>JAOPHQ010000576.1:0-372500 GCA_030340625.1 Merluccius polli
GGCTATTTGACTCAGACATATAATTTAGTCTGAAGTCACCATGAAACCCTACATGATTCAATTGCTCTCTGTTGCAGTGCCCTCAAGTGGAGATTCCTAGTGCTTGCGGATCCTCAGGAGCTGGGCCAGGGAATGGTACAGTCCGATCTGATCGGCTTCCGCATGGCTCACTCTAAACACCTCCCTAACATGAGTGCACCTCCCAAAGCAGGCATAATAACTACTTGGTTTGGGCTATCACCTCTTTCCAGCCCAAGGAATAATGACTGAATTTCATTAGTGAGTATAATGACGTAGACTAGCTAATACACAGCCACGTGTATGTGGTAGAGGTACATGACTTTGCACAAATCCGGGCTATAAGTGCAGCATTTGTTGAATGTTGTTAATTGCTGTTTGTTCAAGTGACTAGGGTGTCTCAAAAGATGACTGAAAGATCCAATAAAGAATGTGCACTGCTTTAATTGTGTCACGACTTTTTTATTTTTTATTAAAAAAAATAATTGAAATGGTTGTTTATCACAATCTGCGGGCACATATATATAAATGTATTTGTGATTGAGTCGTTTATGAATTAAATATACATTTCATCATGAGCTACTACAGCATTTAGTTGCTTCTGTTTTATAACTACCATTTGTTTTTCATGGCTGTCAAAACTTTTAGGATATCACTCCGGTATTTGATAGTGATTTACCATTATTTATGACATTTGGTAGGTTGGTCAACAGGCACCTTGAGACAGGGCTCACAATCAGATTTCTTTCCTTTGTATGGGTTAGGGTTAGCGTTATAATATAAAAAGTTGTGTGCCTGTAGGGTTAGGGTTATAATATAAAAAGTTGTCTGCCTGTAGGGTTAGGGTTATAATATAAAACGTGTCTGTGTGTAGGGTTAGGGTTATGATATAAAAAGCGGTGTGCCTTCAGGGTTAGGGGTTAAGGTGAAGGTTATAATATAAAAAGCTGTGTCTGCCTGTAAGTTTAGGGGTTAGGGGTTAAGGTGAAGGTTATAATATAAAAAGCTGTGTCTGCCTGTAGGGTTAGTGTTAGGGGTTAGAGGTTAAGGTTATAATATAAAAAGCTGTGTCTGCCTGTAGGGTTAGGGTTAGGGGTTAAGGTGAAGGTTATAATGTCTGCCTGTAGGGTTAGGGTTAGGGGTTAAGGTAATGCCTTGCATAAGGTGAAGGTTATAATGTCTGCCAGTAGGGTTAGGGCTAAGGTGAAGGTTATAATGTCCGCCTGTAGGGTTAGGGGTTAAGGTGAAGGTTATAATGTCTGCCTGTAGGGTTAGGGTTAGGGGTTAAGGTGAAGATTAATGTCTGCCTGTAGGGTTAGGGTTAAGGTGAAGGTTATAATGTCTGCCTGTAGGGTTAGGATTAGGGGTTAAGGTGAAGATTATAATGTCCGCCTGTAGGGTTAGGGTTAAGGTGAAGGTTATAATGTCCGCCTGTAGGGTTAGGGGTTAAGGTGAAGGTTATAATGTCCGCCTGTAGGGTTAGGGTTAGGGGTTAAGGTGAAGGTTATAATGTCCGCCTGTAGGGTTAGGGTTAGGGGTTAAGGTGAAGGTTATAATGTCCGCCTGTAGGGTTAGGGTTAGGGGTTAAGGTGAAGGTTATATTGTCTGCCTGTAGGGTTAGGGTTAGGGGTTAAGGTGAAGGTTATAATGTCCGCCTGTAGGGTTAGGGGTTAAGGTGAAGGTTATATTGTCCGCCTGTAGGGGGCGGTGTGGCTGCAGCGCGTCCACGTCATGCCGTCGGCGGAGCTGAAGAAGAAGTCGACGAGAGGTAACGTACTTCAAGTAAATACGAGGGCAGAAATGTAATGTCATTTACATCCGAAATGCTTGTTTAACAAGATATACGATTAACTAGGGGTGGCGCGGTGTGGTCGGTTATGAAGAAAACATCCTGCAGACACGGTACCGGTACTACTTACTAGGACTGTAGACGCTAGCTACCGTGTTTTTTTTTTAAATCTCCAGATAGCAACACAACCCTGCAGCTGCTCCGTGAATTAGTGCAGCGCTGTGTTGCAGATAGCTGGATATTATTTACCACAACCGGTGGGGACCAGCTGTGCCTTGGCCCACCGTTTGCAGGCTGTTTGCAGGCAAACATAGTCGGTAGAGGCGGCTCAGTGGACTGACTGAGGGTGCTAGCGCTGCTAGCCCTGTTTCACATTAGCATCACGTCCATGTGTGTCGGGTCTGAGGCTGTGCGTTGAGTTCACGTTGTAGGTCATGATCTGATCTGTTTTGATTTTTTTGTAATGTTTTTATTTTATTTTTAAGGCCTACTGTTTAAGATGTCTTCAAATCGTTCAAGTTGTGGTAGAGAATTGGTTTAAACATTGAAATGTAATATTTGAATAAGTAATGTATGCTCTTATGATGCTATAATCGTATGGTATTGTACGCCTGTTATTTTTCATATAGCTATGCCTAAACATGCCTAAAAAACAAAGTGATCAGAAATGTCATTATGCATTGATGTTTTCCTGCAGACACAGCATTGATAGCCACCCAGTAACCCACACACGGCCCCCGATGATGAACTCAAAGAAACTGGAATGCACCCCAAGGCGGCATTTCAGAGACCGAAGCCCGAGGGAATGGGGAGACCAGGATGACCGGTGGAACGAGGCCCAGGGGTGTCGCAGCAACACGTCCCGGGACTCCCACCGCACCTATTATGGAGAGCATCCCTCGGAGGCCGACGGGACCAAGGAAAAGCGTCAGTACGGCGGTTCGCCTCAGAGGGCCTACGGCACGGAGCCATTCAGTCACGATAGGAACCGAAGGAGCCCGGCGAGGAGGTGCGTTACGCCAGACCAAGGCGGTGGCGGTGGCGGGGACTATGCCAGGTTCAGGTACTCGTCCCCAGAGACGTGTACTTCACAAGAGCACAGAGTCGCCGAGAGGAGGAAAAGTCTTACCGGTGACGCTGAGGACTATTTCAAACACAGGAGGCTCGACAGTGATTTCAGGTCTTGGCCACCCACAAAAGAGAATATAGACTATGATAAAAGGCCTGAACATTCAAAACGCAGACCAACTTCTGAAGATTTTGCATACAGACATCCCTCTGAATACGCCATGGAAAGACAAACACAAGACAGGAATGTGGCATGTGGCACAAAACCGTTACCAGAGTCTTCTTCAAGGGTATTAAGATATTTGTCTTTTCATGAGATGTTAAAGATGTCCATGTTTTCAGATTGCATCCAATACTTTGGGGCTTTTAGCCGAAGTTACTCAATTGGTTGATTATTTATGATTAATATCACTTCAGTTTGTCAGACGTATATCAATTTTGCTTTGTATTTAAAACAAAATCATTTTCCCCCCCCAACATTCTGACCAGGTGTATGATGCAACACGAGACCGAAATCAATCCGCTTCCCATCTAAACTATAATCACTGGCAACCCAGCACCAGCTTTCCAGGGAGTGAAAGTAGCAGACAGGTAGGCCTTTTTGCGAGATTGAATGTTGCCGTGCGCTTGCTACGACATCTTGACCCCCTCTGACCAAATTGTTCCTTTATTTTTTTTAAATGGATTTTCTGGAAAAAAAAAAGCTTCCTATGCAATATTATTGGTACTGCACTTGAGACGCCCTCACACGTGACGGCCAGTTGATTTTAATGAAGGATATGTGTTGCAGCTCATTGCAAATTTGTATTGTGTTTTTTTTCTTTTTAAGACGGAGCATAACTCCACCAATCACAGCCCTGCTCTTTCCAAGAGTGTTACTGAGCAGGCGACCAGAAGCGATGGCTTCCAGCGTTTCCTCAGTGTGCTCAACAAAGGGGTGGACGTCAACATGCTCACCAAGATAGTCACTCAGGCTCCCACTGGTCCTGATCCCCGGCACACAGCTGAGCCTCCTGGATCTCACAGAGCCACTGGGAAGGAGGACAAACACCAACACACAGTTTACTGGAATCAGAACAATGAACCCCAACAACCACAGGGTGAGCAACAGAGTAAAAGCATTTTGTCTAATGATAAGGCTGAAAATCATATCAACACTAGCACTAGATTGACTCCAACGCAAGCAGTGGTTAAGGTAAAAGTGACACCAGAGGAGGAGCAAAAGTGCAAAGAGATGCAGCATTTGTTTCAGACTATTGGTATGGACTTGGGACTTGAGGAGCTGGGGAAAATGTCAAACCGAATTCAGCAGCGGTTGTATGGGAATAAGGAGGACCGGGAGAGAAGGGATTCCGAAAAGGAGACGAGAAGAGAGACGAGGCAAATCTTCTCTCCCGGAGGCAATAGCAGATCATCCTCATCAAGCAGATCTAGTTTTGGTCCTCCTGTCACACAGCACATCCCTTTGAAGAAAGACTTGTTAGGGGCTCCAGCGACTATATCTGAGACTGACCAAGGAGCAGGTATCGGTAACAAAACCTCTGGTAGGAACTATGACGGCGACAGAACGTGCCAGGACAGCAGTCCTGCACTTCAGTCTATATTTGCTCCCAACACCACCTACAGCTTAGCGCAAGCTCCAACAAGTGTGACACCAAGTTACCCATCAACCCCATTCTCAACACACCTTTATCCACCGGCTGCCTACCACACACCACCTCCTTGGGGAGTCGCCGCTGGAACTATGCCTTTTCCCCCATACCCCCCTAGGTATCTCCCTGGGCATATGCCATATCCTGGCGTTCCAACATTTCCTAACCAGCAATCAGAGAGAACTGTAAATAATCCTAAAGCAACATCAAGGCCCCGCTGTTTGCAGGTTATAGACACAGACGGAGCTAAT
This sequence comes from Merluccius polli, assembly GCA_030340625.1. Lineage (NCBI taxonomy): Eukaryota > Metazoa > Chordata > Actinopteri > Gadiformes > Merlucciidae > Merluccius > Merluccius polli. The sequence goes on from JAOPHQ010000576.1 coordinate 4,779, forward strand.
AATACCTAAGAGATTTTTTTTTCTAAAAGAAAATGTCAAGTTTAACAAATTACATTTGGCTCCAGAGTTCAAAAGCTCTTTCAAACGCAGCTTTTGGTTGAAGTCTGATCAAATTTTCTCCTTTTAAACTAAAGGTGACCGCAATGCATAACGTATAAAGAAAGTGGTTGATGGACACCGCTGCTGTAATTCTGTTTCTTTATTATCGGAAAGGGGATTCACACAGACATTTCTTTAATGTGACATGCTTTATAAGCCTGGTAAATGGACGGGAAGTTTAAAAAGTTCACTGGCTGTTGTTGTTGTAGCGCAACTCATGAGTACAAGTACACCCTGTTAATTTCTTTCTTTTTTGAATGGTGGACAATTTCAACATGGTATGTCAATATCGTAAGATCTGTGTTCAGGCGCTCTGACGCAGTGTCACATTTTAAGGTTTTTTTTTTATTTTGAAGTCCAAACCAAATATTCATGAAAGCAAACCAGCCCCATTTTTTTAATTAATATTTTGCCTGTTGCAAATAAATAATTTCAATTATTTATGGTTATTGTTCCTGCTGTAGGATCATCATCACATCTTGTTTTAGTACGTAGCCTGTCTATTCCCTCCCTGAGACTGAACACAATATTGTGAGCAACAATGCCGAGATAACTAATGCATGGATAATTCAGGTGTACTATCACATTTAGTTCAGTAATGTGCCACAAATGTCCAATTCATTAACAATAAACCCAATCTGCAAGAGTTGACACACTACAAGAATATATACATACTGCCTTACATTTTTTTTCTGACAAATGTAACTTGGATTGTACATATGTTTCAAGAATTGCATTGGTAATATTAAATATATACGATTTATGGATATATTTGTATATGTTATTAATTGTAGTGCACTGAAACTATAGTATAGTAGTTGCTGATTCTTGGTCAATGATAACCTTTTAGGGATTTGTTTAGAATAAGACTTAGAATTAAGTGCATTACACGGAAACGGATACAACTGAAGACAAATATGTACATTTAAACAGAATAATGAAACGCAGTAAAAGCAAACCACATTAAAAACAGAATGGGCAGCGTCAATTACAACCCAGTGGAGAGAAACAAGAGATGGTACTGACCCGGCTGTCACCTTTAAGATCAAAGGCCTGCCTCATGATGAAGGTGATGAAGATGGATGAAAGGGTTTTTTAGTTTTCCATTTTACTTTTCGTAACCAGTTAAGTTGTGGCTGTGATACGTCGTGCAAATGTTTCAGTACATCTTAGGCTACTTGATGAGTTTGTTGTGCCGTTTAGTTGTCCCTCTTGAATCAGCATAATACAAATATTCTAATAACATTAATACATAATAATAATAATAATAATAATAATAATAATACAATTTAAAAAATAAAAAATATATATACACACACACAGTGTTGGTACTACAAAGATAACGGTACGGACAAGACGAGATGGTCACACAACACAAGGTCAAAGGTTGCTGAACATCTTGTGTGAGGAGTTCATAGAAATGACACACACACATAGATCCCGACCCATGGGTCCTTATGGGTCGGGACCTTATGGGTCGGGGCTTTATGGGTCGGGACATAAGGTCCTGGGCAGTGTCAACCCATAGGTCCCAGACCGTATGGGTCTAAAGGACCCATAAGGTCCTGGGCCCATAGGTCCCGGGCCCATAAGGTCCAGACCCATAGACCATAGGACCCCCGGGGACCTATGGGTCTGGATCTATGGGTCTGGGACCGTCCCCGACCCATATATCCAGACCCATAGATCCCGGCCGGACCCACAGATCCCGTCTGATCTCCTGGCATGGACCCGGGTCCATGCCAGGAGACACCAGACGGTGGCCTCCTAGAGCAGCTCCTGCGTGCGGCCGCGACCACCGAACAAGAAGGAGAGTCTGCTGGTCTGCTGGTCCTGCTGCTGGTCCACCAACACATAATAAAGCCTGAACCAAGACCACGCTGCCCTCTACCCAGTAAGGCGACACGGTATGCAAATGTGCACGCTTTTCTTCCTTCCTCTCTTCTTGTTCCTCATTATCATAATAACTACTACTACACTGTTGTTGCACACCACACCAGTTAAGGTCAGTGTAACGTTAGCCGGCTTGGCTAGTGGTGGTGTAAACACTGGTACACACACACCGTGGGGTTTTTAAGCGTGATCCAACGTGTTGATGCGGTCGTTTGAACGGTAATGGTTATGGCCTGACGTCCGTGTGAATGCATGTGTGATGATGGTTATCCTACTCGCAGTATGGCTCCTGTAACTGTGTGTGTGTGTGTGTGTGTGTGTGTGTGTGTGTGTACCCCCCAGGTCTAGGGAGGACCGGTGATGGAGACACCAGGTTCGCCCCGGTAACGGTGTGTGTGTGTGTGTATATACCCCCCAGGTCTAGGGAGGACCGGTGATGGAGATGCCAGATTCGCCCCTGTAACGGTGTGTATGTGTGTACCCCCCCCCCCCCCCCCCCCCACGTCTAGGGAGGACCGGTGATGGAGACACCAGATTGGACCAGCTTCCAGCGGGAGCCAGTGCCAGATGTTGACCGGAGACAATGGCCTGGGACAGAAAAGGAGATGGGGACGTTCGCAGTGAAGGACACTGATCATCATGGCCCCTGTAGCTATCCTCAGAGAGGACAGCACAGACACACGGAGTGGACGGAGGTGCAGCAGCAGCAGCACCGCAGTCCCTGTCCTGGTCCCGGTCCTGGTCCCGGTCCTGGTCCCGGTGGCAGAGAACCGCCTGCTGATCTCGGGTCAGACACGGCCGCGGACCCGGGCGGACCTCCGACGGAGGCAACTGACGGAGACAACGAGCTGGAGAGGAAGAAGAAGCAGCTTGAAGAAATTGAGAATCAGATTATTCGCACGAAGGCTGCAATAGCTTTGAAAAAAATCCTGCCGTATTTGAAAAAAACAGATGAGCCACCCGACATGCGCTTAGACGACAAGAAAGAAAGTCACTTAACGATGAAGCTTGATGAAGCTTCCCTGGAAGACAGGGTGAAATGCATTTTGCTGCTGAAGAGGTCTCTTGGCTTGCCAAAGGTAAGCAATGAATTGGCTGATTAGACGTACTCTGCAACAAAATGACTTTCTATACACTAGGAGCTAAATCTTGCATTCAGCCTCATCTGATCTTCCCTGCAGATTCCCTGCAGAGACCCAACAAGCTCCCCAAAAGATGGTGGCGGTCAACAGGAAGATCATCCCCTGAAACTCCGCGTGAAGATACTGATGAACCACAGGCCGAGAAAAAACGGAGAGGTATGCGTGTTTTTTTTGTTGTTTTTTTAAATACCACATAGACACATTAAATATTGGCTTCATCTAGTACATGGCCTGCCTCTCACCCATTCCCCAGTCTCACCTCTTCCGTTCAAATCCGTGAATGGTGACTGGAGAAAAACGTTACTAGAAGTAAAGGTAGAGCGGTCTATGACAAGAGTTCCTAACCACTCGCTGCTGATTAGTTATGTCCTGGTTAGGTAGCTTTGTGCCTTCGCGTTCGTTGTGTTCTACAACTTCAAATAAAGAAGAAAAGTAAGACCCCCGGCGATGTCCTCAAGATGTCATTTGCACTTGCTGCAGTGTTATATTTCAAATCATCAGCGGCAGCCATCTTGGTTGTTTACAACTCCTCTGTACAGTCCTCGTATCAAACCTACCCCGTATTAGATACATGGTTGTGATTGGCCCAACCTGGGCCAATCACAGATTGGTCTGGTTCCTGTGCTTTTTAAACACACCAACAGCAGAGAGTTTATGTGCAGTTTCTCTGTTTGTTCTTATTGTGGCTGAGTCTCAGGTTTCCCTGAATCAATATGACACGAGGCAGCGTCACTCGGAGAAATGTAAAGTTTATTCGGATATGTAAAGCATATTTGTATAAAGCTGTGCATGATAGTTATGCCCGTTTGCGAGATATTGAAGATGCAGACAGTCAATACCACAAGGTTTCACAAATGCATACTGCAGGAACTGATCCTGCGATCAGTAAAACACAGGATGCAGCACAGGATGTAAAAAGTCACGTAGACCAGAGAGTGAAAAGGTATTTATACATTGACACAACTCCATTGACACAACAATTTACAAAGTTTTCCAATAGGGCTTGTTCATCAGAATGCATCATGGGCTCATATTGAGAGGACTGAAGAGAGTACTGTAAAATCCTAAATCAACCTAAATATACTGTAACCTAGGCTAATGAAAACTTTGTTTTGCCACGTCTCCCTCTCTCTCTACCTCCTGTGTGGGTGCTGTCTCCCTCTCTCTCTACCTCTGTGTGGGTGCTGTCTCCCTCCATCTCTACCTCTGTGAGGGTGCTGTCTCCCTCCCTCTCTACCTCTGTGTGGGTGCTGTCTCCCTCCCTCTCTACCTCTGTGAGGGTGCTGTCTCCCTCCCTCTCTACCTCTGTGTGGGTGCTGTCTCCCTCCCTCTCTACCTCTGTGTGGGTGCTGCTGTCTCCCTCCCTCTCTACCTCTGTGTGGGTGCTGCTGTCTCCCTCCCTCTCTACCTCTGTGTGGGTGCTGTCTCCCTCCCTCTCTACCTCTGTGTGGGTGCTGTCTCCCTCTCTCTCTACCTCTGTGTGGGTGCTGTCTCCCTCCCTCTCTACCTCTGTGTGGGTGCTGTCTCCCTCCCTCTCTACCTCTGTGTGGGTGCTGTCTCCCTCCCTCTCTACCTCTGTGAGGGTGCTGTCTCCCTCCCTCTCTACCTCTGTGAGGGTGCTGTCTCCTGTACATGGTTTTACATTGTGTTCAACAGGGGTGCATCTAGAGCACATTCAGTGAAACGGAAGTATTGCGCTCTTTGGTAATTAAGCTAAGCACTAGTGAACCTAACAACTGTTAGGTTCACTGAAATAACTCACTTCCAACTCTCTATAGAAAATCATACAATAACCATGGATGTATCGATTATAACCATGGATGTGATTAGAACCACTGAACGTTGTCCGCCATGTTTGTTTACATTCATTGTTACGGTCAGGTCACGTCGAGAGTTTAGCGAGAGTTTCGTTTTTTTTTAAATATTTAAACTTCATCTATTCATCATTAATAATATCCTTGCCTTGTGGAAGGTAACCTGCCTGTGTTCAGACAAGCAAGACAGCTGCATAGTATAATACTTTACTTACACCATGAATGGTTTTTGTCACCATCTAACGCAACTCAGTATATACAACTGTTCAGGATGTCAGTGCTTGGCTAAATGTGATGTGCTTCCACCTTTCGTTGGAAGCACATCACAGCAACAGGTTTTTTGGTGTTTGTTGGTTTTCCTTGGTCATTTAGCTTGTACTGCACACCATCACCAACTGTTCTTTGTCAAGAAAGGGTTGTGTGTGGGTTGAACTTATGCACTCTCCATCCTGTGACAATGTTTTTCTGCCAACGTACAACATAATTTTCAGACGTGATTACATTAGGTACCAAACTGGAATCGAAGTACCATCAACTTTGACATCCTTAATGTACTCTTGAAAAAAATCCTACAACCTCAAAGAAATAATATAGATGCCATTGGTAGTTGCTAAATTATGTTATCGGGTAGGGTAAGTAATTTTGTATTTTGTCTCGCCTTTGCTAGAATGCTAGCGTTCCACCACCGACTGCCATCCTGAACCCTCCTCCGGCTGTACAAAACCTTGCAGTACCGGCAGGTTTCCAGCACCTCCAGTATGGCGTCAGATTAGTGCCAAAATGCACTCGCGTGATAAAACATGCAGTCGGGCGTATTATATTATTTCACACGCGTAGTTATTAACAGCGAGCGCGCAAATTCTCTCTGCGCGCTCGCGCACACTCAGAGCGCTTCTCCCCAAGCGAGGAAATTGAGAGCGAGCGAGCAAATCGGGGACTCGAGAGCATTTCCTTGTTGCTCTCACATCGGACAGCCTCTCGCAGCTCACGTTCTGCTCGCTCGAAAGGAATAGTTTTGGCACTTTGGGGGAGGGAACCCAGGCAGGGCGGGCTCTCCTGTGATTGGCCGTTTCTGAGGAGCGATATGTGATTGACAGCCTTACTTTCTCTCATGGATGGAAGTCTGCTGGTGAACTCAGAGGTCTGAACGAGACAACGGCGTGTGAGTGATTCGGAAACAGAAGAGTTGTTGTTCCAATTGGAATCTAGCCAATATCTGATATTTATGGTTAATGCTACAGCGAGTTAAATAAATACACTTTGGCACTATTGCACTCCATTGTACTTGCTGTAGCAATGTCAATTAACGTCACTTCATACAGAAATCAAGTAAAGCCATCGTGTGCAGTTGGCTGTATTATTCCTTTAATTGTAGGTAGTCCTCTCATTCTTTACCTTTACTTGACTTTCTAGTCTTTAAAATATCTCCAGCCTCATATGTAATAGGATAAGCAAACAAAAAGTTGTATTTTGCCATGGCCTTGCTAGTATCCCAGCGTTCCCCCACCAGCTGCGATCCTGAACCCTCCTCCTGTTGTTCCTGAACAGAGACCTGCAGCAGGGTTCCAACACTTCCAGGTACAGGATCAGGAGGCTGGCTCAATGTTCCTTGTTATGTGGGCCTCTGGTCTTGGCCAATAGCATTTCTTTATTAAAGTTGTTCTATATTGACCAGCATCAAAACCTTCCCACCGAAACAGAGTCATGACGGGACCAGATTAAACCCAGGTTTTTCAACGTGGCTAGCAATGAAGGGTCAAACGGAACAGGTCCACTCTTTCCCACCAATGGTAATGGCCTATTATACTGTATGTTAAACCCTGCTGGTAATAAAGGGTACGTAAAACCCTGGCCTCCACTCACTACACAATCTAAAAAAGATAAGCCAGTGATGTATAGAGAAAACTATTTGAAATGCAATTGGCCTAATTGGAGAGTAATCCTTTCTCACTATCTATACAACCAGAAAATTCAGTGAAATAGTAAATCTGATTTTATGTTAAAAAAAATACCACCTCAGACAAGGCCAATGAAATCACAAAAAGTTGCTGCCATAGTTGATGGCAGTCGATGTGTACATACTGTGGTTTCATTACTCTTTAATAGTAGGTATGAAATATCTACTTTAGTTTTTAAAATCAACCTCAAATTGAATGGGATAAGCAAACCAGTAGCCTGTTTTACTTTGATTTCCATTGCTAGATTCCCAACGTACCACCTCCTAACATGCCACCACCAGCAACTGTTCCTTTACAGAGCCTTGCAGTACCCGCATGTTTCCAACACCTCCAGGTACAGAATCAGGAAGCTAGGGCGTAGCCAATATGCTTCCTTTATTGAAATTGCATACATTGACCTGCAATAAAATCTCTCTAAAACAGAGCCACAGCAGACCTGAATTGAACCCAGGTTTCAGGGCGTGGATGGCCGGTCAAACAACGCAGGTCCACCCTTTCCCAGCAATGGTGAGACTATACATTGTTTAACCTCAAATAAAGAAGAATAGTGAAAAGACCCTAGTGATGACCTCCAGATGTCACTGCTAGTTGCTATATGATGTAATGTTGATGATGTTGTAATGTGATAAGCAAGCAGTAAGTAATGTTTTATTTTGTCTCACCCTTGCTAGAGTCCTAGTGTTCCACCATCGACTGCCATCCTGAACCCTCATCCAGCTGTACAGATCCCCGCAGTACCGGCAGGTTTCCAGCACCTCCAGGTACTGAATCAGGATCCAAACTCAATGTGCCTTTTATATGGGCCTGTACACAACAAGGTTCCTTTATTGAGGACGACATGTTGAGTGATCTTACTTCCATTAGGACGTAGGTTTCGCTCATCCAGGTGTTGGCCTAACGGATACAGGTCATCTTTTATCCCATCCACCATCGTGTTCTTGAATAGATAATATAATAATAATAATAATTTTATTGAGTGAAAGGGGATTTTTCTGCTGTTTGGATGAAGTTGAAGACTCAGACCAAGAAGTTGCAGCGACAAGTAGATTTGCAGTTCAAGCGGTTTAATAGGATATCGGATATAGCCAGACTCACAAAATGTGAGAGCAAGACTGGATAACATCCCATTCTACACAAGGTGTTTTTATACTTGCCAATACACGAATCTCATGCAATGATGGTGATCCATTTTTAGACCTCCTGCCCGGTCCGATGAGCACCATGAAAGGAATGACACAGGAATGACACAGGAATGACACAGCCGAAGACATGTTTGTTACTGAGTATTTTTGCAAGGTAGTCCGTTGTAAACCCTAACTATAGAAGGGCATGTGTTGACCTCTGTCAAAAGCTGACCTCCTATACACTATAAGTATATAGAATGGTATTCTATATAAAACCACCTATCATTGAGAATGAGCGTTATAATGAGCAATGTTGTAAATGAAATCCGCCGCCATCAACCGTTGCCCAGACAGAGCTCCACACAACCACACACACCGTAAGTATACCCTCTCGCCTGGAGTTCGGAGCAGAGTAAAACCAGAACAGTGACAAAATGGTATACACTCACCGGCCACTTTATTAGGTACACCTGTCCAACTGCTCGTTAACGCAAATTTCTAATCAGCCAATCACATGGCAGCAACTCAATGCATTTAGGCATGTAGACATGGTCAGGACGATCTGCTGCAGTTCAAACCGAGCATCAGAATGGGAAAAAAAGGTGATTTAAGTGACTTTGAACGTGGCATGGTTGTTGGTGCCAGACGGGCTGGTCTGAGTATTTCAGAGACTGCTGATCTACTGGGATTTTCACGCACAACCATCTCTAGGGTTTACAGAGAATGGTCCGAAAAAGAGAAAATATCCAGTGAGCGGCAGTTCTGTGGGCGCAAATGCCTTGTTGATGCTAGAGGTCAGAGGAGAATGGCCAGACTGGTTCGAGCTGATAGAAAGGCAACTGTAACTCAAATAACCACTCGTTACAACAGAGGTATGCAGAAGAGCATCTCTGAACGCACAACACGTCGAACCTTGAGGCGGATGGGCTACAGCAGCAGAAGACCACACCGGGTGCCACTCCTGTCAGCTAAGAACAGGAAACTGAGGCTACAATTCACACAGGCTCACCAAAATTGGACAATCGAAGATTGGAAAAACGTTGCCTGGTCTGATGAGTCTCGATTTCTGCTGCGACATTCGGATGGTAGGGTCAGAATTTGGCGTCAACAACATGAAAGCATGGATCCATCCTGCCTTGTATCAACAGTTCAGGCTGGTGGTGGTGGTGTAATGGTGTGGGGGATATTTTCCTGGCACACTTTGGGCTTATTAGTACCAATTGAGCATTGTGTCAAAGCCACAGACTACCTGAGTATTGTTGCTGACCATGTCCATCCCTTTATGACCACAGTGTACCCATCTTCTGATGGCTACTTCCAGCAGGATAACGCGCCATGTCATAAAGCGCGAATCATCTCAGACTGGTTTCTTGAACATGACAATGAGTTCACTGTACTCAAATGGCCTCCACAGTCACCAGATCTCAATCCAATAGAGCACCTTTGGGATGTGGTGGAACGGGAGATTCGCATCATGGATGTGCAGCCGACAAATCTGCAGCAACTGCGTGATGCTATCATGTCAATATGGACCAAACTCTCTGAGGAATGTTTCCAGTACCTTGTTGAATCTGTGCCACGAAGGATTAAGGCAGTTCTGAAGGCAAAAGGGGGTCCAACCCGGTACTAGCAAGGTGTACCTAATAAAGTGGCCGGTGAGTGTATATTGCTATGTTAAAGATCAAATAAGACATAGCCTGGGAACCAGACGAATCTGCAAGCTCATATTTTATTTGCTCTGGCAGATGCGTCTGGTCCCCCTCCCGTTCAGACAGATTTCCAGTGGACCTGGCCCAGGCCAATCACAACCGTTTATCTAATGTGGGTTCCACATCAGCAGCAACCATCTTGGTTGTTTACGAAAATGCACACAGCACTCCTCTGTACAGTCATTGTATCAAACCCACCCCATATTAGATAAATGGTTGTGATTGGCCCGACATGGGCCAGGTCGGCTGGAAATCTGTCTGAACTGGAGACATAGCTACCAGAGCAAATAAAACTGTAAGCAAAGTTTACAGATTCATCTGGTTCCCAGGCTAACTAATAACACCTTTTATTTTCAAATTCTTATGGCAAAAACAGCAACACTCGTTCACAGACATATCAATGCTACACCATCTCAGCTCATCTCTGCTGCACACTGTAGTCTGGCAGTGCTACGTCACACATTTCGTTGCTTTGATTGGTTTTAGGTCTATTCAATTGCATCCAGAGTCATTTGGGACTGTGCCCGTTGATAACGGCCCTTGGAAATCGAAAGAATGAATACCAGATGAATACTCATTTGCAAATTGGTCTGGCGATGTCAGGCTACATAAGACATATAACTAACTTTTAAAAAATAAAATAAAAAAAGATTTTGGGTTGACTGCCCCCTTAAAGGTTTAGTCTTTTCTACTTCCTAGACTCCTAACATGCCACCGCCAGCTCCCAGCTTAAACCCTTCTTCACCTGGTCCTGAACAGAGCCCTGAAGTACCAGCAGGTTTCCAGAACATCCAGGTACAGAATAAGGAAGCTAGCCCAATATACCTGTTGTATGGGCCTGAAAAATTGTGTATGTTGATCTGCATTAAAACCTCCCCAAAACAGGGGACATTTCTGTTCTAAAATGTCTACAATGCCAAATGTAATGGAATAACCACACTGTAAGTCATGTTATAATTTGTCTTGCCCTTGCTAGTCTCTTCACAAGAGACAACAGACTCCCAGCCCGGACCCACCTGGTCCTGAACAGAGGCCTGGATCACCTGCAGGTTTCCAGCACCTCCGGGTACATAATCATAAACCTAGCTCAATGTGCCTTTAACATTGGCCTCTGGTCGTGGCCAATGCGGTTCCTTTATCGAAATTGTGTATATTGACCAGCATCAAATCTGTCCCACCAAAACAGAGAACTAATTTAAGCCCAGGTTACGACACATGGATTGTAGAGGAGGGCCAGGAGAGATGGGTTGACCCATTCCCACCAATGGTAAGCCTATTTCCTTTCCCTTGCTATCATTAGCTTAGATAACCAGTTATTGCTAATTGTAAGACTCAAATATAATGTTTGATTTTCTTTAGATTACCATATACTCAATGCGCCTTTTACATGGGCCTCTGGCCAATGAGGTTTCTTTGTTGAAATTGTGTATAGTGTATATTTATTGTGTATATTGACCAGCATCAAAACGGTTAAACCCTCCCACCAAAACAGAGCCACAGCAGACATGAATTAAGTCCAGCTTACAAAGCATGGGTTGCAGAGGAGGTTAGAGAGACACGGATCAACCCATTGCCACCAATGGTAAGCCAATACACTTTAACGTCGCTTTCATTAAAAGTAGTCCTTTAAAACTAGCATGATAATTATCCTGAATTTCTATTTTGTTTCACTATATAATTGAGTCTGAAGTTTCTTCCATCTGAGCTGTTTTTAGAGACTGGGTGGGGTTGCTTCCACCTTAACCAATCACTCAGCAGATAACGTTACTGTGGCAGTGGACTCTAACCACACGCCAGTGTAGCAGTGGACTCTAACCATACGCCACATCAGTTGCTTTTGCTGGGGCCTCCGAGACAGGACACGGGTAGATGTTGGTTGAAGTATGCATTTATTGGTGATGACAAGATGGTATTCGCCAAGCAGATGTAACGTGCTGCCATGACAGTGGCTCTCTCCTGAGTGTGTGTTGATAGCTGGTTTATGAGCCAATATATGGGCCCATAGATGGGCCAATATGCAATTATGGGCCATTTAGACACGCATACATGTCTAAATGGCAAATCTGGAATTATATCAGGCAAAAAAAATACAAATGAGTTCAGATTTTTATTATCATTGGGCTAGTTGAATTTTTATGGGCCATTTAGACATAAACAAGAACACAATTGAAGCAGAGTTGAACAATTGCACTGTTCAGTCCAGACCTCTGCTATCTAGGCAGCCGATACCAGACGATGGGTGCTCCACCCAGCCCAGAGTCCAATCATTCTGACTCGGGCCAGGTGAGGCTGTAAATAAGCTATCAACAACACACACTCCACACACACACTCCACAGTTACTCTCTGCTGTTGATTGTAGAGCCAGTATTTCTCAACGTTTTTCCAAAACGGCTACAATAGCAGAATCCATAGACTTTAAAGTGGCAAAATCCAAACATTTTGCTACAGAGTCAACGTGTTATTTTCTGTTGCTCACTACGGTTAGGGTGAGCGGGAGTTCAGGGCCTGGAACTAGGCAAATTTAAAATATCTACAACCTCCAGTTTTATGGGATTAGCAAATGTCTTTCCCTTAGACAACCCTTTATTGTTAATCATTGTAAGATTCAAATATAATATGCTTGGATGCAAAATGACAAAGAAAAATCGGCTCACACAACTGGTCAAGAGTGTGGGGGGGGGATTTGAGGGGTGTAGCCCCATAAACCCCAAATCCCTGTTGACCTGCATCAAAACCCTCCCACCAATTACACCTAGATTTCGAGACGTGGAGGGACATTTCAAGGGTGCAGATCAACCCTTGCCCTGCTGTAATTCAAGGAAAAACACAGACAAAAATAGTATACAATAAGTTCGACATTCTTATAAAACATCACACATTGATGGGCAATTTTTTCCATGGTTCATCTTCCGATACATCTAATATTGTGCTTAGCTATTTGCAATGTGTCACTGGCTGTCAGGTTTATTCCTGATCTGTAAGCCAAACAGTAAGTAATGTTTTATTTCACCTTGCCCATGCTAGCTTCATGAGAGATCACGGACTTCCAGCCCAGACCCTCCTTCACCTGCTCCCTTACAGAGGCCTCGAGTAGCTAAAGGTTTGCAGCGGTTCCTCAATGTGCTCAACAAAGGGGTGGACATCAATTTGTTCACCAGTATCGTCAACGATGACAGCCAGTATATTCCCTTGAATGAGGAGTCCCTGCTTAACAAGCCCCTGCTTACTGAGCCCTCCAAGTTGGAGAACAATTGGATTGAACCTCATCAGAATGACAGCCATCCCAGCCAGGCTCATCAACGGTGTCATAGTAGATCCAGCCTGGGAGGCAGCATTGAGCTCCCCAACCCTGAAGGATTTTACAAAGAGAGAAATACTCCTACTAATGATGAGTTAAACAACCAAGGCCACAGCCCATTTCCTTTAGGCAGTGAATCCAGTTGCCCGCCGGTGGAAGAAGAGCACCCAGCGCAACTACAGCTCCAGAAAATTCTTCAGACTCTGGGGTTGAGCTTCGAGGAGGAGGAGATAAGTGGACTAACAAACCGAACTAAGGAGAGGCTCTATGGGAAGACGAAAGACAGTGGACAGGGGCTTCATAAAACATCTGGTAGTGAGAAGCCCCGTGATGGTGAGAAGCCCTGTGAGCCCTCTCCCGAAATACATCACAGTACTTCTACCTCCATTCCTGCTCACCCTAGTCCTGCCACCCCTCCCGCTCAGCGTCCCCAGGAAAAGGACTCCTTGGAGTGCAGACAGTGGAGGCGAAGCTCTCCCTGCAACCAATCAACAGAGCGAAGCTCTCATGACAGCAAACCAAGAGAGATAAGCAGGGATAAAGACAAGAGGCGGGATAGAGGTGGCTGTGGGGAAGCAGAGACAGACAAGAGGCAGGATGGAGAAGGCAGTGAAGACGCAGAGACAGACAAGACGCAAGATAGAGATCCCCATAGAGACTCAGAGACAGACAAGAAGCAGGATAGACATCGCAGTGGAGATTCTGGAACGGACAAAAGACAGGATAGAGATAACGGTAAAGATGCAAAGACAGAAAAGTGGTGGGATGGAGATCACCATAGAGACTCTGAGACGGAGAAGTGGTGTGATAGATATCGCAATAGAGATGCAGAGACAGACAAGTGGTGGGATAGAGATTGCAATGGAAATGCAGAGATGGACAAGAGGTGGGATAGAGATCGCCATAGAGACTCAGAGACGGACAAATGGTGGGATAGAGAACGGCATAGAGATGCAGAGACAGACAAGTGGTGGGATAGAGATCGCCATAGGGTTGCAGAGACAGACAAATGGTGGGATAGAGAGCGGCATAGAGATGCAGAGACAGACAAGAAGCTTGATAGAGATCGCAGTGAAGACTCGGAGACAGACCAATGGCGGCATAGAGATCGCCATAGAGACTCAGAGACATACAAGAGGCGGGATAGAGATCACTATAGAGACTCGGAGACATACAAGAGGCGGGATAGAGATCGCCATAGAGATGCAGAGACAGATAAAAGGTGGGATAGAGATCGCCGTAGAGACTCTGAGACGGACAAGAGATGGGATAGAGATCGCAGTGGAGACACAAAGACAAACAAGAGGTGGAATAGAGATCGCAGTGGAGACTCGGAGACAGACAAAGTTAAGAAAAGCTCCCACAGTCATGATGCGAGTCTGGAAAACCCAGACCCAAACTCTGCCTTAGTGTTGCCAGAAAATAGTTCAACCCAGCCCTTTCAGAACACTACCAAACATGGTGGCGCCATCAACGATCCCTCCCACGTGAACGTTCTTGGAGCCACGGCCCCCTACCCTCATCTCTCTAGTAGTGCCGAGGCACAGAACCCCTCCTATCCCCTCCCTGATACCGTGTCCCCATATCCCCTCCCTTACACTGTGTCCTCCTATCATCTCCCTGAGACCGTGTACTCCTATCACCCTCCTCCCATGTCTTCACATCACCTCCCTGAAAGCGTGTCCTCGCCTGCTACCTCCACTCCTCAATCTCGGCTTGCTGGCGGCTTGTACCTTGATTACCTTCTCAACCCAGATCTGTCAAAGAGCGAGGGCCAGCATTGGTCTTCTCAACGCTGCCTACAGGTTATCAACATAACAAAGCCTATAGGAAAAGAGCGCTGCCTGACCACACTCAAGGGTGCGGTAAAATATCGCAAGAAACCCGTTATTAGTCAAACAAAAAAAAGGTTAAAACGAAAGTCAAGACAGGCAACTCTAGCCAGGGCAGCTGAAGCCCAGGCAGCTGTAGCTTCCCACAATCTTACCAGTGCTGAGGTGCCGGTGGTGGCTATCAAGGAAAAGCAGGAGGCAGTTAAGGTCCACAAGGAGCCAACAGAAGAAGAAATAAAGGCAAAGCTGAAGGAAAAGGTGCTTTCTTTACTCCACATGCTCATAATAAATTGCCACAATAACATTCACTGTTCAATAATAGTAATTTATTTGCCTTTTTTCCCCAACAATCTTTTAGCTTCAGGAATTCAACCAGAAGATGAAGCAGAGACCCATTATACAAGCACAAGAGTCTAGTTGCAGTACCTATTCGGACCTGGCTTAGCATGCTAAACTGGCTTAGCCAGGTTAGCATTATTTTATTTTTTAAATACAGCTGGAGCTACCTGACATCTTAGACCCGGTGGGATTTCTGTCTTGATCAAACAGGAGGACCTCACAGAAGCATGTATCGTTTCAGTGTACTATAACATTGTCAGAGGTCACTAGATTTCTATAGACAAGTTTTCTAAATGGTAACATGTAAGTAATGTTTTGTGAGTGCTATAGTGCATATACTGCTAATTGCGTAAACAATGACCTTGAATTTCAAATGCACTCCCTGTTGAACTGTAATTATCACCACCATACTCCAATACCATTTTTTTTTGTCTTTATTAAGGACATTTTACAAAATAAATCGTAAATAAATACTTCTATTTGTAGCCTGAAGCTGAAGCAATATTTAATGTTTAAAGAAAAAACGTTCTTGAAATCGCATAATACAATGAACAAAACTAGTGCTGGACTGCCAAGACATCACAGCATGCAGTGGGACAACAATACCACCTAAAACAACTTGCTTTGACAACTGGCGCCGCAAAAACTGAAATAAATTACACACACAGTCCCTTGTAGCACGCGTTCCTCCCGGCCTCTGCTCAAATGCACTCCAATCCTCCTCTGTAAACTGATGGGTGGGGCGGCGTGTTGTTGGGGCCAATTTTACAGCTCGTCTTTGTCTTCTCCCTCGCATATGCAGGCCGCTCTTTGGCTGTTCATGTAGGGCCTGCAGCCTAGGGTCCACACGGTATTGAACATGGTGTCCGCCACTGTCTCACATGCTGAGGGCAAAAGGGAAGACACTGTAAACACACGTGTTGTATATGAAACGTTTTTTTCTTGGCAACAGTAAGAGCTGAGTGTATATATATATATATCCTTTCCTGATCATATACAGTCTATATTAAAAGCACCAGACTTGTTGGTTTCAAAACCCGGTCCCGTTGGCCTACTGACCTTCAACCTTTGATACGAATCCGAGGCTCTTCTTGAGGTCGGAGCAGATACTGTGGAGGCACCAGCGAAACTTGGAGTCACAGCGGTACTTGTTGGAGCCACAGGTGTCATAACACAAGTCCAACTGGTTGCAGCACTTGGTCATGGCTGGGATACCAGCATCCATCTGGCAATAAAACAAAGTGTGTGTTAGAATAGGATTGGCATTTTTTGCTAATCAACGTTTTGTGATCATTATTTGAATTTTCTGGACATTTGTGCAACAGCAATGCTTTTATAGTAACGTACTGATTCGGGAACAGGGATGCCCAGGAAGTAGGAGCTGCACCCATCAGGCTCCGGCATCTGGAAGTCGGGGCGGGGCAGAGGGGCTTTACCTGGAGGTGGATTACATCATCTTTATGGGTCATAATTGTATTGTAAATGCTGCTGGGGGGAAAAAAGCCAACACAATGGTGTTTCAAACTCGAGATTTATATATTTAACAAAGAAACTGCTGTTATTTTTTTTTTAGATCTAATCATCATTGTCCATGACAATTTAGTTTAGTTTAGCTTTTTTATTTCGAACATGTGCGAGTAACACAAGAAAGTAAACCGACAAACAAACAAATCCAATGAAAATAGTCAAAACAACAACAACAATAGTCAAAGCAAAAGTAATAACGTGAACCCACATGTCCGAAAAGGATGAAGCATATGCTTATTTAAACCCATCTACCCCCTCTCCACTGCTCAATTAGCAATCATTTCTCCCCAATATACATATTAATATAAAATAAAATAAAAAGATGAGATGCAGGCCACCGTATTTCATTTTTCAATTCCCATCCCATCATTACCCCCAGCCTACCGTATCTGCAGCGGTACTGACACACTCCGTCGCGCCCCCCCATCAGCTCCAGCATGGAGTCGAAGTAGCTGTTGACCGCCTCGAAGCCGCCCCGCAGGCTGTCCATCCCCCAGTCCCCCTCCTCCCCCCCGGGGGTCGGGGTCGGGGTCTGGCCGGGGTCTACCGGATCCGGGCCGGGGTCTGCCGGGGTCGCGTCCGGGTCCTGACCCTGGACACCGTGATAGGACAGCGCCAGCACCAAGAGTAACCACGGGGCGAGCGGGACCCGAACTGACATGTTTTATATTATATTAAAGAAGAAAGGCCTGCAGGGAAAATGCCTGCGTTCAAAGCAGCAGCTGGGAGGACACAAGTGAGGTAGAGAGAAATACAGAAACCGGTGCATCACGACCTGGACTTTGAGCCCGGCCATCATGTCGTCCTCCACTGTGGAGGAACAAAGTTCAGGCTTTTATCTGGATTATTTCACTTATGTATACTGACCATTGGCGGCCTTATCTGTGTTTCACCCGTTTCAATTGAAACGCCCCCCCCCCCCAGATCTCAACAATTATTTAGCGTTAAATAATCCTACAACAGTGCATGCATAATAACGAGAAAAATAAGGAGAAAAAAGGCTAGAGTTAACAGTCTCTCAAAGCACAATATTCACAACAAAACATCTGCTGAACTTGAAGGACTTGAGGTTGACTTCACTGAACTTGTCTTGAATGAGAGGAAAATGAAACGCACCTATCCTAGTGGATCTGGAAAAACGGAATATATTTGCCAACAAAACTAAATAGTCTGCCCAAAAGTGACCTCTTTCTCTGGTCCAGCATCTGCACCACCGTCACATTATTCTGGTCCAACATCTGGAGATGCTGCTCCTCAGAACCATGGAAATGAGGAACCCTTCTTCCTTAAACGGATCTGGCGATAATGATGACCACACTTTATATTGTTTGATGAACAAGCACAACTGAGATGATTGAAAACATTTGAAAACAATGATTTTTATGTATTTATTTTATTTATTTGCGCAAAAAATGTAATTATTTCAGTTTTTAATTGTTTGGTTTGTAACTGTTATGTTGTTGCTGTTCATGATGTTGAAAGTGCACATAATGCATTTAAGTTGAAGTTTTTCTCTTTCCTATGTTTTTCCCCCGCACACAAACCGACATAGGCTATTGAGAGGGACACAATAACGTTACATTTAAGTTCAATCTCAGCTCCAGACATTAGGCCTACTCCTGGCAAACCTTTTGAAGGACAATCGTTGATATATAGGCACAGGCCAAACTACAAATGTCCCCAACACATGTTTAATTTCAGACATATAGGTTAGGATAATTATAACAGGACAGGTCACAGATTACAACGCGTTATTATTAGACGTACACGTGGCGTTTAATTTGCAGACCGTTTCGGTGCTACTTGGTGATAGACACCGCCCAGCCCCTATCAGGACCAACAACTCTTCCAAAGGTCTGGTCCTGATAACATCACGTCGCGCTGTCGTCAGCGATAGTTTATCACACACCCACCCTATCCGTTTTACCCGTAGTAGGCCGAGTTGTTTTTTCAAATAATCCGTTATTATGAGACACATATATAACTGCACATTTGACAATGATGGCCGCGTCATCATTTAGGATGATTGAGAGTCTGCTCTGCTGCTGCTGTCTGTGAGGAGCGACGTTTTCGTTTTGACAAACGCCACTGCGCATGCGGTGCGTACGACCGCCAGCAGAGGGTCTCGCGCGGTGGCTTAAACACGTGACACGTGACGTGCGCGGAAGTCTTTGTAAACACGCTGTTCGCACCTATGGTTCGCACCGGCACGGTTTGAAGACGCTGCTTCTAAACAGTTTAAGAAACAGCGCTATCCTTCATTCATAACGTTTTAAAGTTGCGGGCAAGCACATTTCGTTGACGTGACACGAAGGGCAGTTCGTTGTCCGTTGTCAAGATTGCTTAGATTTAATGTATATTGGATGCTAATAAACTTAGCTATGGCCTTATTGTGATCAGGTTAAATTATAGAAATCAAATAACTAGCTAATCAACAACAAATAAAATGGCATTTGCGAACCTATTTAAAACTCTGTCTGCTGCTAAAGAAGATCCTGCCATACCATATCAATCACCTCGCCCATACAGGTAAGCGGTTTGGATGTGAGCTTTTACAAAATGCATTATATTAACACGTACATGCTTTCATACGGTTTATTTTGGTAATTAATTTGTCACGTATCATACGGATAGAAATGGCGTCCAAGAGTTGTGTGGCACGAGAAGACCAAACCTTGGTGGACAGCAGACTGACCAGAAGAATGTAAATAACATTTAACTCCTAAAACATAAAAGTTTGTATTTCATTAGAAAGTGTGTTAAGTTTGTTGTGAATATATGTGTGGTGGGGTGAGCTGCTGGGTTGGAGGTTGGGCATGAGAGTATGCTAGTGTATATGTTTTTTGTTTTCTCAGGGACCCCCTTGAAAACGAGAAGTTTAATCACAAGGGGTTATCCTTCAATAAAGAGATTTATATTTATATGTGTGTATATATATATATATATATATATATATATATATATATATATATATATATATATATATATATATATATGTACAGTATGTGTGTGTGTGTACACATACACACTTATTTTGTATTTATTTTTAGTTTTTGTTGCTATTTCATAGAAGCAGTATAATCAAGCCAAGAGATCAAAGACTCACAGAGCTCCAACATTCTATGACTATGACAACCCAGACGGTGACCCCAGAGCACCGGCCAACTTTAATCACAGTGGACACTCGGACAAAGAGCGAGACCTTTCTGACTACAGCAGGGCCATCTTTCAGCACAAAATGGATAAGAAAGTCCAACATCAGAAAATCCAAAACACACAATTCAAGCAGGAAATGCAGCAACAAAATATGAGACGAAAGAGTAAAAAGAAGAAGCAGGGAAACCCCCATAGTCAGAGCAACAATGGCGGCTGTGCTAATGGAAGACAATGGCATCAGGCTGACCGTGGAGGATGGTTTCCGTCTAAGGGAAGAGGACGTACTAAAAAAAATGAAGACAACAAGCAGGTAAGCAATGCTGGTCTGCGTCTGTGGTTGTATCACATACCAGAGGTGATGAGCCTGGCAACACTTTTATCCAAAGCAAATTACAGTGAATCTCTTTTTAGGCATGTCTCATTAAATTGAGCATGTAGGTATGCAGGTAGGCATCTTGCTCAAAGATGCCTGCAGGTGCAGACATTGGGTTTTAAACCTGTACTTTTTCACTGAGAGTTGAATGTTCTAACAATAAGCCTATCCTGCTTTCCCTCCAAGTTACAAATGGCTCTGGTTTGTTTGTCTGATATTTGTTATGACTCTTGTTATGTTCATATGACGATATCCTCTAGAATCCACACACCAAAAAAGTCAGGCCCATGACCCAGGGGTTTAAGGACCAGAATGCTTTGGAAGTTAATGGGCGGTTACTCTGTAAACATTTCCTGAAGGGAAGATGCACCAAGGTAGATGAAACATATTGCACTTCATATGACAAATGACCTTTTCAGCTGATCTTCATGTGGACGTTTCTTTCCTGAGTCTCAGTGTGATTTATTTTGTCCTTGTGTACAGGGTGATGAGTGTCAACTGGAGCATGGCGATGCTGTCAATAATTTGATCAAAGAAGTTTGTAAATTTTACATCCAAGGGTGCTGTTTAAAAGGAGAGAGCTGTGCATACATGCACAATATCCTTTTGGTGGACAATATTCTGTACGTATTATGTTATATTGTTTTAAATTGTGTTGTGAAGTGATGGCAACATGCCATGCCGCTTGCAGTTGCCAACTGTTGACTGTCATTGGGGATCAAATTTTATTTACAACACACGATTTCCTTATCGATGTTATTTCTACGCTCCTTCCCCTGTAAGTATTTCCACACTTGGGGAAAGTGTTCCAAAGAAGCTGATTGTAGGTTTTCCCACGAGCCCCTTACTGACCTCACCAAACAACTGCTGGATCAGGTGTGTGTGAATTTCCTTTTCACCAAGTTCCAATTTTTTCCCTCTGTGCGATGGATTGAACTTTTTAGTAACTGACTGACATTGACTGCCATTTCAAATTAATGTAAATCTCTGCAGGCGTTACAGCGGGACAAGGATCTCATCGAGTTGGAAAACAAAAGACAGCAGGAGATCTTGGCTCAGCCAGTGATGCCAGACCTGGAGGTAACTACCCAGGAGGACGCCAGCAGCCCTAAACCTGACATATTGCTGCATCCAATCAGGTCTGGATTAAAAAATGTCACAAATTCATTATCATGTGACATTATTGACATAATGACTTTTTCTTCTTTCTTTTCTTCTCTTGTGTAACTCGGGGGTATTTTATGTTTCCACAGGCCCAATTTTTACAACAGTTCATGCCCCGCAGAGCCACCCAGCAAAACAGAGGAGTTGATCGGAACTGAACAGGAACATGAGCCAATGCACATTACGAATACATCCCTTTCCTGCAGCCCCCCGTCAGTTCCCCTCAGTGATTTCCAAGCGGTTTCCTATTCGGTTGAAGCGGTGCTCGGACCTATGAAATACAAGCCTTTCCCTTCGCTGTTTGGGTCGAGCAGAGACTCAACCCCCTCGTCTTCCCCACCGTATTCTTTTGCCAGCCCGTCGGTCATGGCCAACCACGTAAAGGCGCCATACGCCGTGGATGCTGTACTCAGGTCGGTTAAGACTGTTGGAAGTTCTAACTTGACCCGTGCCAGAGACCCACCTCTGTCCGCCAATCCTCTGTTGACCCATTATGGTTCTGACCATTCTCAAGAGGTCCCCAAATCTTTCCGGGACTCAGGAATGTCCTATGAGAAGGCCTCGTGTTTAAAACCCGACACTGTAGAATCAAACGAAGCCAAAGCAAGGCCGAACGGAAGTCGCGTCGTTCCATCCTCAAATCCTGAGCATAAACAAGCCAGCCGGCGTCTGCCTATGGATATAATTGTCCCTCCAGACTCTCGGGGCCCTGCAGAGGTTAATGATGTAGTTGTTGACTCGAACAACTGCACCGATAACCGCGTTCTACCTGCTCAACCGGGACCTCGACCAGCTGAGGATATGCAGAAAGCCTTCCACAGCCTTTTTGCAAGCCCTCTCAATCAAAATGTCTTCAATCCTCCTCATCTTAGACCACTTTCTTCTGCTGCACCGTCAAACCCCCGATACTCTGTACTGTCACCATATACCTCTTCAGCTATAAAAAACAGGAAGGAGAAGACTGCTTCTACTGTCACTGCCACTGGCCACCACAATACACATGCTTTAGCAAGGTCTCTCTCTCACAAAGCTGCACACCGACAAAGTGCTGACTTTAAGGTTGGTAACCCAGGAGTACCGTCTGGCTCAAAGCCACAGAGCACAGAGTCACCCGGCCAAACTCACCAAGCCAAGATGGACTGCAGACCCAGTAAACCTGCTCACTGTGAACAATCTGTATTGGGACGTAGTAAGCCTGTGAAAAGGCCCTACCATGGTAGTAAAGCAAGCTCTGATATGGACAGCGACGAGGACCTGCCTCCCTTACAGATCGCAACAGACTTAATGGCATCTTCCGATTCCCAAGAGCCAAGCGAGGTTGGACCTTGCAAGGCCAGCTGTAAAGTGTTGCAAAGTCTGTTTGCTACCCCTATCCATGAGACTACTGCTCCGCTTCCATCAGCACAGGTGAAACCTGGTACTTTTAAGCCTCTCCTTGTAGAGGGCAGCAGTGAAAACCACATTAGGAACTCTGGGGCTGTAGCCTCACCTACCGCTAGTCCAGGTCCTAAACATCCGAACCAAAAAGGGCAGAAATCTCCACAAAATGACCAACAAACGCCTACTGAACCCATTCAGAACGACGGCAGTCTATGTTGTCGGAGAGATTCGCAGATAGATTTGTCTGAAATCTCTTCGGACAAAGGTAAGGGGTTAGAATGTCGTGCCTATTTATTGTTTATTTTTTCCTCCTGAAATTTACGCTTTTCTGCATTTCTTTTTCATAGCCCCTTCCGATGCTGCCACTACGACTAGTAATTCAGTTCTCAAGACCCTCTTTCTAAACCTCAGACCCTACTGCCAGGAAGAAGACAAACATAATATCCACAGCGGTGCGTACTACTTTGAATTAACTTTATTAACAATATTAAACTCTGAGTGCCAAATTAGGCACATGCACATCTCATGCCCACAAGCATCAAAGTAATACATATTTGATTTGTCTCTACATGTTTGAAGTGACGCATTTAATTGAATTCATCATATCACTTTCAGAAAGCGCAAGTGAGGGCAACACACACTTTTCATCTGCTTATAGAGAGTAACTCGCCTTCAGCAAATGTATTCAGTTATAGTGTTCTATGTAGGGATGCACAATTGATTGTAAATCAATCGAAATCGCGAGTTTGGCTTCTGCAATTAGCTAACGTGAAAGGTTGCAATTAATTTATTAAAAAAACAAGACAAAGATATAAACATAAATAAATCTGATTTTGTACTGCCATTACATTAAATTACAAACAGTTACAAAATAGTTGTATTACTATTGTTTTTTATACAGGAGGCGCACAATATTAATTTAATCGATAATCAGCACATTTTGCAATGAATAATCACAACAAATTTATATGAGGGTCTAAAGGCTTTTTTCTATATTACTCACATTTCATCGTTCACCATTATACTGCCGCCAGGGTGGGTGCTACACACTGGTAGTGGATAAGGTGTGAATTCTCACACACACTACATTTTTGTTTTGAGTGCCTTGAAAAGCGCTATATACCTAAAGGCAATGGATTATTATTATTAGCCTGGTAGTAATTATACACCAGTTACAAAGTTATGCACACACTCTACTGTCCTTAAGCTATATAAATAAAGCTTCACTTACTTATGGTAATATCAATCAAGTACGTTTTTACAAATCTAAGAAACTTTCTTGCATGTATATGAACTGATCTTTTTTGATTGAGGTTTTTGTGAGATTTGACCATCTGAGTGTGGCCCCAATATTGCCGGTTGTTCCCACTTGGAGGCCACAGTCATAGCCTGGAGTTCACCTCTCTGTTCATCTCTCAGCTCCAGGGCTCCTGTGAACCGACCGGTCGGCCAACGGCTCCAGCTCCACACCGGCCCCTTAGCTCACAACCTGTCCTTTTTTATTGTGTTAAAATATGAAATATAATATGAAAAATAATAAAATATATAACATATGAAATGTGTCATAACCTGATGCTTGCTTT
The DNA here is from genome assembly GCA_030340625.1 of Merluccius polli. NCBI lineage: Eukaryota > Metazoa > Chordata > Actinopteri > Gadiformes > Merlucciidae > Merluccius > Merluccius polli. Next base: position 29,171 of record JAOPHQ010000576.1, read on the forward strand.
ACAGTCCTCTTCGCCACTACTTGCGGAAAAGGCCATTATATTTTGTACCGTCTGTGTTTACATACAATATAAAATATATTCGCCAACACTAGGTCTGCAAAAGTATTTAAATATAAATATAAACCAAGCGTTGACGTTGAATCCTAGTTATGTTTAACTGTAGCTGTCAAACAATGCAATACGTGATTGCAAGTAGTCAACTCTTGCATAATTAAGGACAACAAAAGCGACCAGATTAAATGTCATGTCAAAACAACACGATACAAAGTATTACCATAAGACGACAGATCTATCGTAGTTGATCTAAAAGTGATCCGTCTCCATTGTCTGAGGGGAAACGAGCACCATCTACTGGACGGTGAGTGTAATGCACCGTCCAGTTGCATGGTTTTGCTCTTGAAGGACCCCATCTGGCATTCACAGAAACGCATGGTTTTATTTTAGTCCAATGTGGATGTACGATTTGCATGCATCACGGCAGGCCACCCACGTTCAGCATGAATGCACTACAACAACTTGTTTTGTTTTTTTTAAACATCCTGTCGACAAGAATTTGTTTGTTCATTGTCAAAATTGGTTAGTTTTATTGTATACTTGATGCATGCTACTATGGGATCATTGTGACCACATTCAATTATAGAAATCACTAATACCTCTGCTGCTGAAGAAGGCTAATAATAATAATTATACTACTCTGAGTATTGTCTGTTTTAATACAATTATTTTGGTAATTCATTCGTCATGTATCATACGGATGGAAAGGGTGTCCAAGAGTTGTGTGCCATGAGAAGACCAAACCTTGGTGGACAGCAGACTGGCCAGAAGGAAAAGCACAACATCAACAAATAATATTTAAATCCCCAAAATATTTATTTCATTAAAAAGCTTTTGTTGTGTGGTAATTTCCACATGAGTATAACTCGCATATATTTCCGTCGCCATTTCATAGAAGTAGTATAATCAAGCCAAGGGCATAAAGACAAATATTACACATTGAACAACAATTGCTTGTTAGGTAGACTTTCCCGCTCTGCCATGTAAAAACACAATTATTCTAAAAGTTAATTTTGGACCCTGCTGCTGCCACTGGCCACCACAATACACATGTTTTAACAAGGTCTCTCACTCACAAACCTGTACACAGACAAAGTACTGACTTTGAGGTTGGTAACCCAGGAGTACCATCTGGCTCAAAATGTTTTGTCTGTATTTAATAATGTAAAAATATGCACATAATTACTACTCTGCAAAACGATATATAGACAAAGCCTTTACAGTTGCTATTTGAGATACCTTGGATTTTGAATTCACAATGTACCATGTGTAACATTACATTATGATATCCAAACCCCTTGTATTTACATTTACCTTCCTTGTTTGTTTAGCGCCTTGGTTGGTTAGCAATTTCTGAATTGTTCTAAAATCTGCACTCCTATGACAGTTTAAATTGTTAGATACAAATGTTTTAAATACTAAAATGTGTTCACGTTCTCTCACTAGACTTTAGACAACTAATCGGCCGTTTGTGGTTCTGTATCTAGCAATTCTCTTAACTATTCTACATATAGTTTTTCTAAATGCCCACAGCTGCTTCTGTCCCTTTTAAGAACAGGGCAAAAGCTTTAACCTTAATATACAACTAATGTAATCTATCCTATCTAATCTATATTATAACCTAATATAATCTATCCTATCTAATCTATATTATAACCTAATATAATCTATCCTATCTAATCTATATTATAACCTAATATAATCTATCCCGGGAACTATCCGGGAGGAGCTGTTCTTTGCCATGTGTCTTCTCCTGGGCTTTCAACTGCCACCAAGATGGTCTCCGTTGGCAGTGTGCTCTCCGCTGTCGGGACTATGGAGAAGTGGATTGTCCTCCGACACGGGAGGAGCAGGGGCGTCCATTGATGACTTCTCTGCTTCCTCCTCCTTCTCCTCCTCCTTCTCCTCCTCCCCATCATGCTCTTATTTTATATTTCATCGTTTTCCTCTTGAAGCACCCCATCTGGCATTGACAGAAATGCATATTTGTCTTTGTCCAATTCAGGGTATCTTTGAATGGACTAGTCATGTACTGACTAGTCACTAACCTAAGTGCTTCATTACAACAACATTGTAATGATTTAAAAACCTAAAAAACCCATCATATATCAGAGGGGTGTATCGATTGCACACCTATAGTCTGGCTTACAGGATGTATTGTTGGGATAACCCCGCCCAAGCCTGCCATTGGGTGACTGTAATAGTCGCCCAATGGCAGGCTCTGGGCGGGCTTATACCTTATACTCCTCCCCCTTCTGCCATCTGCCACCGTTGGTGCATCCTGGGCTTAGCGCCGCCCAAGACGATTGTGATCAGTTAAAGACATACAAACAAGGCGGAGTGTTTTTTTTTTACCAGAATGATAGTGAGTAGAGCCAGACCTTTCTCCAGCAATGAAGTGTGGATATAGGTCTGGCTATGCGAGACTACTGCACACCTAACATTACCTAATGGTCTGTGAGTGGCATGGCTTGGCCATGTGAATGTACGGTGATTGGTCACCCACTTGGCTACTTAGCCAGAAGGGAACATGAACTCCCTTCTGCCATTAAATCGGCTTGAAGGAGAAGAAGGTAGATATACTGAAATCATGTGAGATTGCAATGGCTTTGATGGAACATAATTTCCTGATGCTTAATAACATTAATAACATAATTACAAGTCAATTACGGATTTCTGTTTTTGAGTTCTAGTCAGTAAGCTTTCTCAAAGAGATGTTTATAGAAGAGCAGCTTATACAGCTTACCAACCCCCTAAAATAATCCAATCTGCTCCAGAATTTAAAAGTTTAAGGGCTTTCTCTCTCATTTACAAAAAAGTAATATGCACGCCTAATTTGAGGGGAAAAGAAGAGACTCTCTGACGACCTTCCCTATTCATGAAGCGACACTCACTTTGAACAGGATGACAGAGATGATCAAAAGAAGCAGTAGTCCTGTGCCGCCTCCCACTGTCGCAATGATCATTGTATTGGGAGGAATGATCAGTTCAACATGAATAGAAGGCTATGGAGATAACAAGAATACAGAAGTCATGAACGGGCCCTAAAACCATTTGGACTTACATTTCATATAAATAAATAGAAATAATGTATACCTGTGCCCGGGGAAAGCTTATATCCTTCTAAAGATAAAAATAATAAAGTTGGGAAGAAAAGAATTCTGATGATAATCACAACACACTATTTGTAAGATCATCAAACACATTATCATCGTGAGTGAATAAACCCCCACCGATTGTTCACTGGATGCCTGAACGTAGCGGACTTTGTCGTAGGTAACTTCTAGAAAGCTTCTCAAAGTCACATCTTGTGTTTCACCACTGAATATCATTGACAGAGACCTGATCTGTGAAGGGAAAAACATTTGCATTTATTTGTCACAAAATAATTTTGAAATGGTTACTGAGGTGCTAGAATGAGTGCATGTGTAACACAAACCTTTGCACGTTGCTTGATGTCCTTAAAAGATACTTCCCCAGACAGTGTGACCTTAGTGGTTGAATATTTGTCCAGAGTGAATGTCTCACACCCTATGGTCTTGTAGTTATTGTCAGAAGTCCGGTTCTATAGTAAAACGTGTTAATTGAGTACAATAATAATATTATCATAAAATGGTGGATATTGCTCTGACCGTTTTGGTTGCCCATGGGTGAACAAAGTATCTTTACTTACATCTGGTAACTTAGTCATGTTAGATTCCACACATGGTTTGCCCTACAAAAAAGGTGGGGTGATTTAAATTTAGGAAATTATTGTAAAAAATAATAATTTTCGAGAGCATTTACTGTCATGAATGCCACCTGATTACCTCTTCGACTACGACTTGATAGTTGTTCATTTCAAAGTCATGCTCCATTTTAGTAGGGATCGTGACGGACACTGTGACAGGCAACTTTCTGGAACCCAGGTTCTTTACCTGATAGGTGAAAACAGAATGTCATCATTACGTACTCAACATCAGTTTGAAAGATGTGTAACATTTTATTATGAATATGAAAAATCTCAATCGTTTTTTAGTATTTGCGCCTATAGTCTACCTCGTATATGACAACAACTTTCTTTGGTACATCATCTTCTGGAGTGAAGTTGAGGTAGGTAATAGTGTCTTCATGCCTACAAAAAGTAACAAATAAGATATATACTGGATATATTTCAATAATTAAACTGATAATTGTATGAATTTCACACAGTGAATGCCCTTTCCATTTAAAATGTATAGATACTTACACTGCTACTGTTAAATCAACTTGATATTGTACAGGGATGGCTTTGGTCATTAAGCTCTTGGTGGAGTTATTATTATCACTGTACAAAAGAGCACATAACAATATTGAATCCAATAAATGAATAACAAATAAGTAAAATGTTATAATAATACAATAAATAAATAAAAACAAAAATGCACCTCTTTCCTATGACGGTCATTGACATTGCGCTGTCCCAGTCATATGTATCCATAACGCGGAACAAAGCTTTAAACGTTGCCTTAAATATGTCAACAAAAAAACAAAAACACAACATCACACAAGGACAAGGGAATCTTTTTAACAAGGACAAGGGAATTGTTTTAATATAGAAATGTAAAAAATATGTACAGGATAATCCACTCTTTCTAAATGTAGTCCCATCTGAGTCCCATCAATCAGCCAGACTACTTATACAGCCTTTTATCTATCTTTAACAGTTCTTTAATCCTTGGTGTTTTTCCATCTGCTTTTAAGCATGCTGCGGTCCAACCTCTTTTAAAGAAACCCAACCTAGACCCCTCTGATCTTAATAATTTTAGACCTATTTCTAAACTTCCATTTTTATCAAAAGTTTTAGAAAAAGTTGTTTCCTCACAACTTTTATCTTTTATGTCACAAAATAACTTATTTGAAAAATTTCAGTCTGGTTTTAGAGCTTTGCACAGCACAGAAACTGCCTTGCTTAAGGTAACCAATGACCTACTTTTAACTACTGACAGAGGAGAGAGTGCAATTTTAATTATTTTAGACCTAAGTGCCGCTTTCGACACTATAGATCACACAATTTTAATAAATTGTCTTAAAAATGTTATTGGTATCAGGGACACTGCACTTGGTTGGTTCATTTCTTATCTTTTTAACAGAACCTGTGCGGTCACCATCGGCAACCACTCTTCCTCTACAACCCAAATAGCCTATGGTGTACCGCAGGGTTCCATTTTAGGTCCTATTTTATTTTCAATATATATGCTCCCACTCGGCCAAATCATCCAGCGGCACAATGTTTCTTTTCATTGCTATGCTGACGACACACATATACCTACCGCTGAGACCCAACGATCCCAGAAGCCTGGCTGCTGTTTTAGACTGCCTCAAAGACGTGAACCGCTGGATGGCCCATAACTTCCTCCAACTTAACAACTCCAAATCTGAAATAATACTGTTCAACCCGCCATGCACCATCACCAGCCCCATCAGCCTCGGTCCATTATCCGGTAACATCAAGCCCACTGCCAGAAACTTAGGTGTCATTTTAGATTCAGACTTCACTTTCATCCCTCACATTAACAAAGTTGTACACTCCTGTTTTCTCCACATCAGAACCATTTCCAAAATTAAACATTTTCTATCACAACCCGACCTCGAAAAAGTTATCCACGCACTCATATTCTCCCATCTAGACTACTGTAACTCTCTGTTAACCGGCATCAACCACAAATCACTCTGCCGCCTCCAGCTGGTTCAGAATTCAGCAGCTAGGCTTCTCACTGGTTTTAACAGACGGCATCACATCACACCTGTTTTGGCTCCCTGTCCATTTTAGAATCGATTTTAAGATTTTATTGATCACTTTTAAGGCTCGCTGGGGTCTAGCCCCCAAGTACATCACGGACATGCTGGCCCCGTACGAGCCTGCTCGCAGCCTTAGATCCGCGGGCGACGCCCTTCTTAATGTTCCAAGGTCGAGGCTCAAGACTAGAGGTGATCGGGCTTTCTCCACCAGGGCGCCTCGGCTTTGGAACGACCTGCCCGCGGAGATAAGGCTGGCTGAATCGGTAAACTCTTTTAAATCACTTCTTAAAACACATTTTTACAGACTTGCTTTTACGTGATGCCATCTTTTTAGTCTTTTTAGTCTTTTTATTATTTTTATTCCTTTCTTTTTCTCTTCCTCTATGTCTTTTTGCTCTAGCACCTATTAATCTCGTTTGGTTTATTGTGTGTATATATGAGTATGTTTATTTATCTTATTATTGTATATGTGTTTTTGATTATTATGTATTTATTTGATTTTTTTTACTTGCTCCTATGTATTTTATGTCAAAGCACTTTGTAAACCATTGTTTTTAAAGGTGCTATATAAATAAAGATATTATTATTATTATGAGAACTGCAAAACTGACTAAATACTGCGCACAAAAAAAGATATTCACTGAAAATCATATTTCTCCATGGAAATATGGCGCAATTGCATCCGCCAATTTCACATGCATTTTTAAGAGGCCAGATGATGTGGGGTAGAGGTGCGCGGATGGGCTATTATTGTATCCGCAACCGCATCACAAAACTCATCATCCGTCCGCCATCCATCCGCACCAACGTTTTTTGACCAATTTCAAAACCGCACCCGCCCGCCATCCGCGGGCGCTGCTGACGCGAGAAAAAAAGTGTGCTCGTTTTTATCGGATGTAAGTAACAATATTTAACAATTTAACTTATATATATCTTTTCATTTGATTGGTTCAACCGCCACCCGCCCGAATTTAATTAAAATATTATTTTTCGTAAGGTCATCCGCCCGATCCGCGGTTTAACCGCGGAGTCCGCGGCTGTAACCGCCATCCGCGCACCTCTAATGTGGGGATGCTAATGCCAGAGTAACCACATTTCAAGGACGACTGATTCCAGGAAGATTTCTATTGTTTTGTATTTTGAAGGAGAGTTCTTTATTTTTGCTGTCTTGTTAACTGCTAGTATGTTATGTGATAACTGCTAGTTTGTTATAGCCTGGTTCCGCCCGCCTCCATACTTCCGCTCAATTTTCATTTCACTTCCTACTAGGTCTGGGAGTGCTGTATGTTAGAACGATTTATTTTCCCTCAAATGTGCCTTCCAATCAGCGAACAGGAGGCGCGGCCTGAGAACAGTGACGTAGAGGTCGTGCGCGAATTTCAGTTATTGAGCGGAAGTACGGAGGCGAGCGGAACCAGGCTAATGCTAATGCTCACTGCATCTGCCGTTTGTATACTGCGCGCAACGTGGTTTCTGGCGCATGAAATTCGTCACAACCAAACGTTAGCGATTGGTTAAGGCAGATCCAGAGTGGCACTGGGCAGAGCCAATAGGTTTTAAACTTCAACAGCACCCGCCTTCAAGTGAGAAATCGTTTGTCTCTATAGCAGTTCTAGACCATGAGTATGAATGAAATGAGTACGAAGGTCTAGTTAGGACTAGGCTAAGTTTGTTATGTGTTAACAGGGTTATTTTAGCCAAAGGAGGTTGGCCAGGAAATGTTGCGCATTAGTTTAGAATGGGGATGAGACTCTAGTTTGGGTTCTTAGCCCCCGCGTTGTGCATTCATTTTCGATACATGCACACCTCATTGTGGATTATCCCTTACTTATACCACAGGATTGTACTTAAACTTGATCCTGATTGGTCTATAATGTCCCACGGGTGTGCGTTATTTTTAAACAACGGAACACCTCTGCCTTTTAACAGCTTTTAATAAATGCGCTACAAATCCAACATTAAAAAAAACACGTTCAAATACAAATCGACCAGATGTAAAGAATTTCCCAGGATTGGGATCAATAAAGTGTATATCTATGTTTCCTTGACAACTCAAAAACAATATGCTCAAAGCATTGCATAAGAATATTTTGATTTCAGCTAAATAAGTCAAAGTTATAGAAGTGGTTTATTCCTTACATAATATACATGGGTTTTTGCTAATTAATTAATAGTTAGGTCACAACTCACAAGTGGTTTAGTAAGTAATTTAAATGGACTTCACACTGGCTCCTTGTTACAAATTAAGCTTTGCTGTGGGACTTAACTCACGCTGGTTCTACTGCGGTACACAGGAAGATTGACACCGCATATGGTCTCGTTGAGAACCCCCTCCAGATCCCTACAGGAGGGCAACGTTGGCCTAGATGACTGTTGAATCCAATGCAAAACGGAGAACAAAAAAAAAAAAAACACGTTAAAAAAACAGTCTCATATCCTCAACGCATTTCATTTAGCAAAGAAACTGCTTGTTTGGGCACGTCACCGTCAACAGGGTCAACATGGAGAAGGAGAGGCCTGGAGGGTAGGAGATGTAGAGCTTTGTGTTGAAGGAGTCGTCTGCATAGTTGGACAGACTTATGTGCACATAGAAGCTGTTTTGGTTTACCACCACTAATGTTGGGGTGCTGTAAGACAGAGTTTCCTTTTAGTTACAAAACTCATATATGGTATAGTGGTCGGATATGGGTTGGATATATACTGTACATACGTGAAGTTAAAGTCCACCTCCAGTTCCGCAATGCAGGTGTCATTGGTTCTGCAGTTCCTCTCGAAGGGGACCTGAGACACAGAGACGTTTGAAGAAGAATGATGCATACAATATTGTTAGGGTAGATTGTGGTTTGTGCATTAGAGTTTAAATGAGGTGGATACCTGATGTAAAAGTGTTAAGGCTCTGAGGAGACTAAACATGAAGTGCTTGTGATAGACGTACCATCGTGTGCTAGATTATGCCCTGAAACGCTTATTTACACCTCAACTGATGAAAAAAACTATTTACACACACACACACACTCTACTGGTAAGAGCAAACATGAATAAGATAAGGATATATTTCTCAAGATCATTCAAAAGAGGTATTATTGCAAATGGCAGTATGGTATCTTCTTAGAATAAACTACAAATGCATAATAAACAAACAAATAAACATTACTCGGCATCTGTGTCTTCCTGACTTTGACATATAGTTGTGATTGGTATTTCTTACAAATATATGCATCCTACATGCAACAGCTCCATTCAGATACAGATATGTCCAGATGTATGCATAGAGATCTGTTAGCATTTAGCTATCACCATACCTCAGTATCCACCTGCGTAACACTGTCTGCATTCAGGACGCTTGCCATTTTCTTGCTTTCAAGTTGAGCAAATTTCAATCTGATGACGATGGGTGATAATGTATCGTATACACATTTCTGCAAAAACAAATTAGTCAGATGTACAGGCCAAAAATCTCAATATCTCTCTCTCTAGTAAACATGAATAAAATAACAATTGTATTATACAGCATAAAATCCATTCATTAGTATTTTTCTTAACAAAATGTATATGATACACATGAACAAAACTATTTTTTAAAAGTGAAACAAGGAGTGCATATGTTGAAGCATTAAAGGGCTCTGCATACTGGCATATTGATGGAGTGGTTGAAACAGTGTTTGGTCCTTATCGCCACAGTCGACTGAAGATATTTGTTTCCTTTGGGGTCTGTTTCCATAAAGAAACCGCGAATTGTTTTTCTCATAGGATCCACATCCAAACTGTAGGAGATGTTCAGTCCCATGTTTGTTGTACCTAGGCAGACATTAAAGAGCCCTTTGGTTAGGCTAATAAGTATGTCAAGTCAACTCTATTTATATAGCACATTTCATACACAAGGCAACTCAATGTGCTTCACACACACGTTTTTTTGTTTGGAAGGATGAAATAAATAAAGACACGTTATACAATAAAAATGATTTGAAAGAATGCATAACAAAGACCTTTAAAATCTAACATATAAATTCAAGACAAATTGGAGTGCGCGATTTACGACCGACGGGGGGGGCGCGCTCACACAATGTGAGCAGCCCCCCCCTTGCCGCGCTACTGCTGAGGGGTCTAGAGGGGTCATATTGTGGGAACATTTCAGTGATGTTTGTTGGTTCTAAGGCAATTTGTGATTTATCGGTGAGTAGTTTTATTTTTTAAATCAATCCTCTGACACACAGGGAGCCAAAGCAGGGATTTGAGAATTGGTGTTATTTGTTCACATTTTTTGGTCTTTGTTATTTATGACTCTCGCAGCATTCTGAACAAGCTGTAGCTGTCTGAGCTTTTTAGGGAGACCTAAAATGAGGCCATTACAGTAATCTCCCCTACTAGTGATAAATGCATGAATACATTTTTATAGGTCTTGGACATGAGTCCTCTCAATCTTGCGATGTTTTTAAGGTGATAGTAGGCTGCTTTTTTGTGGCTGTTGAAATGTAGATCTGAAGCTATAACAACACCAAGGTTTCTGGGTTGACCTTTCGTTTTTAAAGACGGGTCAAGGTGTGAGGTAACGTTTAGCCTTTCTTTTTAGGCACCAAATATTGGCTCGCCTAATTCTTCTTTAATAGCCTAGTCCGCATTGAACTATAATGCGTTGAACGATAATGCTTACTTATAAACATGTTTGAGTTGAGCACAAGCATCCCGGTGCTACTTCATGTTATCTCTTACCAGGTTTACTGTAGGTTACTTCTTTCAAATCAAAGCACACAGTGATGGTAACCATCGGCAGAATAACTCCTTGGTGGTCTGGACAGTGGATGCTGGCAGTGCTTATCTCTGCAGGTTCGAAGTGCAGCTGGGCTTTGACATTCACCACTGGCTTGGACCTAGGTGACATAGGAGGATGTTTGTTTTTTTGCTTGTGCTCATTGCTTCTGGACAATTACATGTTATCATACTAAATGCAGAAAAATTGTATCACTTAAGTACATCACTTTGAGTCGAATCTGTTTCACTGTACAGTGAGACCCCGGTACATTCTCTCATTCAGAATGTGATTTATGCTATATAGGACCTTCAAAAGTACTAAAGTGGGATTAAGGATTGCCCAAAACTGCCATATCCCAATATAAAAAAAACATTTAGCAAAATGAGCCACGAAAGGCAATTCATTCAAAAGGACTTGCTTTGCTGATTTTGCTTAACATGAAAGTTGTCCTTTCAAAAAGGATTGTTGACAGTATTGTAACTCTAACTGTACACGTACTTTAAGATGAAAACAGCTCCACGTGAGCCAACGACCAGGTCAGCCAGTCCATCCCCTCCAAGGTCAAATCTACCGTCCACCGCTTGCCCAAAGAAATGGACTCTGGGATCTGCTGTGATTCTCTGAAATACAACAGGTGGCAGGATGGTCTAGTGGCTGCAGTGTTCGACTTCCGGACCGAAAGGTGCTGGGTTCCCTCCCCAATGGACGCAGCTGTAGGCGTCCTTGAGCAAGATGTCTACCTCGTACCTGCTCCTTAATGGCCTGTATCTGAAGTTACTTTGGACATTGGATAGTGGACAGCGCTGCTAAGTGACTATACTGTTGTTATATTAAAAGTTTTAGCCTCAAAACCTTGGTTTTTTTTTTTCAGCTACCTATCTGCCATATATTGAATTGCTTTTAAGTAAAGCAGACTCAACTGTCTGACACTGAGACCCCAAGGCCCTGGATCACTGCGGTGGCGATTTGTTATGAATGCAATGTTGTTATGAAGCAACAGACACCAACGAAGCGCACAGACAATGTGTCTACTTAGCCTTACACACACATACTAACCTGGCTGTAGGTGGGGCGGATCCCTGTGTGTTGGTCGCCAAGGTAAATGTACACAGCCCCCCTGTTGTCATCCTCTAGTGGAGCTCCCACGGCCACATCCTTGAGACCGTCTCCGTTCAGGTCGGCCAGCGAAGAGATGGTCATGCCGAATCGGCCCCGAGATGGCGCCGACACGTTCAGCGCACGTTCCAGCGTAAACTGTCATTTACAACATTTACATTTAGCAATTTCGCAGACACTTGTATTCCAACGTGACTTACAGGTGAGGCTGGGAACAATCGAAGCATTCAATCCAAAACTGGAGTTGCTACAAAAAGTTAAAACGCTGCATAACCTAGTTCAGGGGTCGGCAACCCGCGGCTCTGGAGCCGCATGCGGCTCTTTAGCGCAGCCCTAGTGGCTCCCTGAAGCTTTTTCAAAAATGTTTGAAAATGGAAAAAGATGGGGGAGAGAAATATATTTTTTGTTTTAATATGGTTTCTGTAGGAAAACAAACATGACACAAACATTATTAACGTTTTTCAATGCTGTAAAAATGTGTAGAATAAATATTAAATTTCAACATTTCTGTCAACGAAGATTTACGTCATAGCCTGCGACACACGTTTCTATCAGTAAGGCGGGATGCCAGGCAGGTGGCTGTTGTAAACAAACCGGCGGCTGTGTGATGGGCCATGGATCCCAAAGGGAAAAAGAGAAAAATAACTGAGGAGAACAGAGGATTCAACGTTTCTTGGACCGGGCAATAGTAACACACCGCGGACCTACGACCGACGGGTTCGCGCAATAGTAACACACCGCGGACCTACGGCCGACGGGGGGGCTGCGCGCTATTGTAACACACCGCGGACCTACGGCCGACGGGGGGGGGGGGGGGCGCGCGCAATAGTAACACCGCGGACCTACGGCCGACGGAGGGGGGGGCGCGCGCGATTGTAACACTCCGGCCGACGGCGGGGGGTGGTGGTGCGCGCAATAGTAACACACCGCGGACCTACGACCGGCGGGGGGGGGGGGGGGGGGGGGGGGGGGGCGCGGTGTGTTACTATAGAGCGTAACAGTGACCGCCCCTTTTTAACAGCTCCGGTGCCGGAAGTAAATTTCCCATGCATTTATCTCGTCCACTTTTCGTATAATCCTTATAAAAAGAGTATTAAGACTTGAACCAAGCCAATCGTTCGTTATGGTAGTCGTGACCATATTATGTTTGATTCGGGATGAGTAGTTCCTCACTCGGTCAACAAAATAAAGTACCTTTGGCTTTTCTTCCGTTTTCCAAATTCTTTTTATGCCCGAATCAAACATAATATGGTCACGACTACCATAACGAACGACCGGCTTGGTTAAAGGCTTAATACTCTTTTTATAAGGATTATACGAAAAGTGGACGAGATAAATGCATGGGAAATTTACTTCCGGCACCGGAGCTGTTAAAAAGGGGCGGTCACTGTTACGCTCTATTGCGCTCTCAAAAAGGAGGACAAATACGCGCCCGGCTTGATGCTGCGCCGGACGCCGGACAGGGCTTTGAAAAACCGGACAGTCCGGCGCAAATACGTGCCTCCTTTTTGAACCCGCGCCCCGCCCCACCGGTTGAGAACCACTGCTACAGGATGCACTGCAGGAAAAATAAACATTTAATCATGAAGGCTCATTATGTATTTGTAGTTAACTTAGTCATTTCTATAGTAGGCTAATATAGCTACTATAGATACATACAGCATGGGTTGCCTTCAATATAAGGCTTCTATAAGGCTTTTATTTTTTTGCGGCTCCAGACATATTTGTTTTTTGTTTTTTTGGTCTAATATGGCTCTTTCAACATTTTGGGTTGCCGACCCCTGACCTAGTTTAACAAAACCCACACAGAGTAAGGAGTAGCCACATATCTGAATCCTAAATGTGGGTAGTGCAGAAGATTATTCACATTCACAGACCATCGAGACACCAGATAAACACTCGCCCATATAGCACTTGAGAAAGCCTAACCTGCTGAGTCAGTTTGTAGACGTAGATATGCCCCTCTCTCTTGTCCTGAGGATGATGGAACAGCGGTGCGCCCACCAGGAGGAAGTCTATGTCGTTGTCTGATTGGACGTCTACCAGGCACAGCTCCGCCCCAAAGTAAGAACCGATCTGGGCCCGCGGGGCATTCAAACAGAAGGTTAAATTTCAAGGTTTAAAGTTGGTGGAAGGTGGAAATGGTGTGATTGTTGGTGTGACGATACTATACTATACATTACATTTTTTTAAACATTTTTTTCCGATGTAAATGTCCATTTCGCCGCTATTTATAACATATGTTTGTAATGTTTAAAAATTTCAGGTGCAATCTGAATAATTCTGAATGTATGATTCTGTTTTCATGGGCTGCCATGTAGACAGGAACGTGTGAAAGGGTGAAAGAGCGTGACTAGCATGTAGAACAGGACCTCCGCTGGTCAGATCCAACATGAGCCCTATGCAGCATGTTGCCTAATGCCTACACATGGTGAGCACACTAGCGGGTCGAACCATCCGAAGAGTTTGTGACTCCAGATGTATTCATAATGTTAAAATGAGGACCAACCTGCTCCCCCGTCACTCTGCACACCACCTTCCAGGTGTCCAGCATCTTTCTGAAGAGTACCACCTCTCCTATGTGTTCAAACCGCGGTGCACCGGAGAAATACAGCGACACCGAATCCTTTACTCCGGCAGCCACAGAGTAGCCTGTGTGATAGCACACACTCAAGAGTTAAATGACACGTTTCACAATATCAACACAAATCAACTTTTGGTAACACATTATAATGACTTTCAGTCATTTATACGCCTTTAGTTAATGATGAACTAATCACATGAATATACATTTGTGGATGATTCATATGTGCTATATTTATGTTTTGGTAATGATTATTTTATCATTAACTAAAGGCTTATAAATGACTTATGGTTTTTTTTAATAACTTTTGAAAAAGACATTGCTCAGCAAGTCATCACACACAGATTCAAATTTTACGATCTAATTTTACTCTCTTGCTCTTCTCCCTCCCTCCTGAGGAGTCAATAGCTTTTTTCTACCATCCTTTTATTTTGTCAAAGCTCTCATTAAGATATAGGCCAGCCGCCAGCCTATTGTGTGTATTGGTAAATCAGCATGCATAAAAACAATATATATAAAACATATTTTCATTATGATCATTACCCATGTACGAGCTGTGCACCATGTTGGGATCCTCAATGTGTGTACCGTGTTCTCCCACACCTTGTTCATACAGCGACCCACCCCAGTTATTTGACCCCACTGAACCAAGTACCAAGCTGCCCTGTAGAGCAAAAAGAAGATCAAAAGTATATCTTATACATATGAGTGAACTGAAAACTGAAATTTTAACTGAAAATAAAACAGAAATTCCTTCACCTTGTGGTAGACGCTACTAAACCCACTCTGGGACATTTCATATTTCAATTGTTCAGAAACTGCCGTAGCAGAATCTGAAAAAAAAACAACCTTGTTTGTTATTGAAAGAATAAAAGCAGAATTCAAAGGGCATTAATACAGAGGGAAAACATCCAAAGCACCTTCTATGTTGAAAATCTTTTCATCAAAATGTTTCAGGATCCCGGCCAGTCCATCGTAATTATTGATGTGAAAAGTGTTGTTGTGTTTTGGCTCTGAAGCAATGGAATAAAGTTTATCCAGCTTAACATCTCTGACCTGTCAAGATAAATTATAGTCATTGGCAGCCTGATATCTGAGGAGAAGCCACAAAACTGTGGTTCTGTGTACTACAAATAAGCAATTTTATTGATGGTTACACATTTGATAGGGTTTTATTCTGGTGCGTATAACTGTGTTTATTATCAACTGAACTGTAAAACATTTGATGAGGAGTAAGCCTAGGTCTAGGACAACATGTGCACAACATTTATTTGACTCATTTTGATTGAGGACAGAATAGATTAACATCATCAAACAACACAATCAAGTGGTGGAGGAGATAGCAGGGAGGGGAGAAAGCCAGTTATAGGCCTTATGTTTTATGTTTACCAATGCAACCATTTCTAGCAGCATTCACCTAACCTAAAACCGGTCTCACGACAGTCTAAGCCCAGCCCACGTCTCCTTTAGTGGGTAAATGCTCCCTATCCTTGAGATGAGGTCCTCAGACTCACCCAGTGGCAGTTCTAGGGGGGGGGGGGCAGCTGGGGCCAGTGCCCCCGTAACTCTGAGTCCGGACTCCCCTGTGGCCCCCCCGAACAAGGAGTCTGCATCAATAATAAAATGACAGTGTGCCCCTCTAACACAAAAGCCGGCCCCAACCTGGCCCCCCCCATTAAGACTGGTCCAACCGCCACTGGACTCACCCCGATAACAAAACGTATGATCTTTTTCTCATCGTATTCCTCCACAATCTTCTTGTTGTTGTCACTGGCGTCACCGTCTGTGATTATTACCACGACTTTAGTCGAGTCGGGAGAGGCTCCCGCACTCTGGTTTTCAAAGACGTTGTGCCTGAAACAAACGCACAAACGCGCAATGTACAATGTACGCAATGTCTACTTGTGGCGATGACAAAGAACAACCAGATAAGAACCGTCACTAATCCGCCTTGCCGTGCGTGTAAACTGTATCTTTCCCTGTATATTCCCAACAATCATGGTGGTTGGTGGCAGTGATGGTGGTAACAAGTACACAATATATTTGTACACTTTCTGTAAAATAAAAATATTTAAGATATATATCCTTAAACATCCCTGATGCAATGCAAGTTAATGCAAATGCAACAAAAAGACGTGTCTTCACTTACAGCGTGTACTTTAAAGCCTGGTATGTGTTCGTCAGAGCCTTCATAAACGGTTCAGCGTCCAGTAACTTGGTGGCCTTCCCTTCCTGGTACTCATTGAAGTCAAACACTTTGTGAGTTTTTGTTGAGAACTGAAGTGCAGCGAACTGAAAACATTACACAGGAGAGTACATTCATATTAATATTAGTGTGTGTGACAAACAGGAGATAGCACTTCAATAGAATAAGATGTATGCTGGCGTGTCGTTACTTTGATCGGTGAGTTCTTGATGCTGTTCATGAAATCCTTAATAAATGCTTTGCTTTTCTCAAAATCTTTTTGAGACATACTTCCTGATCCATCAAATAGAAAGACAAGGTCCACCGATTTCTTTGTGCAATCTGTGAAAACACAGTAAACTGAATGTTAATCTTGACTATGCCACTTTGTGTAAGGATACATGTCATAGGTGTAATCTATAGGAGGGGGGGGGGGGCAATATTTAAAGAAATATATATTGTTGTTATATATACAGTGTTCAAACAAAGTCATCTCTGTCCACAAAGCGATAAGACAGGTCTGCCAAATCGGCATCCCTCACATCATCTGATCTGCACTAGCCAATCAACATCCTCTGAAACTCTTCTCGCCCGTCTCGTTCCCTCCCTCCCGTCTGTTCGTCTGTCCGTCTGTCTGTCTGTCTGTCTGTCTGTCTGTCTGTCCGTCCGTCCGTCTGTCGGTGTGCCCGTAGTAGCACTCTCTAGCCAGTGTGTTTCCATCAGCAGCAACATTTGTTTTATTAAAAAATGATTCATCGTTACTTGTCAGTTAACACTTGTCTTTTCCAATGTTACAGAATTTATCAAATTAAAGACAAGAGTTAACATCTTCATCACTATTTCTCAGGTTTTTGCCAAAAATAACATACCCAAACTGAACAGACTATATCTCCACAACTACAAGAGCTTTTAAGTTAGAGAACGATAACACCTCTGAGGTTGTTAAAGTGAAATAATCAATGTGGATGCTACTGGATCAGAGTGAATAAAGCTACAACACAGAATAAATGGAAGATTTCATTTCCGCCTGAAATAAATGTCATGTTTTAGTGTGAATAACACCTAGTGCATTATCAGTTGGTAGCCATATAGCACTATGGGGCCATAGCACAACATCTGATGAGGGCCTGGGTCAGGATTTGATGGCAATAAAGTGAAGTAGAGCAAAGATAGAGGTTTTAGTAGAGATAGGTTTAGGCAGAGTTTCCAAATAAAAACAATAAATCCAATGCAACCAATGCAAAAATGTCAATACAAGATGACATGATGAGATACAAACAGGTGAATATCTTCAGAACCCATTCAATTTTAACATTTGACCCCTCTATTGAAAGGTCAGAGACAGAGTTGAATGACGCCAAGCACAACCATCGCAATTGCACCATCCGGCCACCAGATGGCGATACACTGTGTGCTCTGATTGAAGGCAGCTGACCTATTTCCAGTGAAACCCTAGCTGTGTCTGAAATCGCGCACTTACGTAAGTGCACTTACATTTAGTGCACTTCATTATCCCCACAGTACACTTACTTATAGGCGCAGTGCTCTCATTTCTACAGTGCACTGTCAAAACAGCCTTCGCGCACCGACCGGAAATGAGTTCGCAGTTTGGCGGGGGTTTTTTTGTGGCCGTTTTCCTCCTGGCGGAAAACGGCCTACCGCTAAGTTTATTTACCTATGAAATATATTAATATATATTAATTTACATATTCAATACTATTTTACATTTGTTGAGCGCGTTGGTCTGAACTGTTACTCCATTTTTGATTCCGCCCCTTCCTCTACGTAGACAAAATGGCGGCCGTTGAGTGCGGAAAGTGTCCATCGGTCCACACTCAAATTTTAGATCATTTTGAGTGCGCCACCGACGCATTTCCAGTGCACTGCGCTTTGGCACACTCTCCGCTTTTGCGCAAAGTGCACTCAAAAAAGTAAGTGTAAGTATAGAAGTGCGTGATTTCAGACACACCACCTCTCTTACCTAGCCTAGAAATCTAGACACCCCCTAGCGGCAGCACATTTATTTGGCAGCTAGGTAGGTCTAGCACGGCTCCGTCGGCTTTTTTGGTGCTGGAAACACAAAGTATGTCAGGCCAATCACAGCGTGAGGGGCGGAGTCGGAAGCCGGGCTACCATGACGACAGAGTTGCAACGGTTCCGTGTTAGAGGTAAACAAACAATAGCTGTGTCCCAATTCAGGGGCTGCATGCTTCGAAGTACGCATTTGAAGGCCGATTACGTCACAACGCGGCGCGAAGGCTGTCCCAATTCGAAGGCTCCTTCAAATGCGTACTTCTTTCCCCCTTTTTGGAGGATGCACCGCAACTATCCTTTGCGGCCTCGCATATCCCATAATCCTTTGCGCGCCGCTGTTCAGAGGCGGGAAAAGAATAATGGCGACACCAAGCGGCGATGAATTTATATTTAAATGTAATAAGTATTGGGTTTATATTTAATTACTTTTACTTACTACGACTTATACTTTTACTAATTACTTATATTTTATTACTTTTATTATCCCTGCTTTATTTCCAGACTGTAAAACTGCAAACTCTAGTTAAACGATTGGATTGAATAAAGAGCTACGTTTATGATTATCACTATTATATGTTATACTTCATTATTATCATTATTATGATCATTTTTTGCTTTATTAGAACCCTTCCGTCTGTTTTTCAACTGACGATAAACTGACAGGCAACGGCTACGTTACTACCAACTGACGGCTGGTGACGCGGCTTGTAATGCAACCAGGAAATGCTTCGAAGGCTATATATAGACCGTCTCATTTAGCAACGGTTGATGCGGCCTTCGAAGGTCCCTCAGAAGTACGCAGCCTTCGAAGGCCGCAAAGGCTGCGTACTTCGAAGCATGCAACCCCTGAATTGGGACACAGCTAATGGCTGCTGCTGCTGGCGAACGGCTGTCTTTCCACTCAGCTTTGGCCGCGACTCTTCAAGACTTGAAGTTAACATTTTATATGAGAAAAGAACGGCACTGAAGTCTTTCCTCGAAAAGAAATATTTATTCTGAGTTTTTATTAATTACGTAGTCAGAGCCGTCGCTCTGACTACGACCTTCTTCGTTGCTCTGATTGGTTGTAGCGCTATCCTATTGCGTGCAGAGGGAACTTGAAAGACAACCGTTTATCCCGCCCACACTGCCAATGGAGCTGAGCCAGACCTTACATCTTTCTGATGTGGGTCTGGCTTGCCAGGCTATCTCTTACCCACTATGCATGATGGGAAACATGATTGGGAGGGTTCAAAGTTATCTGTTTATGGTGGTTTTAAGTGATCAAACACAACTTTGATGACAAAAACAACAAAGGTATGACATCATTTGTGATTGTTACTAGAAAAGGAGAGGTTTGTTCTTGATGTTTTTTGGCCTCTAGTTCAGCGCGTTTTGAAAACGGATCGCTAAATGCAGTTATGAACATGGCCGCCGGAAGTAGAGTGGCGAGATGTGATTAATGTTTATAAATGTATTAAACATATTTTTATGCATAAGTTTCCTGTTGTTTGGGGAGGTTTCAGGAAATGATTGCAATACTGAAAATGTATTTTAATTTCGGTAACCCTTCCTTTTACAGTCCGGTAATTACCAGCTAATTACCTGGTAATAAGATGTATTTACTAAGTAATAACCAGGTAATTAAATGTAATTACCTTCTAATTACCAAGTACTTACCAGGTAATTACCAAGTACTTACCAGGTAATTACCAAGTATTTACATTACATATTTACCTGGTAACTACCACTTATTTACCTGGTAGTTACCTGATATTTACCTGGTAACTACCACTTATTTATCTGGTAGTTACCTGATATTTACCTGGTAACTACCACTTATTTACCTGGTAGTTACCTGATATTTACCTGGTAACTACCACTTATTTACCTGGTAGTTACCTGATATTTACCTGGTAACTACCACTTATTTATCTGGTAGTTACCTGATATTTACCTGGTAACTACCACTTATTTACCTGGTAGTTACCTGATATTTACCTGGTAACTACCACTTATTTACCTGGTAGTTACCTGATATTTACCTGGTAAATACCAACAAGTTACCCAGTATTTACTAGATATATACTGAAAACTACCAGGTATTTATCCAGGAATTATAGATTATGTATTACCAATCAACCTGTGTAGTGACAGTGAGGGTAGTAATAACTGATATTTACCTGGTAATTACCCAGTATTTACTTGATAACTTGCAACTATTTACTAAGTAATTACTTTCTAATTACCCAGTAGTTACAATTTACCCAATAACCCCCATGTATGTATGCAGATATTAACTGGTTGTGGCGGGGTACGTCCGGCCACACGCCACCGAAGTGGCTTTCTTTGGGGCCCTCCGACACAGGACACGGGTAGATGTTGTTCAAGGTGTTTATTGAAGTTTAAGGCCAGGTGGTATTCGCCGAGCTGATGGTACTTCTTGTCATGACAGTGCTCCTCCTCGAGTGTGTGTGTTGATGGCTGGTTTATCCTGGGTGCCATGATTGCTCATGCACCACAGGTGTGCAGCCCCACCCAGCCAGAGTCCAATCAGTCTGACTCAGGCCAGGTGAGGCTGTAAACCAGCCACCAACAACACACACTCCACATAAACCCTCCACATATCCCCAACACCAGATTGAGGCCGGGGAGAATCCCCGGCCTCGCCTACTCCCCCCCCCCCCCCCTCCCCCATCCAAGCAAACAAAAAAAAAAAAAAAAAAAAACACATACCGGACTCTGAACAGGGTTACCATACCTACAAAAAACCTGGACTCTTCAGGGTTGCCATACCTAAACAAAAAATAAACACAGCCCCCCAAACCCCACTACCTCCACACCTCCCCAGGGTCACACGCCCACCCCACCCTCCCCCTCCGTCCCGGAGACCGGAGGCCTGGGGCTGCTGCTCCGGCTGGCGGAGGTGTCTCTGGGGTAGCTGGCTGCAGGGGCTGGCTGGATGGGCTCGGAGGAGGCCCGACAGCTGGGCCGCGGAGGTAGCTCTCGGAGGGCCTGGAACAGTTCGTAGTCACCCCCCTCCACCAGGGCGACGAGGCATGATCCCTCCCATCTCCTCCTGGAGCATGGGGCCTTGGGCTCCTGGTCCCCTGGCAGAGGGGCGGCTGGCCTGGGCTGCTCCAGGCTGGATCCGGGGGAGGCTAGCTGCAGACGGTTGCCGGTGGCGGTCGCTGCGCTGCCTCCCCGCTCCTCCGCTGGCCGTCGCTGCCGTTCAGGGGGAGCTGGTGCTGGGGTGGCTGTCCTCGCCGCGGCTGGTGGCTCCAGTGTAGCTTGGACAGCCCTTCCGTGTCCCGTCCTGGTCGGAGGAGCCCCACATTGGGCGCCAGTGTGGCGGGGTACGTCCGGCCACACGCCACCGAAGTGGCTTTCTTTGGGGCCCTCCGACACAGGACACGGGTAGATGTTGTTCAAGGTGTTTATTGAAGTTTAAGGCCAGGTGGTATTCGCCGAGCTGATGGTACTTCTTGTCATGACAGTGCTCCTCCTCGAGTGTGTGTGTTGATGGCTGGTTTATCCTGGGTGCCATGATTGCTCATGCACCACAGGTGTGCAGCCCCACCCAGCCAGAGTCCAATCAGTCTGACTCAGGCCAGGTGAGGCTGTAAACCAGCCACCAACAACACACACTCCACATAAACCCTCCACACTGGTATACCCAGTAATTACAAATGTGTACCACGTACATTCCAAAACATTATCAGGTAAAACCCTGTGAATTACCCTGTATGGAAGGTGGAACTGTACTGTAAAAGGAAGCGTGGTTTGTTTCAATGATATTACCATATACTTTCCTGGTAACTGTAGATTATAATCCTCTACCACCCATTAGGGTGTGTAGTTTTGAACATGGTATCTGGCAAAAACTCCCATATCGCCCTGATAATTATCGGGGTGATATCGGAGTTTTACAGAGTAGTTACCTGTAAGAAAGGTGGAACTGTACTGTAAAAGGAAGCGTGGTTTGTTTCAATGATATTACTGTAGCTCCCAAGTAGCAAATTAAACAAACTATACCAGGAAAGTACATGGTTACCATATACTTTCCTGGTATAGCTTGTTTAATTTGTTAACCTCCCGTTTTTTTTGTTCCTACTGTTTAGAATGGCATTGGGGCGGAACTAATTCCCGCCGGCATATGTTTCCTACACGACACCTTTTAGCAACGCACCTAGCCAAACAGCGCGAAAGAGGCAGCACGTTCTATAAGCTATAAGTTAAAGTTAAAAGCTAAAGGCACTTAAAGTAGAACAACTATAAAGGATAAGGAAGAAGCATACAAGAACATTCCCTCCTTAAGCAGTTAGCAGTGGACGAGGCATGTTTATCTTTTATTTACGTCTATGAAGAACGTGAACGATTGTATTGTGTTGCATTCATTGCATGGTTGGTGCGTGTGGTGATTTGCATACGATGTAAAGTGGTGAATATGTATGTAAGTTAAGTTTGTAAATTTACAAGTTAATATTGAGTTGTGGACTGCATGTGAGGTGTGTGTAGTGGTTTTTGGTGTAAATGTAACACTTGTGCTGCTGAAAAAACGGACATTTGCATATTGTCAATTGTATTTATTGATTTGAATTATTTTTCTCTTTAAACCCATTTCTCACGGGTTGGTTCGACCTGGAAAATAAATCCTGTTTTCTAACAAAGACCTCTGGGCCGTGTTCCGATATCTGTGAGTACACTAACTTCCGTGAGTACACTTAAACATAGTACACTATCCGTACTCAATAGGTACGCAGAGCTTCAGATGTTAGTGCTGTTACTCTGTGGCGCACTTAACGGAAATGACATCAGCTGCGCGGCCGCGTCACCCGCCAAACACGTGAATTCATTAGACGTTCTCTGAGCGCGGCTCTGCCTCTTCCGCTACGTAGCTAAGATGGCTGCTGTTGAGTACGCATAGTGTACCCCGTAGCACACTCAGCATTTTGGCCGTTTTGAGTACACATACGGGTCCTTTCAAGTACACTTCTTTTGCCGCGATCATAATCGGAACACCCTACGTACTCAAACTAAGTACACTAAGTACGGGAAGTATGGCTATCGGAACACGGCCCTGGCCTCGTGTGTACTACTTGGGAGCTACAGTAATATCATTGAAACAAACCACGCTTCCTTTTACAGTACAGTTCCACCTTTCTTACAGGTAACTACTCTGTAAAATAAAACTCCGATATCACCCCGATAATTATCAGGGCGATATGGGAGTTTTTGCCAGATACCATGTTCAAAACTACACACCCTAATGGGTGGTAGAGGATTATAATCTACAGTTACCAGGAAAGTATATGGTAATATCATTGAAACAAACCACGCTTCCTTTTACAGTACAGTTCCACCTTCCATACAGGGTAATTCACAGGGTTTTACCTGATAATGTTTTGGAATGTACGTGGTACACATTTGTAATTACTGGGTATACCAGTTAATATCTGCATACATACATGGGGGTTATTTGGTAAATTGTAACTACTGGGTAATTAGAAAGTAATTACTTAGTAAATAGTTGCAAGTTATCAAGTAAATACTGGGTAATTACCAGGTAAATATCAGAGTTATTACTACCCTCACTGTCACTACACAGGTTGATTGGTAATACATAATCTATAATTCCTGGATAAATACCTGGTAGTTTTCAGTATATATCTAGTAAATACTGGGTAACTTGTTGGTATTTACCAGGTAAATATCAGGTAACTACCAGGTAAATAAGTGGTAGTTACCAGGTAAATATCAGGTAACTACCAGGTAAATAAGTGGTAGTTACCAGGTAAATATCAGGTAACTACCAGGTAAATAAGTGGTAGTTACCAGGTAAATATGTAATGTAAATACTTGGTAATTACCTGGTAAGTACTTGGTAATTACCTGGTAAGTATTTGGTAATTACAAGGTAATTACATTTAATTACCTGGTTATTACTTAGTAAATACATCTTATTACCAGGTAATTACAAGGTAATTACCGGACTGTAAAAGGAAGGGTTACCTTAATTTCTATTTAATTAAGCAATGTTACGCAAGAGGGTTTACGGCAGTGATGCGGTCAGGACCGAGTCCCGAAAGCGTCACTGAAATGAAATATTTCCTGTGTATCGTTGCCTTATATTTTCAGGAACACGATTTTTCGTTTAATTTCACTATCATACACACGTTTTAATAGTCCGTAATAGTTTTCATATTTCCGCCATTTTAATGCAAGCCGGTTTAATCCGCGTCTCAGCGATGTCGTGTGGCTTCTTGGCCAATCAGGAGAGAGCATTCGGAAGACCCGCCCTCAGGTTCTGGTGGTGGTACAGTGGGAGTCTGGGACCCTCCCTGGGTCCCAGACTCCCACTGTCTGAGGGGGTTTGTCTGGTCTGGTCAGAGTTTCATTCTTTATATATATATACTATGTATATACAAACTCAGTATCTGAGTTTGTATCAATATTGCGCCGCCACTGCAAAATGATGTATTTTTATATACTGTTTCAGCACCCCTAACTCAAAACACCTTCCCTGGTTATGAAATACATAACTCTTGTTGTTACTTGCTCATTCTTTTGTTTGGGGTTGGAATTGTGTTTAAACAAATGGTTATAATAGACTTAAGGTTGAGAATCTTATCGTTCTAAGGGTGTATGACATGACTGCTTTCTCACATGTTTAAATGCCTTTAACGGGCAGTCTCGGGATGAAGAGGTTAACTGACATTCTGAAAAGTTTAACGATTATTCCCTGCATTTCAATAGCCAAATGATAATTGTTTCTCAAACATGAG
The DNA here is from genome assembly GCA_030340625.1 of Merluccius polli. Lineage (NCBI taxonomy): Eukaryota > Metazoa > Chordata > Actinopteri > Gadiformes > Merlucciidae > Merluccius > Merluccius polli. The sequence goes on from JAOPHQ010000576.1 coordinate 54,418, forward strand.
CTGTAAACTGCAAAAACATGTTAATTGAAAGAGATGGTTGTGGAATATTGGTGGTATGTGAATAATATTGTATATAAAGCAATACTGTACATAAAGATACGTAAATGTAGAAATGAAGTTTGTAAATAATGTTGTTCAGTATCACCTGATGCTCTAGTAGCCTACCCTAAAAACTGTACTGCGCTAAAATTCCCTGCACACAATTCTGCTATATAATTACCTTGAAAATCAGGTCTGAAACTTTCATTCTTGTTTTTCTGAAGTTTTTCATAGAGTTTGTAGCACTGTCCACTCAGGTAGGAGTTACTGTAGCATTCATTAACTAGATTTGGACTACAGATCTATATGAGGAGGTAAAAAACACAGATAATCCATTATAACATATGATAACTTATATGATTATCAACTAATCAGTTTATCTGTTCTCTTACAGTGAATCTGGGGGTTAGGTCCTCAGCTAATGACAATCCGAACAGCCTGAATGGCATGGCCTCTAGAGAAGAGTGAGACAGCAGTGGAATTACAATTCAGAAAGTAGTTTTACCATTACAATAAGCACACACCTATCTTTGTGTCATGGTTACTATTAATGTCTTCATTGCTGGCATATGTTATATTTCTTTAAAAAAATAAAATAAATGACCTTGAGGGGTAAAGCAGCTGTTAGTTTTGCTCATGTAACTGCAGACTGTTCCAGAGCCATTCTGCTGCAGGGGAGCAGTGACCAAAAACCTGCATGGACAAGACAAGGACATGGTCTCACTCACTCTGCCCATCTGATAAATCACATTTATTTAGCCATCAAATCGTCAAAATAAGTGAGTTTCATGAGAGACTGCCCTTTGTTGTACAAACCCTCTGTCTTTGCCAGCAATGAACGACAGCACCTTGTGTCCAAAGAAACCATTTTCATCACCACCGTAGAAGCTGGGATCAGTGGTATCAATGTTAAAGGCTAAGCAAACAGGCTGGAACAACGCTGAAAATTTTGAGAAGAATTAAGCAAATACATTTACTTATTTTTATATCAATGTAGATGGACAGATATATTCGTTTTGTCAATGGCTTTTAATCAGTGCCGTGGTTGCTCTGAGGCTATCCACAAACCACCCAAGGTTTCAAATTAGATACATGTAACCAATGTAACCACCCCTGCCCTTGCCACCCCCCCACCCTGTTCAAAGGTCAAATTACAAATCAACCACCAATACTTTTATCCGCATGGCATCTTTAGGAAAAAAGTAAGAAGTATAAGCTTACCGATAATCCCCAAGAAAATGAGAAAATGTAAGCAGCTTCGGCCGTACATGTCTCCCATGGCCGTACCCATTGTTGAAGAGGAAATGGAGTTGCCGCTTATGTGAGGGTGTCTACTTCCTGCACTTCCTTTTTACATTCCAACATTACTTTCTCTACAACTGAATTTTGGTAGTGATAACTTGTGTGGAAAGTCACTCACTTAACTTTCCTCCAACATTGTGATCATGTTTCCCCTCCCCATCATATAAACTTCATGCTGTATTGTCAGCTTTCACTTGATTCAATCAAATCACAACCCTCCTATTAGTCGAAAACATTACATTTCCTCTCCCAAAGGAAAGTCGCAGTGAAATGAAAGTCCTTCTCTTTTTACATTCCAACATTACTTTCTCTACAACTGAATTTTGGTAGTGATAACTTGTGTGGAATGTCACCCACTTTCAACCACTTTGCTTTCACTTGATCCAATCAAATCACAACCCTCCTATTAGTCACTCCCCCCTTAATGAACTGTATGCACTCTGAATGACATTTCAACTGGTTTTCAGTCACCAGTAAGAAATAATCTTTTGGGAAAGAGCAGAGAAAAAGCCAAAGTACAGGATCAAACATCTGGATATACATTTATATTTATTTGCGCACACATACATTCTGATCAATTTAACCAATTGGTATTTTTGACATATGTACAGTTATAAAAAAAAAACGGAACAATAACCAATCCGTTTTTTATTCAGATAAAAAATATATAATAGAGAAAATATACTGACTTATTACTCTTGGATTAACACCGACATGGACACACTAGTCAAAATCATTTTCATCTCGTCTTCCTAAATATGTTGACCTATTATGAATTCCACACAAATGTAACGTAAATGTCAGCATCTTTCACAATGCTTCTCAAATGCCCAACTTGTCAGTATTTTATGCATCCGGCTAAGAGGAGCTATGTCCCAACCCCGGACATCCTCATTGCTAAGCCAATAAGACAGACTCCAGTCTAGTCCTGTGTCTCGGGCCTGTCCTCTGTGAAAGATGCTGAGGGGTGCAAAGGCTTTTGAACCTTGAGGGAGAAGTCCACGACGGGGCGCCCCTGGGTGACGCAGCCCAGGGAGATGATGTCCACATGGGGACCGAAGTACTGCGCCAGGTTCTCCGGGGTCACGCCTCCGCTCGCCTCCACCAGCAGCGCCGGGAACTCCTCCTTCAGAACGCGGGCTGAAGCGTGGAGCTCCTGGTGATGAAACAGTGCAGGATTATTGCTATTTATTATTCAGACTTTTAGCAAATGGCTGAAATCCAAAGCAACATATAAATAATAATAATAATAATACATTTTATTTGTAAAGAGCTTTTCTAAATACTGACACTTTACATAAGACAAAAAACATCACCTGAAAATGTAATAACCACTTGGACCACCCACCTGCCCCAGAAGAAAAGCAGAAGTAAAACAAGGAGAAACTAGAAAATTCCCTCTGGGGAAATTTTGAAAGGGCCAAGGGAGTGTGTACATTCTGATGAGATTCTTCAACAATTAATACTAGTAACATTATGATATTATATACAAGGAGCACACCTACAACAAACGTTGCAGGCAGAGTAGAGTTAAGCGAGAGGGCAGTGATGATCTTCCATGTTGTCTGCAAATACACACACACACACACACACAAAAGAAACATCTGTAAGACAACAACATGAATCAAGTAAAGTTAAAGTAATCGATACAGTACAGTTTTATGGAGGACTAAAAGTGCCAAAATTAAATAAATAAATACACCATTAAATAATTACTTAAATGTGTCATTAATTCATTAAAATTTGAATTAAATACTTAAATGTGTCATTAATTCATTAAAATACCGATTAATTTTATTTAAAAACAACAACATATATAATCATTTCTTCATTGCTTCACATTGATTGGGCTACCTCCTTTATCGCTAGCTGGAGTGTTTTTTGTCATTCCCACTGTCTTCGTTCTGCTATGCCTCTTGGCAAACTTCCTTCCGCTGCACTATCGGCTAGTCCTATCGACCTCACTAACGTACCTTCTGTTTATCACGATCTCCAGGAGGTCTTTAGTAAGGATCGGGCCCTGTCTTTACCTCCTCACCGTCCGTACGATTGCACGATCAACCTTCTGTCCGGTGCTTCTCTACCTTCTAGTAAGCTCTACAATCTATCTCGACCGGAGAGGGAATCCATGGAGGCCTACATTTCCGAGTCGCTGGCCAACGGCCTTATTCGCCCCTCTTCTTCCCCGGTGGGTTCAGGGTTTTTCTTCGTGGAGAAGAAAGATAAGTCCCTGCGTCCGTGTGTGGATTACCGAGGCATAAACGACATCACTGTTAAAAATAAGTATCCCCTTCCACTGCTAGACTCCGCGTTTACACCACTTCACCAGGCCACTGTGTTCTCCAAACTAGACCTCCGAAACGCTTATCATTTGGTGCGTATTCGGGAGGGGGATGAGTGGAAGACTGCATTCAACACTCCTCTCGGTCACTTTGAGTATCTGGTTATGCCCTTTGGGCTCAATAACGCGCTGGCTATTTTTCAAGCTCTCATTAATGACGTCCTCCGGGACATGTTACATCGCTTCGTCTTCGTCTACCTGGATGATATCCTCATTTTCTCCAGGAACCAAGCCGAGCACGAGCAACATGTGAGGTTGGTTCTCCAGCGCTTACTAGAGAACAGGTTGTTTGTGAAAGCGGAGAAATTAGGGTCGACTACAAGCGGATCCCGAAAAGGTGCGTGCGGTCGCGGACTGGCCGGTTCCGTCCTCTCGGAAGCAGCTCCAACGTTTTTTAGGGTTCGCGAACTTTTACCGACGTTTCATCAGGGACTATAGTCGAGTTGCGGCCCCACTGTCCAAGTTAACCTCCACCAATGTCGTGTTCAGTTGGTCGGAGGCGGCAGACTCCGCGTTTACGCGTCTCAAGACATTGTTTTCCTCCGCTCCGGTCCTGAACCATCCAGATCCGTCCTTACAGTTCGTCGTGGAGGTGGATGCTTCTAACACGGGGGTCGGGGCGGTACTCTCACAACGATCTGCACGAGACAGTAAACTGCACCCATGTTCATTTTTCTCTCGCCGTTTGAGTCCGGCCGAGGAAAATTATGATGTGGGCAACCGGGAGTTGTTGGCGGTAGTTCTGGCTCTCCAGGAGTGGAGACATTGGCTGGAGGGAGCCGAGCACCCTTTTCTAGTGTGGACTGACCATAGAAACCTGGCTTACCTTCAGACTGCGCGTCGTCTAAACTCTCGTCAGGCACGTTGGTCCCTTTTCCTGGGGAGATTTCGGTTTACCCTCACCTACCGTCCGGGTTCTAAGAACGGGAAGGCTGACGCCCTCTCCCGTCAGTTCGATTCCTCTGGGGCACAGTCGGTGGAGAGGAGCATTCTCTCCCCCGCCTGTGTCATCGGGGCCGCCCGGTGGGAGATTGAGCAGGATGCCCAGCAGGACCAACCCACCCCCGAGGGCTGCCCTCCTGGTCGACTATTCGTCCCACCGGCAACATGCAGGGCTGTTCTTCAGTGGGGGCACGAGTCCAGAGTGGCGTGCCATCCGGGGGCTCACCGTACTCAATCCCTCCTACGCCAACGGTTGTGGTGGCCGTCGATGACCGCCGACGTCAAGGAGTTCGTGGCGGCCTGCTCCGTCTGTGCCCGTGGCAAGTCTTCCCATCGCGCACCGGCTGGTCTCCTGCGTCCCCTGCCGGTTCCTCACAGACCCTGGTCTCACATCGCAGTGGACTTCGTCACGGGACTTCCGCCATCTGAAGGCAATACAGTCATTTTAACCATTGTAGACCGTTTTTCGAAGTCTGTACATTTTGTTCCCCTACCCAAACTACCTTCTGTCCTAGAGACTGCGGACCTGCTCGTTCTACACGTGTTTCGTCTCCACGGCATCCCCCGGGATATCGTTTCCGACCGCGGGCCGCAGTTTTCATCTCGGGTATGGAAGGCGTTCTGTCGGGCGTTGGGGGCATCAGTCAGCCTGTCATCGGGCTATCACCCTCAGACTAATGGCCAGACCGAACGCGCCAACCATGGATCTGGGGTCTGCGCTGCGGTGCGTCGCGGCTGAACATCCTGTCTCCTGGGCCACCCATCTTCCTTGGGTGGAGTACGCCCGGAACTCGTTGGTCTGCTCTGCCACCGGTATGTCTCCTTTCTCTGTGGCACTGGGATTTCAGCCCCCAGTTTCCCGTACAGGAGACGGAGGTGGTGGTTCCCTCCGTCCAAGAACATCTGCGGCGCATCCGCCGGGTCTGGCGGAACACCAGGGAGGCGCTGGGTCGTATGGCGGGGAGGAACCGCCAGGTAGCGGATCGCCACCGTACTCCAGCTCCCGACTACCAGGTGGGACAGAGCGTTTGGCTCTCGTCCCACGATCTGCCTCTCCAGACGGAGAGTAACAAACTCACCCCTAAATACATCAGTCCCTATATCATTTCTAACATCATTAACCCCTGTGCTATCAAGCTGAAGTTGCCTCCTGCTCTCAACATTCACCCCGTATTTCATGTTTCTCTGTTAAAACCGGTATCGGTCAGTGCACTCAACCCTCCGGCCGAGCCCCCACCACCCCCCCGGCTCGTCGATGACCACCCGGCCTATTCTGTCCGGGAGCTGTTGGACGTACGGAGGCGGGGTAGGGGGGTGCAGTACCTAGTCGACTGGGAGGGGTACGGGCCGGAGGAGCGGTCGTGGGTTTCCCGGTCGATGATTCTGGATCCTACCCTAATCAGCGACTTTCATAGACGCTATCCGGACAAGCCGGGTCGGCCGCCAGGAGGCGTCCGTTGAGGGGGGGGTACTGTCATGGTTTGATTATGTTTGCACAGGGGGAGTTGTTTGTGTGTGTGTTTTTTCCCCTGTGTTGTGTGTTGCCCTTGGTGGGCCTTTTCTTCTTCCACAGGCATTGGTTGTGGGCAGGTGCGGGGCGTGGCTTTTGGAACTCGCAATCAGGAGGCACACCTGTTCCCAATTGGGAGTCCTTTATAAGGCTGGTGCAAACGTCCCTCCAGCGCCAGAGTATTCCGTCACACGGTACCAGTGTCTCGCCCTAGCATTCCTAGTCGCATTCTGTTTAAGTATCTTACGTGTTTTTTCCGTTTGGATTCTTACCTTGTTTTGACCTTTTTCCCAGACCTCGATCTCTCACACAGGAACAGTCCTCGTTATCCTGGAGTCTCCAGTACTCCACCTACCTTGCCTACCCGCTCCTGCTTCAACCTTCATCGCATTTGTTTTTTGCTGTTGAGGTTTTACAATAAACCGTGTTCTACCTATCCACCCTTTGTCTCCCGCGTTCTGGGATCCAGAAACCACATGGCTTAGCATAACAGAGAGGGATATAGTTGGCTTCAAATCATTTTGTAATATCTTGGGTAAGATTAATTCCCAGATACTTCATTGATTTCTTGTTACAACTCGGACTGTATTTAGTTACCAAATCATCTGGTGGGTTAAAATGAAAAAACATAGCCTGAGTTTTCTAGATATTTATCTTATAGCCTGATAATTTACCAAACCTACCAATGATGACATTAAAGCTGGTAGAGATGTGGATGGTTGTGATAAAATGAACACGTCATCTGCGAACAGAGATATTTTGTGTTCCTGTCCTGCAATATTTATGCCCTTGATTTGCCCATTTTGCCTAATATATTGACTGAGAGGTTCTATAAAGAGGGCAAAGAGAAGTGGAGAACAGGGTCAACCCTGCCTACAAGAACGTTCCAAAATAAAATAATTTGAGAGACTGCCATTTATTTTAATTCTTGCTGTTTATTATATACAGCTTTGAAAAGCTGGACCGTCTGGTCCAAATGAATAAGAGATGGCAAGAGTTTTTCAATTCTCCTAGCCAATATTGACATATACATTTTATAATCTAAATTTAACACTGGGATGGGTCGAAATTGTTTACAATCTAATGAATCTTTGCCTTCCTTTGGTATTACTGAGACTATGGCTTGCTTCCATGAGGGGGGAATCTCCCCCTTTTTGAGTGCTCTATTACATATCTGGCACAGTTTTGGAATTAGCTGTTCCTTAAAAGACTTATACCATTCGGCTGTGAAGCCGTCCGAACCTGGACTCTTATGTGGTTTGAGTCTTGATATTGCTGCATTGTAGCCTGGCAAGCCAGACCCACATCAGAAAGATGTAAGGTCTGGCTCAGCTCCATTGGCAGTGTGGGCGGGATAAACGGTTGTCTTTCAAGTTCCCTCTGCACGCAATAGGATAGCGCTACAACCAATCAGAGCAACGAAGAAGGTGACGTAGTCAGAGCGACGGCTCTGACTACGTAATTAATCGAAACTCAGAATAAATATTTATTTTCGAGGAAAGACTTCAGTGCCGTTCTTTGTTCTTTTCTCAAATAAAATGTTAACTTCAAGTCTTGAAGATTCGCGGCCAAAGCCGAGTGGAGAGACAGCCGTTCGCCAGCAGCAGCAGCAGCCATTGTTTACCTCTAACACGGAACCGTTGCAACTCTGTTGTCATGGTAGCCCGGCTTTCGACTCCGCCCCTCACGCTGTGATTGGTCTGACATACTTTGTGTTTCCAGCACCAAAAAGCCGACAGAGCCGTGCTAGACCTACCTAGCTGCCAAATAAATTTGCTGCCGCTAGGGGGTGTCTAGAGTTCTAGGCTAGCTGCCTTGACCTCTATTTCAGTAATATCCGCAGACAGGGCTTTATTTTGTTCTTGTGTGATTGTGGGAAGGTTCAGAGATTCAAGGAAACTCTTCATCTCTTCTTCATTATCTACTATTGGTTGTGAGTATAATTCCTTATAATAATTTTCAAAACTTTGGTGAATTAGGTCTAGTCTATGCTGTATTTTCTTAGCTTGAGGGCATCTTATCTTATTAATAGTGGCGTCTGCCTGTTGTTTCCTCAGTTTATATGATAACAGTTTAATTGCCTTGCTCCCTGCCTCATAGTAGGCCTACCCTTGTTTCAAAAATACCAGTTTATTTTTAACCTCTTCTGAGAATATCTCATCAATCTCATTTTGCAGTTTTTTAATTGATACTTCCTTGGTCCCTGGTCTAGCTTTGTGATCTTTTTGTAATTCTCTGAGTTTGGTGTATAGAGAATTCAGCCTCTCCTGTCTACGTTTTTTTAGTGATGAGGAAATAGAGATTATTTTCCCCCTCAGGACTGCCTTGAATGCATCCCACACCATAGGAGGAGACACTTCTCCATTGTTGTTTTCTTTGAAATAGGTATCTATTGCCTTTTCCAACTCTCCTTTTACCTGGGGATTATTCAATAAGCTCGAGTTCAATTTCCATAGTGTAGATTTTGGGTTATTACCAATATTAACTGTCATTACAATTGGTGCATGGTTAGACATATCAATTGTTCCAATATCGCATGATTGAATTCTAAATCGTTCTCTCTTAAATGCAAAGAAATAATCAATCCTCGAATAGGTAGATTGAGGTGCAGAAAAATAAGTGTAGTCACGGCCTGTTGGATTAAACTCCCTCCAAACATCTACTATGCCAATTTCTTTCATTATAGAGTTTATTTTATTAATCATAGGTTTACTATATCCTAAATTAGAGATGGAAGATTCCATTTTTGATAATCTCATATTCATATCTCCTCCACATATAAGCACACCCTGAGCTTCAGCAGACATCATATCAAATATTTTTTTATAAAAGGTCCAATCACTCCCAGGAGGAGCATATATGCTAAAGAAAGTTACCATCAGCCCATCGATCCTCCCCGTTATCATTACATATCTGCCTTCTTTATCTTTAGTCTCTGAAATGTGCTCATATTGGACTTGACTTGAAATAAGGATGGCAGACCCTCTTCTATGTCCTGATTTATAAGATGAGTGAAATACATATTTGAAGCCTCCTCTTCTCAATTTTGCATGTTCAGTTTCAGATAAATGCGTTTCCTGAAGGAATGCTACCTGAGCACCTTCGATAGTTACGCCACTGGTTGCCATTGTGTATGAAATGCGCTATATAAATAAAGCTGCCTTGCCTTACACATAAAAACTTACTTGTGGTATAGCTGGTCAGTTCGAAAGTTCATAAGAGAGATAAATCTGCTGTGACAGCTTGGTTGATTATTTTTCTTCTGGCTGAAATTCGTATTACGGATGTGGGCCGTATCTGCCTGACGACAGTCAAGCGAGACCCAACGTTCACTTGGCACTTTTGGCGCTGTCGTAAAACGGACCTAAAATGGACCTGTACTGTAACGCAGCCATTCTCAACCTTGGGGTCCCGACCCCAATTGGGGTCGCGAGATGATTTCTGGGGGGTCGCCAAATCATTTTGGAAAAAATATAAATGCACAAAATGAATATTAAATTACATAATTTCAGACAGGGAGATGTTTTACGGTAGTTGTTGTCTGCTTCATTATTTGTCCAAAATGTGTCATATCAACTGAGTTTGTAACGGGAGTGGTTTGGACCCAATAGCAGCACAAAGACAGGTGGGTCTCGTTAGTAACAAACTGCACTTTATCAAAAGTGCGTTCACACGGGGGTGGGGGGTCGCGGACAACATGTATGTTAAATTGGGGGTCGCGACTCAAAAAGGTTGAGAACCACTGCTGTAACGGACCTGCTATGAGCAGCATCACAAAATGTTGTTGCTGTATAGTTTCTTAAACACTGATAATATTGCTGTAGACAGGTAACCATGTTTTTTTTGAAAATGTTACATTCAACGGATTTCTTCACACAGTTTGAGAAAAGTATTTTGGATGTGGTCCACATCAGGTAGCCTCTGTCAAAACAGTGTTGACTAAAATCCGTTTTGCAGCTTTGGGCCAGAGCAGTTTTAGCCATTTTTTAAATGCAATCGGCTCGTATCACAGATTCGGGCCACACCAGTGTCAAAACAGTGTCGGCTCAGATTCATATTGCAGATCTGGACCAAATCAGTGTCAGACACAGCTAATGTCTTTCGGTTACCTATGGGAAAAAGTGATCTGGGCCAGATCTGTAAAACGATATAAATACTAAACTGATGGCATTTGGAATGTTTAAGCTGAAACCACTATCTGGCACGGATCTGGTTCACAATCGGAAAACGTAGGGTAGAGTGGGGGAAAACGCCCCCATGGGGTAAAACGCCCCCCGCCTGTTTTTCCCAAAATAACCACTAGAGGGAGTCAAGATACATTTTTACTGTTGCTATGCACTACGTTGACAACGGGGATATACAAATCTCCATGGCAAAGCTGACACCAACTACGTATTTGAAGAGTAGAGGATTACATGGTAAGTGCTATAATTTTCAGATTTTGGTAAACAAGTGTTTAAGAGAATATTTGTCTACAGGATATTACAGTGATGTATCATAGATGAAGAGTCTGAAGTCTGTAGTTTATGAACATATGTCATTTATGAGGAATATAATTATAGTTTTAAAATTAAATCATTTTTTATGAAAGTCATAGCTTGTGGGGTAAAACGCCCCCTACACTGTGGGGTAAAACGCCCCACCAGGGGGCAAAGTTTCTCTCTATCCTAATTACTATAATGACATAATGTCTGTCAAAGCCTTTGTTTTACACTTAATGCAGTATAACTAGGTGGTAAAAATCGAAATATTTGAACAAAACCTGAATAAATGACCTCAAGTGGGCATTAGCTAACTAGCTAGCTAGCTAGCTAACTAGCACAGTTAGCACACTGATGGAAGGTAGTTACTGGTTAGGTGACCCAATGATAAAATATAGTGTTTTTTCATTTATTTATTGAATATTTCACTAAACAATGTATTATTAATTTATTTATAAATAATAAATTATAATTTATTAATTTAATAATTCTTTAGGGCTTTTTGACTGTCCTGCTGATAGAGGTTAAAAAATACATTACATTATTAATACATTAATATACATAAATATTTTTTCTCTCTCTCTTTATAGATGCGGACATATAAAAGATCAAGTAGCCGTGGTGCATACTCAGAGCAAGCTCTTAAAGATGCCCTCCATGCCATTGAAGAGGGGACTGCTTTGAAGGCTGCGGCCCGTCAATTTGGAGTCCCCCCAAAAACGTTGAGGCGGCATCGAGACAAAAACGTTTTGGAGACTGGATCCAAGTGTTTAGGTCGCAAAGCAGTTTTTAAGTCATAATTTGAGCTCCAGCTAACCGAGCATATACAGACAATGGAGAGGGCATTGTTTGGGCTGTCTACATTTGATGTGAGGAGGCTGGCCTATGACCTTGCCGAAAAATTGGGTTTGAAACATTCTTTCAATGCAGGACGTAAAATGGCAGGGAAAGACTGGTTTTACAGTTTTCTGAGAAGACAACAAACCCTGTCTGTGAGAACTCCACAGGCCACAAGCTTATCGAGGATGGTGGGGTTCAATAGACCTGGACATGTTTTTTGAAATTTATGTGGATGAACTCCAGAAACTAGGTGAAAACTTTGACCCCACCCGTCTATGGAATATGGATGAGGTGGGTGTGCAAAACGTTCAGACACCAAACAAAATTGTTGGCACAAAGGGCAAGAGGCAGGTGGCAAGAGTGACAAGCGCAGAAAGAGGCTTTACTGTCACTGCTGCCTGCTGTATGAATGCTGCTGGGCAGTTCGTGCCACCACAGTTTATATTTCCCCGGAAAAGGATGAATGAGCGTCTGCTGTATGGTGCCCCAGCAGGATCCATTGGAGGAGTCACTGACTCGGGGTGGATGGATGGCACACTCTTCATCCAGTGGCTGCAGCACTTTTGTGACACCATTGGATGCACCCCTCAGAGGCCACACATTTTGATTTTGGATGGCCACCACTCCCACAAAACCCTTGGGGCTGTGTTGCTGGCAAGAGAGCGAGGGGTGGTAATGATTACCATCCCACCCCACTGCACCCACAAGATGCAGCCATTGGACCGCACCTTTTTTAAGTCGTACAAGTCCAAATACAACACTGCTGCAGATGGTTGGATGACCTCTCACCCAGGCCAACGAATCGATATTTATGCCCTATGTGGGCTTTTTGATAAAGCATACTCTGCCTCAGCGAGTGTGGGGAAGGGCCAAAAAGGCTTTAAGGTCTGTGGGTTGTGGCCTGTAGACAAAACAGTCTACAAAGATGAAGATTTTGAAGGGGCCGAAGTGACGGAGGAGCCAGACCCAGCCCTCGACGACAGCAGGGAGACTGAGGAGGAGATAAGTGCTGGTAAAGAATTACAACTACTTTTACTATAAGGCTAGTGTCATTGTCATCATCTTCATCATCACTAATCTGTGTGTGTTCTCTTGGTAGGCCCAAGTGGATCATCCATGGTCCCCACACCCAACTCTATCACCCACTCCCAACCACAGCCTGGGACAAGTCACCAGAGGCCAGCTGAACATGGTAAGAAAAATGATGTATTATGTAGAGTTTAATTTATGTTTTGTTTCACAGTAATGTCAAATATTTCTTAAGGGGGGCGTTTTCCCCCACTCTACCCTATCTGAGCCAGAAACTGAGGCAAGGAGCTTAAAACGGATCCGGGCCAAATGTAAAGGCTATCTAACCCACTAATCGAGGTTCATAGTACCTACACCCCCAGGTCTGCAAATGTATTTAAATATAATTATAAACCAAGCGTTGACGTTGAATCCTAGTTATGTTATCTGTAGCTGTCAAACAATGAAATATATGATTGCAGAAGTAGTCAACCTTTAGCCTTGCATAATTAAGGACAACAAAAGCGACCAGATTAAATGTCATGTCAAAACAACACGATACAAAGTATTACCATAAGACGACAGATCTATCGTAGTTGATCTAAAAGTGATCCGTCTCCATTGTCTGAGGGGGAACGAGCACCATCTACTGGACGGTGAGTGTAATGCACCGTCCAGTTGCATGGTTTCGCTCTTGAAGGACCCCATCTGGCATTCACAGAAACGCATGGTTTTATTTTAGTCCAATGTGGATGTACGATTTGCATGCATCACGGCAGGCCACCCACATTTAGCATGAATACATGCACTACAACAACTTGAAGTTGTTTGTTCATTGTCAAGATTGGTTAGTTTTATTTTATACTTGATGCTACTATGGGATCAGTGTGACCACATTCAATTATAGAAATCACTAATACCTCTGCTGCTGAAGAAGGCTAATAATAATATTTAAATCCCCAAAATATTTATTTCATTAAAAAGCTTTTGTTGTGTGGTCATTTCCACATGAGTATAAATCGCATATATTTTCGTTGCCATTTCATAGAGGCAGTATAATCAAGAAAAGATGAATATTACACATTGAACAACAATTGCTTGTTAGGTAGACTTTCTCTGCCATGTAAAAACACAATTATTCTAAAAGTTAATTTTGGACCCTGCTGCTGCCACTGGCCACCACAATACACATGTTTTAACAAGGTCTCTCACTCACAAACCTGTACACAGACAAAGTACTGACTTTGAGGTTGGTAACCCAGGAGTACCATCTGGCTCAAAATGTTTTGTCTGTATTTAATAATGTAAAAATATGCACATAATTACTACTCTGCAAAACGATATATAGACAAAGCCTTTACAGTTGCTATTTGAGATACCTTGGATTTTGAATTCACAATGTACCATGTGTAACATTACATTATGATATCCAAACCCCTTGTATTTACATTTACCTTCCTTGTTTGTTTAGCGCCTTTCCAGTATATCCAGGAACTTGCACTACATTTGACATTTCCTTTTTGTTATTTTATTTTTTTTTTAATTTAAATTTATTAAATGTAATCTTGGTTGGTTAGCAATTTCTGAATTGTTCTAAAATCTGCACTCCTATGACAGTTTAAATTGTTAGATACAAATGTTTTACATACTAAAATGTGTTCACGTTCTCTCACTAGACTTTAAACAACTAATCGGCCGTTTGTGGCAATTCTCTTAACTATTCTACATATAGTTTTTCTAAATGCCCACAGCTGCTTCTGTCCCTTTTAAGAACAGGGCAAAAGCTTTAACCTTAATATACAACTAATATAATCTATCCTATCTAATCTATATTATAACCTAATATAATCTATCCTATCTAATCTATATTATAGCCTAATATAATCTATCCTATCTAGTCTATATTATAACCTAATATAATCTATCCTATCTAGTCTATATTAGGCCTAACCTAATATAATCTATCCTATCTAATCTATATTATAGCCTAATATAATCTATCCTATCTAATCTATATTATAGCCTAATATAATCTATCCTATCTATATTATAACCTAATATAATCTATCCTATCTAGTCTATATTATAACCTAATATAATCTATCCTATCTAGTCTATATTAGGCCTAACCTAATATAATCTATCCTATCTAATTTATATTATAGCCTAATATAATCTATCCTATCTAATCTATATTATAACCTAATATAATCTATCCTATCTATATTATAACCTAATATAATCTATCCCGGGAACTATCCAGGAGGAGCTGTTCTTTGCCATGTGTCTTCTCCTGGGCTTTCAACTGCCACCAAGATGGTCTCCGTTGGCAGTGTGCTCTCCGCTGTCGGGACTCTGGAGAAGTGGATTGTCCTCCTACACGGGAGGAGCAGGGGCTGCTTCCTTCATCTCCTCCTCCACCTTCTCCTCCTCCCCCTCCTCCTCCCCATCATGCTCTTGGTAATATTCCATCGTTTTCCTCTTGAAGCACCCCATCTGGCATTGACAGAAACGCACGTTTGTTTTTGTCCAATTCAGGGTATCTTTGAATGGACTAGTCATGTACTGACTAGTCACTAACCTAAGTGCTTCATTACAACAACATTGTAATGATTTAAAAACCTAAAAAACCCATCATATATCAGAGGGGTGTATCGATTGCACACCTATAGTCTGGCTTACAGGATGTATTGTTGGGATAACCCCGCCCAAGCCTGCCATTGGGCGACTGTAATAGTCGCCCAATGGCAGGCTCTGGGCGGGCTTATACCTTATACTCCTCCCCCTTCCGCCATCTGCCACCGTTGGTGCATCCTGGGCTTAGCGCCGCCCAAGACGATTGTGATTGGTTAAAGAAATACAAACAAGGCGGAGTGTTTTTTTTACCAGAATGATAGTGAGTAGAGCCAGACCTTTCTCCAGCAATGAAGTGTGGATATAGGTCTGGCTATGCGAGACTACTGCACACCTAACATTACCTAATGGTCTGTGACTGGCATGGCTTGGCCATGTGAATGTACGGTGATTGGTCACCCACTTGGCTACTTAGCCAGAAGGGAACATGAACTCCCTTCTGCCATTAAATCGGCTTGAAGGAGAAGAAGGTAGATAGACTGAAATCATGTGAGATTGCAATGACTTTGATGGAACATAATTTCCTGATGCTTAATGCAACGCCGATCACCCTTAATAACATAATTACAAGTCAATTACGGATTTCTGTTTCTGAGTTCTAGTCAGTAGGCTTTCTCAAAGAGATGTTTATAGAAGAGCAGCTTATACAGCTTATACCAACCCCCTAAAATAATCCAATCTGCTCCAGAATTTAAAAGTTTAAGGGCTTTCTCTCTCATTTACAAAAAAAATAATATGTAAGCCTAATTTGAGGGGAAAAGAAGAGACTCTGTCTGACAACCTTCCCTATTCATGAAGCGACACTCACTTTGAACAGGATGACAGAGATGATCAAAAGAAGCAGTAGTCCTGTGCCGCCTCCCACTGTCGCAATGATCATTGTATTGGGAGGAATGATCAGTTCAACACGAATAGAAGCCTATGGAGATAACAAGAATACAGAAGTCATGAACGGGCCCTAAAACCATTTGGACTTACATTTCATATAAATAAATAGAAATAATGCATACCTGTGCCCGGGGAAAGCTCATATCCTTCTGAAGACAAAAATAATAAAGTTGGGAAGAAAAGAATTCTGATGATAATCACAACACACTATTTGTAAGATCATCAAACACATTATCATCGTGAGTGAATAAACCCCCACCGATTGTTCACTGGATGCCTGAACGTAGCGGACTTTGTCGTAGGTAACTTCTAGAAAGCTTCTCAAAGTCACATCTTGTGTTTCACCACTGAATATCATTGACAGAGACCTGATCTGTGAAGGGAAAAACATTTGCATTTATTTGTCACAAAATAATTTTGAAATGGTTACTGAGGTGCTAGAATGAGTGCATGTGTAACACAAACCTTTGCACGTTGCTTGATGTCCTTAAAAGATACTTCCCCAGACAGTGTGACCTTAGTGGTTGAATATTTGTCCAGAGTGAATGTCTCACACCCTATGGTCTTGTAGTTATTGTCAGAAGTCCGGTTCTATAGTAAAACGTGTTAATTGAGTACAATAATAATATTATCATAAAATGGTGGATATTGCTCTGACCGTTTTGGTTGCCCATGGGTGAACAAAGTATCTTTACTTACATCTGGTAACTTAGTCATGTTAGATTCCACACATGGTTTGCCCTACAAGAAAAGGTGGGGTGATTTAAATTTAGGAAATGATTGTAAAAAATAATAATTTTCGAGAGCATCTACTGTTATGAATGCCACCTGATTACCTCTTCGACTACGACTTGATAGTTGTTCATTTCAAAGTAATGCTCCATTTTAGTAGGGATCGTGACGGACACTGTGACAGGCAACTTTCTGGAACCCAGGTTCTTTACCTGATAGGTGAAAACAGAATGTCATCATTACGTACTCAACATCAGTTTGAAAGATGTGTAACATTTTATGATGAATATGAAAAATCTAAATCGTTTTTTAGTATTTGCGCCTATAGTCTACCTCGTATATGACAACAACTTTCTTTGGTACATCATCTTCTGGAGTGAAGTTGAGGTAGGTAATAGTGTCTTCATGCCTACAAAAAGTAACAAAGAAGATATATACTGGACACATTTCAATAATTAAACAAATAATTGTATGAATTTCACACAGTGAATGCCCTTTCCATTTAAAATGTATAGATACTTACACTGCTACTGTTAAATCAACTTGATATTGTACAGGGATGGCTTTGGTCATTAAGCTCTTGGTGGAGTTATTATTATCACTGTACAAAAGAGCATATAACAATATTGAATCCAATAAATGAATAACAAATAAGTAAAATGTAATAATACAATAAATAAATGAAAACAAAAATGCACCTCTTTCCTATAATGGTCATTGACATTGCGCTGTCCCAGTCATATGTATCCATAACGCGGAACAAAGCTTTAAACGTTGCCTTAAATATGTCAACAAAAAAACAAAAACACAACATCACACAAGGACAAGGGAATCTTTTTAACAAGGACAAGGGAATTTTTTTAATATAGTAATGTAAAATATATGTACGGGATAATCCACTCTTTCTAAATGTAGTCCCATCTGAGTCCCACCAATCAGCCAGACTACTTATACATG
Organism: Merluccius polli; assembly: GCA_030340625.1. NCBI lineage: Eukaryota > Metazoa > Chordata > Actinopteri > Gadiformes > Merlucciidae > Merluccius > Merluccius polli. The sequence continues at coordinate 72,092 of JAOPHQ010000576.1, forward strand.
AGAATTGCAAAACTGACTAAATACTGCGCACAAAAAAAGATATTCACTGAAAATCATATTTCTCCATGGAAATATGGCGCAATTGCGTCCGCCAATTTCACATGCATTTTTAAGAGGCCAGATGATGTGGGGATGCTAATGCCAGAGTAACCACATTTCACACACAACAGGAAAAACTTTTTGTATTTCAATTTGTGGGGTTAAATTATGGAACAGTCTGGAGGAGACGCTCAGGGAATGTCCAAACATAAACCAGTTTAAAAATATATATAAGGAGATGATTTTTATAAGGTACAGAAATGAGGAGGGTGTTTGATTATCACTGGGTGTATATTGTTTATTTATTTTGTTATTTATGTATCTTTGTGTTATCTTCAGTGTGTGTGTGTATGTCATATGTGTGTGTATGTATGTAGGTATATATGTACATGTATATATGTGTAGATATATATGTGTGTGTGTAGGTCTGTGTGTATATATGTTTATATTTATATATTGTACTATGTGTCATCTTCAGTATGTGTGTGTATGTTATATATTATAATACTATAAAGAATAATATAATATAATATTTTATTAGGATAAATATTTTTGAATCAGATTTATGTTTTGTTAGATATAGAACAAAGGAAATTGACAAATGACAAATGGATGTTATTATTATTGTTATTATTAATATACTGATAGAAGGCAAAATACTTCAGTAGTATTATTTATTACAAGGGGGTGGACTAAAATAAGTTTATACTTCCTCCCACTCCCTTTCGGATATGTAAACAGAATTTATATTTTTCAGTTTATGTTTACTCTGTTTTTGTTTTGTTTTTTTACATGTTCAAAATAAACTATCTATCTATCTATCAAGGACGACTGATTCCAGGAAGATTTCTATTGTTTTGTATTTTGAAGGAGAGTTCTTTATTTTTGCTGTCTTGTTAACTGCTAGTATGTTATGTGATAACTGCTAGTTTGTTATGTGTTAACAGGGTTATTTTAGCCAAAGGAGGTTGGCCAGGAAATGTTGCGCATTAGTTTAGAATGGGGATGAGACTCTAGTTTGGGTTCTTAGCCCCCGCGTCGTGCATTCATTTTCGATACATGCACACCTCATTGTGGATTATCCCTTACTTATACCACAGGATTGTACTTAAACTTGATCCTGATTGGTCTATAATGTCCCATGGGTGTGCGTTATTTTTAAATAACGGAACACCTCTGCCTTTTAACAGTTTTTAATAAATGCGCTACAAATCCAACATAAAAGAAAACACGTTCAAATACAAATCGACCAGATGTAAAGAATTTCCCAGGATTGGGATCAATAAAGTGTATATCTATGTTTCCTTGACAACTCAAAAACAATATGCTCAAAGCATTGCATAAGAATATTTTGATTTCAGCTAAATAAGTCAAAGTTATAGAAGTGGTTTATTCCTTACATAATATACATGGGTTTTTGGTTAGGTCACAACTCACAAGTGGTTTAGTAAGTAATTTAAATGGACTTCACACTGGCTCCTTGTTACAAATTAAGCTTTGCTGTGGGACTTAACTCACGCTGGTTCTACTGCGGTACACAGGAAGATTGACACCGCATATGGTCTCGTTGAGAACCCCCTCCAGATCCCTACAGGAGGGCAACGTTGGCCTAGATGACTGTTGAATCCAATGCAAAACGGAGAACAAAAAAATAAAAATACGTTAAAAAAACAGTCTCATATCCTCAACGCATTTCATTTAGCAAAGAAACTGCTTGTTTGGGCACGTCACCGTCAACAGGGTCAACATGGAGAAGGAGAGGCCTGGAGGGTAGGAGATGTAGAGCTTTGTGTTGAAGGAGTCGTCTGCATAGTTGGACAGACTTATGTGCACATAGAAGCTGTTTTGGTTTACCACCACTAATGTTGGGGTGCTGTAAGACAGAGTTTCCTTTTAGTTACAAAACTCATATATGGTATAGTGGTCGGATATGGGTTGGATATATACTGTACATACGTGAAGTTAAAGTCCACCTCCAGTTCCGCAATGCAGGTGTCATTGGTTCTGCAGTTCCTCTCGAAGGGGACCTGAGACACAGAGACGTTTGAAGAAGAATGATGCATACAATATTGTTAGGGTAGCTTGTGGTTTGTGCGTTAGAGTTTAAATGAGGTGGATACCTGATGTAAAAGTGTTAAGGCTCTGAGGAGACTAAACATGAAGTGCTTGTGATAGACGTACCATCGTGTGCTAGATTATGCCCTGAAACGCTTATTTACACCTCAACTGATGAAAAAAACTATTTACACACACACACACTCTACTGGTAAGAGCAAACATGAATAAGATAAGGATATATTTCTCAAGATCATTCAAAAGAGGTATTATTGCAAATGGCAGTATGGTATCTTCTTAGAATAAACTACAAATGCATAATAAACAAACAAATAAACATTACTCGGCATCTGTGTCTTCCTGACTTTGACATATAGTTGTGATTGGTATTTCTTACAAATATATGCATCCTACATGCAACAGCTCCATTCAGATACAGATATGTCCAGATGTATGCATAGAGATCTGTTAGCATTTAGCTATCACCATACCTCAGTATCCACCTGCGTAACACTGTCTGCATTCAGGACGCTTGCCATTTTCTTGCTTTCAAGTTGAGCAAATTTCAATCTGATGACGATGGGTGATAATGTATCGTATACACATTTCTGCAAAAACAAATTAGTCAGATGTACAGGCCAAAAATCTCAATATCTCTCTCTCTAGTAAAAATGAATAAAATAACAATTGTATTATACAGCATAAAATCCATTCATTAGTATTTTTCTTAACAAAATGTATATGATACACATGAACAAAACTATTTTTTTTAAAGTGAAACAAGGAGTGCATATGTTGAAGCATTAAAGGGCTCTGCATACTGGCATATTGATGGAGTGGTTGAAACAGCGGTTGGTCCTTATCGCCACAGTCGACTGAAGAGTTTTGTTTTCTTTGGGGTCTGTTTCCATAAAGAAACCGCGAATTGTTTTTCTCATAGGATCCACATCCAAACTGTAGGAGATGTTCAGTCCCATGTTTGTTGTACCTAGGCAGACATTAAAGAGCCCTTTGGTTAGGCTAATAAGTATGTCAAGTCAAGTCAACTCTATTTATATAGCACATTTCATACACAAGACAACTCAATGTGCTTCACACACATGTTTTTTTTTTTGGAAGGATGAAATAAATAAAGACACGTTATACAATAAAAATGATTTGAAAGAATGCATAACAAAGACCTTTAAAATCTAACATATAAATTCAAGACAAATTGGAGTGCGCGATTTACGACTGCAGCCCCCACAGCCCCCCCCTTGCCGCGCTACTGCTGAGGGGTCTAGAGGGGTCATATTGTGGGAACATTTCAGTGATGTTTGTTGGTTCTAAGGCAATTTGTGATTTATCGGTGAGTAGTTTTATTTTTTAAATCAATCCTCTGACACACAGGGAGCCAAAGCAGGGATTTGAGAATTGGTGTTATTTGTTCACATTTTTTGGTCTTTGTTATTTATGACTCTCGCAGCATTCTGACCAAGCTGTAGCTGTCTGAGCTTTTTAGGGAGACCTAAAATGAGGCCATTACAGTAATCTCCCCTACTAGTGATAAATGCATGAATACATTTTTATAGGTCTTGGACATGAGTCCTCTCAATCTTGCGATGTTTTTAAGGTGATAGTAGGCTGCTTTTTTGTGGCTGTTGAAATGTAGATCTGAAGCTATAACAACACCAAGGTTTCTGGGTTGACCTTTCGTTTTTAAAGACGGGTCAAGGTGTGAGGTAACGTTTAGCCTTTCTTTTTAGGCACCAAATATTGGCTCGCCTAATTCTTCTTTAATAGCCTAGTCCACGTTGAACTATAATGCGTTGAACGATAATGCTTACTTATAAACATGTTTGAGTTGAGCACAAGCATCCCGGTGCTACTTCATGTTATCTCTTACCAGGTTTACTGTAGGTTACTTCTTTCAAATCAAAGCACACAGTGATGGTAACCATCGGCAGAATAGCTCCTTGGTGGTCTGGACAGTGGATGCTGGCAGTGCTTATCTCTGCAGGTTCGAAGTGCAGCTGGGCTTTGACATTCACCACTGGCTTGGACCTAGGCGACATAGGAGGATGTTTGTTTTTTTGCTTGTGCTCATTGCTTCTGGACAATTACATGTTATCATACTAAATGCAGAAAAATGGTATCACTTAAGTACATCACTTTGAGTCGAATCTGTTTCACTGTACAGTGAGACCCCGGTACATTCTCTCATTCAGAATGTGATTTATGCTATATAGGACCTTCAAAAGTACTAAAGTGGGATTAAGGATGGCCCAAAACTGCCATATCCCAATATAAAAAAAACATTTAGCAAAATGAGTCACAAAAGGCAATTAATTCAAAAGGACTTGCTTTGCTGATTTTGCTTAACATGAAAGTTGTCCTTTCAAAAAGGATTGTTGACAGTATTGTAACTCTAACTGTACACGTACTTTAAGATGAAAACAGCTCCATGTGAGCCAACGACCAGGTCAGCCAGTCCATCCCCTCCAAGGTCAAATCTACCGTCCACCGCTTGCCCAAAGAAACGGACTCCTGGATCTGCTGTGATTCTCTGAAATACAACAGGTGGCAGGATGGTCTAGTGCAGGGCTATTCAACTACTTTCTTATGAGGGCCATTATATTGAAGTTAAAAATTAAGAGGGGCCGGAAAAAACCCCCAAACACTTACATGAGAACATAAAAAAACAACACTAAATACCCCTAATACAGCACAAAATAGTAATTGTGCACAAAGAATCGGCACTACTCGCTGCGACCTGTTGACTCGTCAACAGCCAATCACCTCTGCTTGTTTTAACTTGTTTAACTTGTTTTAACTTATCCAAAAGGGTTTCCAATTTATATTGCATTTGTTGCAAGAGCTTCGACTCTTCTGATCGTCATTGTGTCCGATATCGGTATTTTTCGGATGGACAAGATTATGTTCTTCTACACCTTATCATCGCTAACCACTTTTTCAAGGACAGCTTGCGTGCGATCTTTCACTGTTTCGCAATCTGTGAAGGAAGGAGGCTGAACCACCTTGACATGCTCCACTGAAGTGAGTGATAAGTGATGCAGTGCTTCTCAGATTGGGTCTGCGATAGCCTTGTTGCAGACCAAACATGTGGTTTTTGGTTCCGCATTACTAAAGTCGATATTTCACCACTTCTCGCTGAAATGTCGATTTTCGTTTTTTGTTTTTTTTTGCTCTTGAAACTTAGTGACAAGACATTGGTGCTCGCACAGAGGACATGTAGGATCAAGGGCGGGGTTTTTATTTGATTCTGATTCTTTCTGTTCTGATCAATAATTTGCGGACCGGAGGGACCCACGGGCCGGATGTGGCCCGCGGGCCGCCAGTTGAATTGGCCTGGTCTAGTGGCTGCAGTGTTCGACTTCCGGTCCGAAAGGTGCTGGGTTCCCTCCCCAATGGACGCAGCTGTAGGCGTCCTTGAGCAAGATGTCTACCTCGTACCTGCTCCTTAATGGCCTGTATCTGAAGGTACTTTGGACATTGGATAGTGGACAGCGCTGCTAAGTGACTAAACTGTTGTTATATAAAAAGTTTTAGCCTCAGCACCTTGGTTTTTTTTTCCAGCTACCTATCTGCCATATATTGAATTGCTTTTAAGTAAAGCAGACTCAACAGATTGACACTGAGACCCCAAGGCCCTGGATCACTGCGGTGGCTTGTTATGAATGCAATGTTGTTATGAAGCAACAGACACCAACAAAGCGCACAGACAATGTGTTGCCTTTGTCTACTTAGCCTTACACACACATACTAACCTGGCTGTAGGTGGCGCGGATCCCTGTGTGTTGGTTGCCAAGGTAAATGTACACAGCCCCCCTGTTGTCATCCTCTAGTGGAGCTCCCACGGCCACATCCTTGAGACCGTCTCCGTTCAAGTCGGCCAGCGAAGAGATGGTCATGCCGAATCGGCCCCGAGATGGCGCCGACACGTTTAGCGCACTTTCCAGCGTAAACTGTCATTTACAGCATTTACATTTAGGAATTTCGCAGACACTTGTATTCCAATGTGACTTACAGGTGAGGCTGGGAACAATCCAAAATTGGAGTCGCTACAAAAAGTTATAGCGCTCCACAACCTAGTTTAACAAAACCCACACAGAGTAAGGAGTAGCCACATATCTGAATCTGAAAGCCTAAATGTGGGTAGTGCAGAAGATTATTCACATTCACAGACCATCGAGACACCAGATAAACACTCGCCCATATAGCACTTGAGAAAGCCTAACCTGCTGAGTCAGTTTGTAGACGTAGATATGCCCCTCTCTCTTGTCCTGAGGATGATGGAACAGCGGTGCGCCCACCAGGAGGAAGTCTATGTCGTTGTCTGATTGGACGTCTACCAGGCACAGCTCCGCCCCAAAGTAAGAACCGATCTGGGCCCGCGGGGCATTCAAACAGAAGGTTAAATTTCAAGGTTTAAAGTTGGTGGAAGGTGGAAATGGTGTGATTGTTGGTGTGACGATACTATACTATACAATACATTTTTTTCGGATGTAGATGTCCATTTCGCTGCTATTTATAACATATGTTTGTAATATTTAAAATTTCAGGTGCAATCTGAATAATTCTGAATGTATGATTCTGTTTTCATGGGCTGCCATGTGTTAGCAGACAGGAACGCGTGAAAGGGTGAAAGAGCGTGACTAGCATGTAGAACAGGACCTCCGCTGGTCAGATCCAACATGGGGCCCTATGCAGCATGTTGCCTAATGCCTACACATGGTGAGCACACTAGCGGGTCGAACCATCCGAAGAGTTTGTGACTCCAGATGTATTCATAATGTTAAAATGAGGACCAACCTGCTCCCCCGTCACTCTGCACACCACCTTCCAGGTGTCCAGCATCTTTCTGAAGAGTGCCACCTCTCCTATGTGTTCAAACCGCGGTGCACCGGAGAGATACAGCGACACCGAATCCTTTACTCCGGCAGCCACAGAGTAGCCTGTGTGAGAGCACACACTAAAGAGTTAAATGACACGTTTCACAATATCAACACAAATCAACTTTTGGTAACACATTATAATGACGTTCAGTCATTTATACGCCTTTAGTTAATGTGAACTAATCACATGAATATACATTTGTGGATGATTAGTATGTGCTATATTTATGTTTTGGTCATGATTATTTTATCATTAACTAAAGGCTTATAAATGACTTATGTTTTTTTTAATAACTTTTGAAAAAGACATTGCTCAGCAAGTCATCACACACAGATTCAAATTTTACGATCTAATTTTACTCTCTCTTGCTCTTCTCTCTCCCTCCTGAGGAGTCAATAGCTTTTTTCTACCATCCTTTTATTTTGTCAAAGCTCTCATTAAGATATAGGCCAGCCGCCAGCCTATTGCGTGTATTGGTAAATCAGCATGCATAAAAACAATATATATAAAACATATTTTCATTATGATCATTACCCATGTACGAGCTGTGCACCATGTTGGGATCCTCAATGTGTGTACCGTGTTCTCCCACACCTTGTTCATACAGTGACCCACCCCAGTTATTTGACCCCACTGAACCAAGTACCAAGCTGCCCTGTAGAGCAAAAAGAAGATCAAAAGTATATCTTATACATATGAGTGAACTGAAAACTGAAATTTTAACTGAAAATAAAACAGAAATTCCTTCACCTTGTGGTAGACGCTACTAAACCCACTCTGGGACATTTCATACTTCAATTGTTCAGAAACTGCCGTAGCAGAATCTGAAAAAAACAACCTTGTTTGTTATTGAAAGAATAAAAGCAGAATTCAAAGGGCATTAATACAGAGGGAAAACATCCAAAGCACCTTCTATGTTGAAAATCTTTTCTTCAAAATGTTTCAGGATCCCGGCCAGTCCATCGTAATTATTGATGTGAAAAGTGTTGTTGTGTTTTGGCTCTGAAGCAATGGAATAAAGTTTATCCAGCTTAACATCTCTGACCTGTCAAGATAAAGTATAGTCATTGGCAACCTTGATGGTTACACATTTGATGGGGTATTATTCTGGTGTGTATAACTGTGTATATTATCAACTGAACTGTAAAACATTTGATGAGGAGTAAGCCTAGGTCTAGGACAACATGTGCACTACATTTATTTGACTCATTTTGATTGAGGACAGAATAGATTAACATCATCAAACAACACAATCAAGTGGTGGAGGAGATAGCAGGGAGGGGAGAAAGCCAGTTATAGGTGTTTGGAAGTTCTGTCCTGAAGTGCCACACCCCTTTCCCTTCCCCCATTCAATCACTGCACCTCCAGTCCCTTCCCCCATTCAATGACTGCACCTACAGCCAATTAGCCCAATCAGCCACAGACTTTTTAGCACCTGTGCCCACAGCCCCTTCTCTTTCGTTCAAGCCAAGCCACATGGAGACATTGTTTGCGAAGCTGGTTACCCTGCCCTGTGTGCGTTAATGAACTCTAAACCACACACAAACAAATACCTACCTACCTATCCACACACACACACACACACACGCACACACATACATATCTACACACACTGGATTACCTGCAATAAAGAAAATAATTGAATTACAAGTGACTGGACTATACTGTTCTGACCGACACCTCCACTGGTATCAAGCCAGCACATCTTCCTCTCCAACCTCCTCTTCATGGTCCTTCGAGCCGGAGCCTATTGATGACCAGTGGAGATGTCCAGTCACTCCTTGCCTTCGTTACATCAGCCTGAGCGTCCACGCCGCCAAGCCCAGCTGCCTGCGCGCTATGATGACTTCGTCCTGCAATATGGCCAGCGGCAACAACATCCTGCTGAAGCACCAGAGCTACAACCTCTTCACTCTGCCAGTTTAAGCCTCTTTGGCGCTGGACCTGATTATCAACCCCAACCACAGCACGAGTATGAGGAAGGGGAAGAGCCACCTCAACTACCCAGCGAGTACGATGAAGAAGAGGAAGGGGTGGAAGCACCAGAAGACCTGGAGCCAGCCACCGAGAGGGGGACACAGGCAGACTTCCCAAACCCTCACTCACCCATACGCTGCCCAGGAAGAGCCCCACCCCCTCAGCCCCATGACCCTCATGTAGCTCCTATTCCTGACCCTCAAACTGAGCTCTTACAGCAGTTACTGGTAGCAATAAGAAATCAAGGTGAACTGATTCAGCGCTGTATGCTTGGTAATGGCCACTCCTCACCATCTCGTTCATTACCATCCCCTGGCCCTGATAATGTTGGCCCTCAGATAATAGTATCACCAGCCCATCATGCTGCAAGGCCACCTCAAGCTACCACAAGTGTCCATAGGCCCTGTCCTCCCCCACCACAGCAGCAGCTTTCTTCTCCCCCTCCTGTAAGTCATGCCCCCTCCATTCAGCCCCTAGTTCAGTCCTGGCATCCTCCTGACCATAGTCAGTTTCCTGCTACCTCTCAAGTCCCAGGCTCACGTAACACCTTGCTCCCAGCCAACACATTGCCATCTCAAACTTTACCTGGAGCTATGGCCCTCTCTGCCCAGCCAGTTCACCAGCCCAACAATGTGCAGCCTCACCGCCTTACATATAGAAAGATAGAAGGTCCCTCATTCCCTTATCTCACTAGAGAGGATGAAAGCCAGTATATGATGTTAAAGATGGCCCTATCCAATCTGTTAGACCCTGGAGAGTCTGAGCAGTATAAATACCACCTCTTACTGGATCACTTAAAGGTAGATCAGGCGAGGAGACTTGCATTTGCTTATGTCCATGCCCAAGATCCCTATACTCAAGCTATTCAGGCCCTAGATGAGCGTTATGGTCAACCCAGACAGCTTGCTCTGAGAGAGCTCCGGGCTATAATGGAGATGCCCGCTATCCGAATAGGTGATGGTAGAGGCCTAGATCAGTTTTCCCTTAGAGTACAGGCCTTAGTGGGTCTCCTTCAGTCCATGGGCCGCGAAGGTCTCTCTGAGCTTACCTGTGGCTCACATGTCGAGCGGCTTCTAGAGAAACTACCCAGTGAGCAGTTCTGCCAGTTTAAGAGAAGCATGAGTTTGAGCAGACCAGGTCCCCTTTCCTATAACCTTCTAGATTTCTCCTCCTGGCTGCAATGTGAAGCCCGATGCCAGCCTAGAAGGGAGGGATCCCTTCAGTCTGTCCGACCGAGGCCACCACCCTCTCACCCATTCAGAGCTGCAGCCATACTCCATGGTAGCAAGACCTCCCCTCAAGTGACCTCCCCTACAGTCCAGATTGCCCCTCCTAGAGTCAGTCAGCTTTCCCCCAACACCTCATCCATACGCTGCCCAGTGTGTGCGTACTGTAACTGCCCTGAACATCATGTCAGTAAATGTGATGACTTCCTCCAGCTCACTAATGACCAGAGAACCAGTTGGATCAAAGAGCAGAAACGCTGCTGGCGATGTGCACGAGACCACTTTGCAAACCAATGTGATCTGAAGGGACGCTGCAACCAATGCAATGGGAAACATCTGCAAGTCTTATGCAACATCAACCAGAGGCAGGTGCAGAATTTCTACCTAGACCATCCAAGCGATTGCAATAAAGTGCTGCTGAAGGTAGTTGACGTGACCCTGCGCAATGGAAACAAGTCCTTAGACACGTATGCTATACTGGATGATGGGTCTGAACGTACAATCCTCCTGCATCCTGCCGCCCAGAAACTCCAGCTGATGGGAGAGCCTGAGAGCCTGACGCTGAGGACTGTGAGACAGGATGTCCAGACTCTGAACGGTGCCACCGTGTCCTTCACCCTCATTCCAAAGGCCCATCCAGATAAATCCTACGCCATCAGACATGCCTTCACTGCTGATCAGCTTTCCTTGTCCGAACATTCTCATCCGGTGAAATCCCTCCAGCGGCGCTATGCTCATCTCCGGCAGATTCCCCTGAAACAACATGACCGAGTGAGCCCCCTTCTACTCATAGGAGCTGACCATACCCATTTGATCACTCCAACATGGCCTGTAAAGTTAGGCCCCCCTGGAGCCCCTGCAGCAATCAAAACCCGCCTTGGCTGGACGTTACAGGGCCCTGCCAGAGATATTGTTAGCTCACCCACCACCAAGTGTCACCATATCTCCTTTACATGCCCACCTGACGACATCCCCCACAATGTGCAAAAACTGTGGCAGCTAGAGACGTTGCCTCCGAGGAACACAAAAATGGTTGTCCGCTCTAAACAGGACCAAGATGCAATTCACCAGCTGGAGATTCAAACCACCCGAATTCCTGTTGACGGCGTCCTCCGGTATGCTACACCTCTCCTACGAGCAGAACCCTGGCTCCCCCTAAAGGCCCCTAAGGAAGCAGCTATGTCCCGTCTTCGCAGCTGTGAGAGACGACTCCTCCAGAGCCCTACACAGGCAAAGACCTATACCAAAGAGATCCAGAAGTTAGTTGATGCTAGGTATGTCAAGAAGTTATCCTCATCTGAAGTAGCAGATGTTCCTGAGTCTTGGTACATACCTCACCAACTTGTGCGTCATAATGGGAAAGACCGCATTGTATTTGATTGTTCCTTTTCCTATCAGAATCAATGCCTGAATTCACAGCTGCTCCCTGGGCCAACCCTTGGGCCTTCTCTCCTTGGAGTTCTCCTCCGTTTCAGGCAGCACAAGATTGCCATCAGTGGAGACATTAAGTCCATGTTCCACCAGGTGCGCCTGTTACCCCAAGATAAACCCCTCCTGCGCTTCCTCTGGCGTGACCTGGACAGTAGATCTCCTCCAACTGTGTATGAATGGCAAGTTATTCCATTTGGCACCACCTCCAGCCCATGCTGTGCCATTTACACCCTCCACAGGATCGCCAAGGATGCACAAGTAGATGAGCGCATTACCCATTCCATACATCAATGCTTCTATGTGGATAACTGCCTTCAAAGTTTTCCCACACCAGAGGAAGCTAAGGACCTCCTTCACTGCTTGTGCACCACCCTCTCCTCTGGTGGCTATGAGATTAGACAATGGGCCAGTAATGACCCCACAGTCATCTGTGACCTCCCTCCAGATGCCAGGTCAGACCAGGCAGAGCTCTGGCTATCGCACCATCCTTCCCTTGACCCCATGGAGTCTACTCTAGGCCTTCACTGGAATTGCCATACAGACACCCTGAAATACAAGCACCGAGTCATTGAAGCTACTACCCCAACCATGCGCCATATCTACAGAGTTCTTGCGAGCCAGTACGATCCCCTTGGCTATATCCTTCCCTATACAACAAGAGCCAAGATCATTGTCCAGCACCTGTGGGCAAAGGCAAGAGAATGGGATGACCCAAACCTTCCCCATAACATCCTAGAAGCCTGGCTGTCCTGGGAAGGAGAACTCCCTACCCTCTCCAACGTAATACTGCCCCGTTGTCTCACCCCTCAGACAGACCCCTCCTCTGCCAACCAAGACCTTCATATCTTCTGTGATGCGTCTGCGCAGTCCTATGGTGCAGTTGCCTACATGCGCACAGATGATGGTCAACAGGTCAATGTGTCCTTCCTAATGGCGAGGTCCCGTGTTGCGCCCAAAAAGCAGCTATCCATCCCTCGACTTGAATTGTGCGCTGCCCTTATTGGAGCCCAGCTGCTCAATCTCCTCCAAGCAGAGCTCACTCTCAATATCAGACAAGCTACTTCATGGAGTGACTCTACCACCGTCCTCTATTGGCTTCTCTCAGACTCCTGCCGCTATAAGGTCTTTGTTGGAACGAGGGTGGCTGAAATACAGGAGCTCACCAAAGGCCAGGAATGGCGCTATGTGGATTCCCAGAACAACCCCGCTGACGATCTGACTAGAGGGAAGCAGCTGTCTGACCTAGCTAAGCCGTGCAGGTGGAACCAAGGACCTGCCTTCCTCCTACAACCCCCTGACCTGTGGCCCCGTAGCCCCACAATAGATCAGTCAGATGACCCTGTAGAGCTAAGTAAGCCCAGTTTCTGTAGTGCGGTATTCCTTGGCCAAACCCACTCAATCACTGACCCTACCCAGTTTACCACCTTCCAGGACCTCCTTGACTCTACTGCTGCCTCCTGTCATGGGGTGGCAAAGCCTCTTGCAACACCATCAGTAGAAACCTACCTCGAAGCAGAGATTGCCATCCTAAGGCAGGCCCAGCTAGATTCATTTGGGAATGATCTGGCATGCCTTCAGACCCACAAACCCCTTCCAAATTCCAGCCGTCTTTTCTCCCTAGCTCCAGAATTAGATCCAGTGTCCGGTCTCATTCGAGTAGGCGGAAGATTACGGCAAAGCAGTGACCTGCCCCCCGATGCCATACATCCAGTTGTCCTGGACCCTGCCCATCCAATCTCAAAACTTTTAATTAAGGATTGTGATGACCACCTACACCATCCTGGTCCAGAGAGGCTTTTCGCTGAGCTGAGGAGGCGATTCTGGATCCTGAGGGGTCGTGAAGCTGTCAGGAAACATCAGCACAGGTGTGCTAAGTGTCAGCTGTCCCGGGCCAAACCCCTTATTCCCCAAATGGCCGATCTCCCTCCTGCTCGCCTACGCCTCTGTGAACCTCCCTTCTATTCCACTGGGATAGATTGTTTCGGGCCCTACACCGTGAAGACTGGCAGGCGTGTTGAGAAAAGGTGGGGTATTATTTTCAAATGCATGACAACTAGATGTGTACATGTAGATCTACTCAGTCACATGAATACAGATTCCTTTTTGATGGCACTAAGGCGCTTTATAGCTCGCAGAGGCAAACCATTTGAGCTGCTATCCGACAGGGGTACCAATTTCATCGGAGGCACCAGAGAGCTACAGGAGGCCTACCAATCCATGACTCCTGACCTCCAGGCAATCCTGGCCAAACAGAGGATCTCCTTCAAGTTCAACCCCCCACACGCGCCCCACTTTGGTGGGACATGGGAGCGTGAAATACGCTCTATCAAGATTGCCCTGCAGACCACCCTAGGTGCCCAAGCTGTCACTGAAGAGGTTTTACGCACAGTGATGATCGAAATAGAAGGTATCCTCAATTCTAAGCCCTTAGGCTATGTATCCTCTGATATTGCTGATCCTGATCCGGTGACTCCCAACCTATTGCTCATGGGGCGGCATGATTCCTCCCTCCCCCTGGTAACGTATCCTGACTCTGAGCTGCGCAGCCGCCGCCAATGGCGCCATAGTCAAATTCTTTCAGATCATTTTTGGGCCCACTTTCTGAGAAATTATCTTCCCTCTCTCCAGCCTAGACAGAAGTGGCGCACTGACAATCCTGACCTCCAACTTAACACTGTTGTTCTTGTTCTTGACCCTCAGCTTCCTCGATCCCTTTGGCCACTAGGTAAAGTCACCTCCCTTCATCCTGGCAAGGACGGCCGTTGTAGGGTTGCAGATGTCCAGGTGGGGGACAAACAGTACACAAGACCCGTTGCCCGCCTCATCCCTCTCCCTGCCCTACCGGAACCCCCATGACCTACTGTACTAGCAAATTTGCAATGCAAATTTGGGGGCGGCTGTTTGGAAGTTCTGTCCTGAAGTGCCACACCCCTTTCCCTTCCCCCATTCAATCACTGCACCTCCAGTCCCTTCCCCCATTCAATGACTGCACCTACAGCCAATTAGCCCAATCAGCCACAGACTTTTTAGCACCTGTGCCCACAGCCCCTTCTCTTTCGTTCAAGCCAAGCCACATGGAGACATTGTTTGCGAAGCTGGTTACCCTGCCCTGTGTGCGTTAATGAACTCTAAACCACACACAAACAAATACCTACCTACCTATCCACACACACACACACACACACACGCACACACATACATATCTACACACACTGGATTACCTGCAATAAAGAAAATAATTGAATTACAAGTGACTGGACTGACCGACAAGTGACTGTTCTGACCGACACCTCCACTGGTATCAAGCCAGCACATCTTCCTCTCCAACCTCCTCTTCAATAGGCCTTATGTTTTATGTTAACCAATGCAACCATTTCTAGCAGCATTCACCTAACCTAAAACCGGTCTCACGACAGTCTAAGCCCAGCCCACGTCTCCATTAGTGGGTAAATGCTCCCTATCCTTGAGATGAGGTCCTCAGACTCACCCCGATAACAAAACGTATGATCTTTTTCTTATCATATTCCTCCACGATCTTGTCGTCGTCGCTGTCACTGGGGTCATCGTCTGTGATTATTACCACGACTTTAGTCGACTCGGGAGAGGCTCCCGCACTCTTGTTTTCAAAGACGTTGTGCCTGAAACAAACGCACAAAGGCGCAATGTACAATGTACGCAATGTCTACTTGTGGCGATGACAAAGAACAACCAGATAAGAACCGTCACTAATCCGCCTTGCCGTGCGTGTAAACTGTATCTTTCCCTGTAGCCTATATTCCCAACAATCATGGTGGTTGGTGGCAGTGATGGTGGTAACAAGTACACACTATATTCATACACTTTCTCTAAAATAAAAATATTTAAGATATATATCCTTAAACATCCCTGATGCAATGCAAGTTAATGCAAATGCAACAAAAAAAAAGTGTGTCTTCACTTACAGCGTGTACTTTAAAGCCCGGTATGTGTTCGTCAGAGCCGCCATAAACCGTTCAGCGTCCAGTAACTCGGTGGCCTTCCCTTCCTGGTACTCATTGAAGTC
The DNA here is from genome assembly GCA_030340625.1 of Merluccius polli. Lineage (NCBI taxonomy): Eukaryota > Metazoa > Chordata > Actinopteri > Gadiformes > Merlucciidae > Merluccius > Merluccius polli. Next base: position 87,758 of record JAOPHQ010000576.1, read on the forward strand.
AAACACTTTGTGAGTTTTTGTTGCGAACTGGAGTGCAGCGAACTGAAAACATTACACAGGAGAGTACATTCATATTAATATTAGTGTGTGTGACAAACAGGAGATAGCACTTCAATAGAATAAGATGTATGCTGGCGTGTCGTTACTTTGATCGATGAGTTCTTGATGCTGTTCATGATATCCTTAATAAATGCTTTGTTTTTCTCAAAATCTTTTAGATTCAAACTTCCTGATCCATCAAATAGAAAGACAAGGTCCACCGATTTCTTTGTGCAATCTGTGAAAACACAGTAAACTGAATGTTAATCTTGACTATGCCACTTTGTGTAAGGATACATGTCATAGGTGTAATCCATAGGAGGGGGGGGGGGGCAATATTTAAAGAAATATATATTGTTGTTATACAGTATATACAGTGTTCAAACAAAGTCATCTCTGTCCACAAAGCGATAAGACAGGTCTGCCAAATCGGCATCCCACACATCATCTGATCTGCACTAGCCAATCAACATCCTCTGAAACTCTTCTCGCCCGTCTCGTTCCCTCCCTCCCGTCTGTCTGTCTGTCTGTCTGTCTGTCTGTCTGTCCGTCTGTCTGTCTGTCGGTGTGCCCGTAGTAGCACTCTCTAGCCAGTGTGTTTCCATCAGCAGCAACATTTGTTTTATTAAAAAATGATTCATCGTTACTTGTCAGTTAACACTTGTCTTTTCCAATGTTACAGAATTTATCAAATTAAAGACAAGCTCTTCATCACTATTTCTCAGGTTTTTGCCAAAAATAACATACCCAAACTGAACAGACTATATCTCCACAACTACAAGAGCTTTTAAGTTAGAGAAAGATAACACCTGTTAGGTTGTTAAAGTGAAATAATCAATGTGGATGCTACTGGATCAGAGTGAATAAAGCTACAACACAGAATAAATGGAAGATTTAATTTCCGCCTGAAATAAATGTCATGTTTTAGTGTGAATAACACCTAGTGCATTATCAGTTGGTAGCCATATAGCACTATGGGGCCATAGCACAACATCTGATGAGGGCCTGGGTCAGGATTTGATGGCAATAAAGTGAAGTAGAGCAAAGATAGAGGTTTTAGTAGAGATAGGTTTAGGCAGAGTTTCCAAATAAAAACAATAAATCCAATGCAACCAATGCAAAAATGACAATACAAGATGACATGATGAGATACAAACAGGTGAATATCTTGAGAACCCATTGTTCAATTTTAACATTTGACCCCTCTATTGAAAGGTCAGAGACAGAGTTGAATGACGCCAAGCACAACCATCGCAATTGCACCATCCGGCCACCAGATGGCGATACACTGTGTGCTCTGATTGAAGGCAGCTGACCTATTTCCAGTGAAACACTCTCTTACCCACTATGCATGATGGGAAACATGATTGGGAGGGTTCAAAATTATCTGTTTATGGTGGTTTTAAGTGATCAAGCACAACTTTGACGACAAAAACAACAAAGGTATGACATCATTTGTGATTGTTACTAGAAAAGGAGAGGTTTGTTCTTGATGTTTTTTGGCCTCTAGTTCAGCGCGTTTTGAAAACGGATCGCTAAATGCAGTTATGAACATGGCTGCCGGAAGTAGAGTGGCGAGATGTGATTAATGTTTATAAATGTATTAAACATATTTTTATGCATAAGTTTCCTGTTGTTTGGGGAGGTTTCAGGAAATGATTGCAATACTGAAAATGTATTTTAATTTCTATTTAATTAAGCAATATTACGCAAGAGGGTTTACGACAGTGATGCGGTCAGGAAAACGTCCCGAAAGCGTCACTGAAATGAAATATTTCCTGTGTATCGTTTCCTTATATTTTTAGGAACACGGTTTTTCTTTTAATTTCACTATCATACACACGTTTTAATAGTCTGTAATAGTTTTAATTATTTCCGCCATTTTAATGCAAACCGGTTTAATCCGCGTCTCAGCGATGTCGTGTTGCTTCTTGGCCAATCAGGAGAGAGCATTCGGAAGACCCGCCCTCAGGTTCTGGTGGTGGGACCCACATGGTCCTCTTTCTGAGGACCAACTCCCTGGGACCCAGACTCCCACTGTCTGGGGGGGTTTGTCTGGTCTGGAGTTTCATTCTTTAATTTCCCCATTTCTATGAAGCCAATCTCAGTATATCTGTCTTGGCACATCCTCTTTCTTCCTGAGAAACTTTCTCTGAGAATACTGCTGGTGTTTACGTCTACACACGCCGTTGTACATGCAATAATTATTTTTTAAATGTATTTTTATTTTGTATATTTTTTTTATTTTGTATATATATATATATATATATATATATATATATATATATATATATATATATATATAATATAGAGCTCTTTTCCAAAACGCATTAAATCCATTTTGAGAGTTTTCAGGAAAACACATTCTTTTACCTAGACCCACACATGTTTTGGATAGAAACGGCATCTTACAGTACATTTTAAACAAGGAAATATAGTGATTTGGCATGAAATGTTGATGGAGCAGTGAATAGGTTCAGTGCACAGCAAAATGGCATAATAAACTCATTTTTTTAAATTTGGTGTTTAATGCGTTTTGGAAAAGAGCTCTTATAGGCTATATATATATATATATATATATATACAAACTCAGTATATCTGCGTTTGTATCAATATTGCGCCGCCACTGCAAAATGATGTATTTTTATATACTGTTTCAGCACCCCTAACTCAAAACACCTTCCCGCGGCCGGTTACATGCCGCTATTCCGACATGCCGCTACTTAGACATTGACGTCTAGTGGTCGGAGTGGCGGCATTAATATTATTTTCCAAGCGTCCCTCTACTGCGACAATTTTTTTTCCTCATTGTCTGAGTAGCGGCACTTTACTTTTTTTCAAACGTCCTGCCATTCCGACATGAGGCCATTAATACTTGTCATCATCATTGTACTTTAAATTAATTAATTCTATCAACTTAAAGTCCGATTAAACTTCATTCAAAGGCAGTCCATAATTCAAATTAAATTGATTTCTAACGAACAAGTCCAAATTTCAGGTCCTAGAGCTTTATTCGTGCTTCTTCTTATATATTTTTAAGTAGACTGCTGGCCTGCACGCACAGAGTTTGTTTGATGCATGGAGTTTCAACCTTTTCCCCCTGAGAGCTGAATAAAAATGAGGAGAGCTCCCTGTCTTTTACATAATGTGTGTGTAGGCCTAACATTTATTCACATGGCCGGTTCAAAATCACCTAGTTTTTGACTGAAATGTGTGCCGATATCAATTATTGGGAAAAACATTGTTTGGAGTAGAGGTCTGCACTCGCGATGCAAATGAAGCTCATTGCGGGTGCGGGCGGGATGATAGAGGTAGGCCTACATTTGAAGATTGTCTCGACTGGCGACAAACAAGAATCAGAATCTACAATGATCATTGTCCATAGGCCTATCTAGTTATTATTCTATATTAATAACTATTATTATTATTCTATTATTCTATTGCACTTTCAATGATCATTGTCCATAGGCCTATCTAGTTATTATTCTATATGAATTATTCTATTATTCTATTGCACTTTCAATGATCATTGTCCATAGGCCTATCTAGTTATTATTCTATATTAACTATTATTATTATTCTATTATTCTATTGCACTTTCAATGATCATTGTCCATAGGCCTATCTAGTTATTATTCTATATTAATAACTATTATTATTATTCTATTATTCTATTGCACTTTCAATGATCATTGTCCATAGGCCTATCTAGTTATTATTCTATATTAATAACTATTATTATTATTCTATTATTCTATTGCACTTTCAATGATCATTGTCCATAGGCCTATCTAGTTATTATTCTATATTAATAACTATTATTATTATTCTATTGCACTTTCTATGAAAAGTAGGCCTAATTGTCGTAATAGCGGTACCAAAAAAGATCGGATTAGGGGCATGTCTAAATAGAGGCATGTCGTAATGACGGCATGTCAATTGTCGTAATAGCGGTACCAAAAAAGATCGGATTAGGGGCATGTCTAAATAGAGGCATGTCGTAATGACGGGATGTCGTAATGGAGGGTTGTCGTAATAAAGGGCGGACCCCCCCGCGGCCCTGGTTATGAAATACATAACTCTTGTTGTTACTTGCTCATTCTTTTGTTTGGGGTGTTAAGAATAAATAATAGTATATGTATCAACAGGCTGTAATATCTACACATAGCCACAAGGGAACAGAAAGAAATATATAAGTTGTATTAACCGCACCTGGCCACCAGATGGCGGCACACATAATACACTGGGGGGCGGGCGTTCAACACTAGCCAATCAGAGCATAGTATGCGTCATAGAGGCCACGCCTGCCCAGATACTACCAGAGAATGTCTAATAAGGAGAGAAGTTCCACTCTCGGTTTACTTTCTGGTTCTGAACTGTTGCAGTTCCCCTCTGGTTCCATGTGAGGGCGCTCACAGGACGAGTGCAGAATGAATGGCGGTCTATGGAGCTATACCCCTCAAACTCCACTTTTCTCAGGATATAATTTTTTGTCTAGTAATTTGAATGTTGCTTTCGAAAGGGGATGCAAAGAAATTACACATTGCTGGGTGTTAGATTTTTTAGAGTCACTTATTTGCTTTAAAAAAGTATTTTAAAATGTCAATGACGTCATACACATCTTACGACCAGAGATAGGCCTACTGCTTTACGGCAAGCCTCTCCCTTTCCCTCAAGGCATCGACAACACAGCAGTACATACATAACGATACGCAGATAAAAGTGCCAGCAACCAAAAGTTGCTGTGTTAAAAAAAAAAGAACTTGGGCGAAAAGGTCCACCTTAACATTCTGGTCCCGCTTCGGATGCCAAGATGCCATCAAGCAGGATCGTAATCAGTCCTTCACTGAACAATCAGCGTTCATTAGCAGAATGCTAGCGTGTTATGGGCAACAACAACTCGTCCTGTAAGAAATCGAAAGGACATAAGTACTCGTTCATTCAACTTTCGATCTATAACCCATGTTGAACTTGTAAAAACTACAATCAAATCTGAGATTTCTCAATGAGAATCAGGTGAAAGAGACACATTTAGCCGTCTAGCTCCATCTGCTCCCATTCATTCTGCACTCATGGGCGATCGCCCCCAGTGGAGCTCTGGTGGAACTGCAACCAAAATTCGGTACAATGGGACTTAATAGGGAGTGGACAGGCTCTCCGTAGACGGGCTCTGGTACTACCAAACTACAGATCCGGGGGGAAGCCAGAAACCCCAGGCAGCGTATCTGTTAAGATATCCAGCTAAGGGGGAGCTCCACGCGTGTGAATTTTACAATTCCTCTCCATTTGCTTCATAGATAAATATAACTAAAGTTAAACAAATAAAGTGAGTTAAAGCGATCCTGTGTCGGCGGCCTTCTTCCTCAACGAACACATCACTACAGGGGTTGGAATTGTGTTTAAACAAATGGTTATAATAGACTTAAGGTTGAGAATCTTATCGTTCTAAGGGTGTATGACATGACTGCTTTCTAACATGTTTAAATGCCTTTACGGGCAGTCTCGGGATGAAGAGGTTAACTGACATTCTAATAAGTTTAACGATTATTCCCTGCATTTCAATAGCCAAATGATAATTGTTTCTCAAACATGAGCTGTAAACTGCAAAAACATGTTCATTGAAAGAGATGGTTGTGGAATATTGGTGGTGTGAATAATATTGTATATAAAGCAATACATAAAGATACGTAAAAGTAAAAGTAGAAATTCAGTTTGTAAATAATGGTGTTCAGTATCACCTGATGCTCTAGTAGCCTACCCTAAAAACTGTACTGCGCTAAAATTCCTGCACACAATTCTGCTATATAATTACCTTGAAAATCAGGTCTGAAACTTTCATTCTTGTTTTTCTGAAGTTTTTCATCGAGTTTGTAGCACTGTCCACTCAGGTAGGAGTTACTGTAGCATTCATTAACTAGATTTGGACTACAGATCTATATGAGGAGGTTAAAAACACAGATAATCCATTATAACATGATAACTTATATGATTATCAACTAATCAGTTTATCTGCTCTCTTACACTGAATCTGGGCTTGGGTTGAGTTGGATCCTCAGCTAATGACAATCCGAACAGCCTGAATGGCATGGCCTCTAGAGAAGAGTGAGACAGCAGTGGAATTACAATTCAGAAAGTAGTTTTACCATTACAATAATCACACACCTATTTTTGTGTCATGGTTACTATTAATGTCTTCATTCATATGTTATATTTCTTAAAAACTATATTAATAACTACCTTGAGGGGTGAAGCAGCTGTTAGTTTTGCTCATGTAACTGCAGACTGTTCCTGAGCCATTCTGCTGCAGGGGAGCAGTGACCAAAAACCTGCATGGACAAGACAAGGACATGGTCTAACATAACTATTACTACTGAACTCTTTGCATTCGGCTTCTCCACATTTTAAACCAGAGCGCTCAGTTATTGACAGAGGATGGAAAAGCCGAAGCCAATGCAGAGTGCGCAACTCAAATATAATGTTCTGCCCATCTGATAAATCACATTTATTTAGCCATCAAATCGTCAAAAGAAGTGAGTTTCATGAGAGACTGCCCTATGTTGTACAAACCCTCTGTCTTTGCCAGCAATGAACGACAGCACCTTGTGTCCAAAGAAACCATTTTCATCACCACCGTAGAAGCTGGGATCCGTGGTATCAATGTTAAAGGCTAAGCAAACAGGCTGGAACAACGCTGAAAATGTTGAGAAAAATTAAACAAATACATTTATTTATATTTATATCAATGTAGATGTAGGTAGATGGACAGATATATTTGTTTTGTCAATGGCTTTTAATCAGTGCCGTGGTTGCTCTGAGGCTATCCACAAACCAACCAAGTTTTCAAATTAGATACATGTAACCAATGTAACCACCCCTGCCCTTACCACCCCCACCACCCTGTTCAAAGGTCAAAGTAAAGCTTACCGATAATCCCCAAGAAAGAGAGAAAATGTAAGCAGCTTCGGCCGTACATGTCTCCCATGGCCGTACCCATCGTTGAAGAGGAAATGGAGAGTTGCAGCTTATGTGAGGGTGTCTACTTCCTGCAGTCGTGTGAGAAGGGTGTTGCTGCAAAGAGACTGCTGCGGTTTCTGCACACTTTAGGCACTTTTCTCTAAACTACCCATTTTCACAGATGGGTTATTTTACATTTGAGCAATAGTTTGACATTTTAGAAAATAGGTAGTGGGTCGTCGAAAACATTACATTTCCTCTCCCAAAGGAAAGTCGCAGTGAAATGAAAGTCCTTCTCTTTTTACATTCCATTACTTTCTCTACAACTGAATTTTGGTAGTGATAACTTGTGTGGAATGTCACCCACTTTCAACCACTTTGCTTTCACTTGATCCAATCAAATCACAAGTGTGTGTGTATAAAGACCCCAAAATGGCACCTGTCAAGAGACACGCTTACGACGCGGACTTCAAACTGAATACGCTAACGTTTTATTTAGCGATATCGGACTGTTTTTTGTACGTGTTACAACTGAACAAGGTTGGGAGTTATTGTGAACACGGTAACGTTTGATTTAGCGATATCAGACTGTGTTTTTTACGTGTTACAACTGAACAAGGTTGGGAGTTATTGTGAATACGTTCATTAACATTTGAACAATGTTGAGAGTTATTGTGAACGTGGTTAAGAAAGTTTGAGTGACTGACTTATCTGACTGTTTTGTTTCGCTTAATGCGCCTTATAATCCAGTGCGCCCTATAGTGCGGAAAATACGGTAGTTGTTGTCTGCTTCATTATTTGTCCAAAATGTGTCATATCAACTGAGTTTGTAACGGGAGTGGTTTGGACCCAATAGCAGCACAAAGACAGGTGGGTCTCGTTAGTAACAAACTTTATCAAAAGTGCGTTCACACGGTGGGGGGTCGCGGACAACATGTATGTTAAATTGGGGGTCGCGACTCAAAAAGGTTGAGAACCACTGCTGTAACGGACCTGCTATGAGCAGCATCACAAAATGTTGTTGCTGTATAGTTTCTTAAACACTGATAATATTGCTCAGATAAATGGCAATGGATGTATCTCGTGCTCTAGATAGAACAAATATGTAGACAGGTAACCATGTTTTTTTTGAAAATGTTACATTCAACGGATTTCTTCACACAGTTTGAGAAAAGTATTTCGGATGTGGTCCACATCAGGTAGCCTCTGTCAAAACAGTGTTGACTAAAATCCGTTTTGCAGCTTTGGGCCAGAGCAGTTTTAGCCATTTTTTAAATGCAATCGGCTCGTATCACAGATTCGGGCCACACCAGTGTCAAAACAGTGTCGGCTCAGATTCATATTGCAGATCTGGACCAAATCAGTGTCAGACACAGCTAATGTCTTTCGGTTAGGCCTACCAATGGGAAAAAGTGATCTGGGCCAGATCTGTAAAACGATATAAATACTAAACTGATGGCATTTGGAATGTTTAAGCTGAAACCACTATGTGGCCAAATGTAAAGGCTATCTAACCCACTAATCGAGGTTCATAGTACCTACACCCCCAGGTCTGCAAATGTATTTAAATATAATTATAAACCAAGCGTTGACGTTGAATCCTATGTTATCTGTAGCTGTCAAACAATGAAATATGTGATTGCAAGTAGTCAACCCTTAGCCTTGCATAATTAAGGACAACAAAAGCGACCAGATTAAATGTCATGTCAAAACAACACGATACAAAGTATTACCATAAGACGACAGATCTATCGTAGTTGATCTAAAAGTGATCCGTCTCCATTGTCTGAGGGGGAACGAGCACCATCTACTGGACGGTGAGTGTAATGCACCGTCCAGTTGCATGGTTTTGCTCTTGAAGGACCCCATCTGGCATTCACAGAAACGCATGGTTTTATTTTAGCCCAATGTGGATGTACGATTTGCATGCATCACGGCAGGCCACCCACGTTCAGCATGAATACAAGATTGGTTAGTTTTATTTTATACTTGATGCTACTATGGGATCAGTGTGACCACATTCAATTATAGAAATCACTAATACCTCTGCTGCTGAAGAAGGCTAATAATAATATTTAAATCCCCAAAATATTTATTTCATTAAAAAGCTTTTGTTATGTGGTCATTTCCACATGAGTATAAATCGCATATATTTTCGTTGCCATTTCATAGAAGCAGTATAATCAAGAAAAGATAAATATTACACATTGAACAACAATTGCTTGTTAGGTAGACTTTCCCGCTCTGCCATGTAAAAAACACAATTATTCTAAAAGTTAATTTTGGACCCTGCTGCTGCCACTGGCCACCACAATACACATGTTTTAACAAGGTCTCTCACTCACAAACCTGTACACAGACAAAGTACTGACTTTGAGGTTGGTAACCCAGGAGTACCATCTGGCTCAAAATGTTTTGTCTGTATTTAATAATGTAAAAATATGCACATAATTACTACTCTGCAAAACGATATATAGACAAAGCCTTTACAGTTGCTATTTGAGATACCTTGGATTTTGAATTCACAATGTACCATGTGTAACATTACATTATGATATCCAAACCCCTTGTATTTACATTTACCTTCCTTGTTTGTTTAGCGCCTTTCCAGTATATCCAGGAACTTACACTACATTTGACATTTCCTTTTTGTTATTTATTTTCTCAACTTAGAGAAACGTAATCTTGGTTGGTTAGCAATTTCTGAATTGTTCTAAAATCTGCACTCCTATGACAGTTTAAATTGTTAGATACAAATGTTTTAAATACTAAAATGTGTTCACGTTCTCTCACTAGACTTTAGACAACTAATCGGCCGTTTGTGGTTCTGTATCTAGCAATTCTCTTAACTATTCTACATATAGTTTTTCTAAATGCCCACAGCTGCTTCTGTCCCTTTTAAGAACAGGGCAAAAGCTTTAACCTTAATATACAACTAATATAATCTATCATATCTAATCTATATTATAACCTAATATAATCTATCCTATCTAATCTATATTATAGCCTAATATAATCTATCCTATCTAGTCTATATTATAACCTAATATAATCTATCCTATCTAGTCTATATTAGGCCTAACCTAATATAATCTATCTAATCTATATTATAGCCTAATATAATCTATCCTATCTAGTCTATATTATAACCTAATATAATCTATCCTATCTATATTATAACCTAATATAATCTATCCTATCTAGTCTATATTATAACCTAATATAATCTATCCCGGGAACTATCCGGGAGGAGCTGTTCTTTGCCATGTGTCTTCTCCTGGGCTTTCAACTGCCACCAAGATGGTCTCCGTTGGCAGTGTGCTCTCCGCTGTTGGGACTCTGGAGAAGTGGATTGTCCTCCGACACGGGAGGAGCAGGGGCTGCTTCCTTCATCTCCTTCTCCTCCTTCTCCTCCTCCCCCTCCTCCTCCCCATAATGCTCTTGGTAATATTCCATCGTTTTCCTCTTGAAGCACCCCATCTGGCATTGACAGAAATGCATATTTGTCTTTGTCCAATTCAGGGTATCTTTGAATGGACTAGTCATGTACTGACTAGTCACTAACCTAAGTGCTTCATCACAACAACATTGTAATGATTTAAAAACCTAAAAAACCCATCATATATCAGAGGGGTGTATCGATTGCACACCTATAGTCTGGCTTACAGGATGTATTGTTGGGATAACCCCGCCCAAGCCTGTCATTGGGTGACTGTAATAGTCGCCCAATGGCAGGCTCTGGGCAGGCTTATACCTTATACTCCTCCCCCTTCCGCCATCTGCCACCGTTGGTGCATCCTGGGCTTAGCGCCACCCAAGACGATTGTGATTGGTTAAAGAAATACAAACAAGGCGGAGTGTTTTTTTTACCAGAATGATAGTGAGTAGAGCCAGACCTTTCTCCAGCAATGAAGTGTGGATATAGGTCTGGCTATGCGAGACTACTGCACACCTAACAAATATCTTGTCAGACAAATGTCAAGTATATTATATTAATAGTATATGAATATACATTCAGTCAGGTAATAAACTCAGTCTCAGGATTGTAGGGGCATGGTCTGTGAGTGGCATGGCTTGGCCATGTGAATGTACGGTGATTGGTCACCCACTTGGCTACTTAGCCAGAAGGGAACATGAACTCCCTTCTGCCATTAAATTGGCTTGAAAGAGAAGAAGGTAGATAGACTGAAATCATGTGAGATTGCAATGGCTTTGATGGAACATCATTTCCTGATGCTTAATGCAACGCCGATCACCCTTAATAACATAATTACAAGTAAATTACGGATTTCTGTTTCTGAGTTCTAGTCAGTAGGCTTTCTCAAAGAGATGTTTATAGAATAGCAGCTTTTACATTTTCCTTCCCAACACCCTAAAATAATCCAATCTGCTCCAGAATTTAAAATTTTAAGGGCTTTCTCTCTCATTTACAAAAAAAATAATATGCAAGCCTAATTTGAGGGGAAAAGAAGAGACTCTCTCTGACGACCTTCCCTATTCATGAAGCGACACTCACTTTGAACAGGATGACAGAGATGATCAAAAGAAGCAGTAGTCCTGTGCCGCCTCCCACTGTCGCAATGATCATTGTATTGGGAGGAATGATCAGTTCAACACGAATAGAAGGCTATGGAGATAACAAGAATACAGAAGTCATGAACGGGCCCTAAAACCATTTGGACTTACATTTCATATAAATAAATAGAAATAATGCATACCTGTGCCCGGGGAAAGCTCATATCCTTCTAAAGACAAAAATAATAAAGTTGGGAAGAAAAGAATTCTGATGATAATCACAACACACTATTTGTAAGATCATCAAACACATTATCATCGTGAGTGAATAAACCCCCACCAATTGTTCACTGGATGCCTGAACGTAGCGGACTTTGTCGTAGGTAACTTCTAGAAAGCTTCTCAAAGTCACATCTTGTGTTTCACCACTGAATATCATTGACAGAGACCTGATCTGTGAAGGGAAAAACATTTGCATTTATTTGTCACAAAATAATTTTGAAATGGTTACTGAGGTGCTAGAATGAGTGCATGTGTAACACAAACCTTTGCACGTTGCTTGATGTCCTTAAAAGATACTTCCCCAGACAGTGTGACCTTAGTGGTTGAATATTTGTCCAGAGTGAATGTCTCACACCCTATGGTCTTGTAGTTATTGTCAGAAGTCCGGTTCTATAGTAAAACGTGTTAATTGAGTACAATAATAATATTATCATAAAATGGTGGATATTGCTCTGACCGTTTTGGTTGCCCATGGGTGAACAAAGTATCTTTACTTACATCTGGTAACTTAGTCATGTTAGATTCCACACATGGTTTGCCCTACAAATAAGAGTGATTTAAATTTAGGAAATGATTGTAAAAAATAATAATTTTCGAGAGCATCTACTGTTATGAATGCCACCTGATTACCTCTTCGACTACGACTTGATAGTTGTTCATTTCAAAGTCATGCTCCATTTTAGTAGGGATCGTGACGGACACTGTGACAGGCAACTTTCTGGAACCCAGGTTCTTTACCTGATAGGTGAAAACAGAATGTCATCATTACGTACTCAACATCAATTTGAAAGATGTGTAACATTTTATTATGAATATGAAAAATCTCAATCGTTTTTTAGTATTTGCGCCTATAGTCTACCTCGTATATGACAACAACTTTCTTTGGTACATCATTTTCTGGAGTGAAGTTGAGGTAGGTAATAGTGTCTTCATGCCTACAAAAAGTAACAAATAAGATATATACTGGACACATTTCAATAATTAAACAAATAATTGTATGAATTTCACACAGTGAATGCCCTTTCCATTTAAAATGTATAGATACTTACACTGCTACTGTTAAATCAACTTGATATTGTACAGGGATGGCTTTGGTCATTAAGCTCTTGGTGGAGTTATTATTATCACTGTACAAAAGAGCACATAACAATATTGAATCCAATAAATGAATAACAAATATGTAAAATGTAATAATACAATAAATAAATGAAAACAAAAATGCACCTCTTTCCTATGACGGTCATTGACATTGCGCTGTCCCAGTCATATGTATCCATAACGCGGAACAAAGCTTTAAACGTTGCCTTAAATATGTCAACAAAAAAACAAAAACACAACATCACACAAGGACAAGGGAATCTTTTTAACAAGGACAAGGGAATTTTTTAAATATAGAAATGTAAAATATATGTACGGGATAATCCACTCTTTCTAAATGTAGTCCCATCTGAGTCCCACCAATCAGCCAGAAAACTTATACATGAGAATTGCAAAACTGACTAAATACTGCGCACAAAAAAAGATATTCACTGAAAATCATATTTCTCCATGGAAATATGGCGCAATTGCGTCCGCCAATTTCACATGCATTTTTAAGAGGCCAGATGATGTGGGGATGCTAATGCCAGAGTAACCACATTTCAAGGACGACTGATTCCAGGAAGATTTCTATTGTTTTGTATTTTGAAGGAGAGTTCTTTATTTTTGCTGTCTTGTTAACTGCTAGTATGTTATGTGATAACTGCTAGTTTGTTATGTGTTAACAGGGTTATTTTAGCCAAAGGAGGTTGGCCAGGAAATGTTGCGCATTAGTTTAGAATGGGGATGAGACTCTAGTTTGGGTTCTTAGCCCCCGCGTCGTGCATTCATTTTCGATACATGCACACCTCATTGTGGATTATCCCTTACTTATACCACAGGATTGTACTTAAAATTGATCCTGATTGGTCTATAATGTCCCATGGGTGTGCGTTATTTTTAGATAACGGAACACCTCTGCCTTTTAACAGTTTTTAATAAATGCGCTACAAATCCAACATAAAAGAAAACACGTTCAAATACAAATCGACCAGATGTAAAGAATTTCCCAGGATTGGGATCAATAAAGTGTATATCTATGTTTCCTTGACAACTCAAAAACAATATGCTCAAAGCATTGCATAAGAATATTTTGATTTCAGCTAAATAAGTCAAAGTTATAGAAGTGGTTTATTCCTTACATAATATACATGGGTTTTTGCTAATTAATTAATAGTTAGGTCACAACTCACAAGTGGTTTAGTAAGTAATTTAAATGGACTTCACACTGGCTCCTTGTTACAAATTAAGCTTTGCTGTGGGACTTAACTCACGCTGGTTCTACTGCGGTACACAGGAAGATTGACACCGCATATGGTCTCGTTGAGAACCCCCTCCAGATCCCTACAGGAGGGCAACGTTGGCCTAGATGACTGTTGAATCCAATGCAAAACGGAGAACAAAAAAAAAAAAACACGTTAAAAAAACAGTCTCATATCCTCAACGCATTTCATTTAGCAAAGAAACTGCTTGTTTGGGCACGTCACCGTCAACAGGGTCAACATGGAGAAGGAGAGGCCTGGAGGGTAGGAGATGTAGAGCTTTGTGTTGAAGGAGTCGTCTGCATAGTTGGACAGACTTATGTGCACATAGAAGCTGTTTTGGTTTACCACCACTAATGTTGGGGTGCTGTAAGACAGAGTTTCCTTTTAGTTACAAAACTCATATATGGTATAGTGGTCGGATATGGGTTGGATATATACTGTACATACGTGAAGTTAAAGTCCACCTCCAGTTCCGCAATGCAGGTGTCATTGGTTCTGCAGTTCCTCTCGAAGGGGACCTGAGACACAGAGACGTTTGAAGAAGAATGATGCATACAATATTGTTAGGGTAGATTGTGGTTTGTGCATTAGAGTTTAAATGAGGTGGATACCTGATGTAAAAGTGTTAAGGCTCTGAGGAGACTAAACATGAAGTGCTTGTGATAGACGTACCATCGTGTGCTAGATTATGCCCTGAAACGCTTATTTACACCTCAACTGATGAAAAAAACTATTTACACACACACACACACACACTCTACTGGTAAGAGCAAACATGAATAAGATAAGGATATATTTCTCAAGATCATTCAAAAGAGGTATTATTGCAAATGGCAGTATGGTATCTTCTTAGAATAAACTACAAATGCATAATAAACAAACAAATAAACATTACTCGGCATCTGTGTCTTCCTGACTTTGACATATAGTTGTGATTGGTATTTCTTACAAATATATGCATCCTACATGCAACAGCTCCATTCAGATACAGATATGTCCAGATGTATGCATAGAGATCTGTTAGCATTTAGCTATCACCATACCTCAGTATCCACCTGCGTAACACTGTCTGCATTCAGGACGCTTGCCATTTTCTTGCTTTCAAGTTGAGCAAATTTCAATCTGATGACGATGGGTGATAATGTATCGTGTACACATTTCTGCAAAAACAAATTAGTCAGATGTACAGGCCAAAAATCTCAATATCTCTCTCTCTAGTAAAAATGAATAAAATAACAATTGTATTATACAGCATAAAATCCATTCATTAGTATTTTTCTTAACAAAATGTATATGATACACATGAACAAAACTATTTTTTAAAAGTGAAACAAGGAGTGCATATGTTGAAGCATTAAAGGGCTCTGCATACTGGCATATTGATGGAGTGGTTGAAACAGTGTTTGGTCCTTATCGCCACAGTCAACTGAAGATATTTGTTTCCTTTGGGGTCTGTTTCCATAAAGAAACCGCGAATTGTTTTTCTCATAGGATCCACATCCAAACTGTAGGAGATGTTCAGTCCCATGTTTGTTGTACCTAGGCAGACATTAAAGAGCCCTTTGGTTAGGCTAATTATGTCAAGTCAACTCTATTTATATAGCACATTTCATACACAAGGCAACTCAATGTGCTTCACACACATGTTTTTTTGTTTGGAAGGATGAAATAAATAAAGACACGTTATACAATAAAAATGATTTGAAAGAATGCATAACAAAGACCTTTAAAATCTAACATAAATTCAAGACAAATTGGAGTGCGCGATTTACGACCGACGGGGGGGGGCGCGCTCACACAATGTGAGCAGCCCCCCCCTTGCCGCGCTACTGCTGAGGGGTCTAGAGGGGTCATATTGTGGGAACATTTCAGTGATGTTTGTTGGTTCTAAGGCAATTTGTGATTTATCGGTGAGTAGTTTTATTTTTTAAATCAATCCTCTGACACACAGGGAGCCAAAGCAGGGATTTGAGAATTGGTGTTATTTGTTCACATTTTTTGGTCTTTGTTATTTATGACTCTCGCAGCATTCTGAACAAGCTTTAGCTGTCTGAGCTTTTTAGGGAGACCTAAAATAAGGCCATTACAGTAATCTCCCCTACTAGTGATAAATGCATGAATACATTTTTATAGGTCTTGGACATGAGTCCTCTCAATCTTGCGATGTTTTTAAGGTGATAGTAGGCTGCTTTTTTGTGGCTGTTGAAATGTAGATCTGAAGCTATAACAACACCAAGGTTTCTGGGTTGACCTTTCGTTTTTAAAGACGGGTCAAGGTGTGAGGTAACGTTTAGCCTTTCTTTTTAGGCACCAAATATTGGCTCGCCTAATTCTTCTTTAATAGCCTAGTCCGCATTGAACTATAATGCGTTGAACGATAATGCTTACTTATAAACATGTTTGAGTTGAGCACAAGCATCCCGGTGCTACTTCATGTTATCTCTTACCAGGTTTACTGTAGGTTACTTCTTTCAAATCAAAGCACACAGTGATGGTAACCATCGGCAGAATAGCTCCTTGGTGGTCTGGACAGTGGATGCTGGCAGTGCTTATCTCTGCAGGTTCGAAGTGCAGCTGGGCTTTGACATTCACCACTGGCTTGGACCTAGGTGACATAGGAGGATGTTTGTTTTTTTGCTTGTGCTCATTGCTTCTGGACAATTACATGTTATCATACTAAATGCAGAAAAATGGTATCACTTAAGTACATCACTTTGAGTCGAATCTGTTTCACTGTACAGTGAGACCCCGGTACATTCTCTCATTCAGAATGTGATTTATGCTATATAGGACCTTCAAAAGTACTAAAGTGGGATTAAGGATTGCCCAAAACTGCCATATCCCAATATAAAAAAAACATTTAGCAAAATGAGTCACAAAAGGCAATTCATTCAAATGGACTTGCTTTGCTGATTTTGCTTAACATGAAAGTTGTCCTTTCAAAAAGGATTGTTGACAGTATTGTAACTCTAACTGTACACGTACTTTAAGATGAAAACAGCTCCACGTGAGCCAACGACCAGGTCAGCCAGTCCATCCCCTCCAAGGTCAAATCTACCGTCCACCGCTTGCCCAAAGAAATGGACTCTGGGATCTGCTGTGATTCTCTGAAATACAACAGGTGGCAGGATGGTCTAGTGGCTGCAGTGTTCGACTTCCGGTCCGAAAGGTGCTGGGTTCGCTCCCCAATGGACGCAGCTGTAGGCGTCCTTGAGCAAGATGTCTACCTCGTACCTGCTCCCTTCATACTAACCTGGCTGTAGGTGGCGTGGATCCCTGTGTGTTGGTTGCCAAGGTAAATGTACACAGCCCCCCTGTTGTCATCCTCTAGTGGAGCTCCCACGGCCACATCCTTGAGACCGTCTCCGTTCAAGTCGGCCAGCGAAGAGATGGTCATGCCGAATCGGCCCCGAGATGGCGCCGACACGTTCAGCGCACGTTCCAGCGTAAACTGTCATTTACAACATTTACATTTAGCAATTTCGCAGACACTTGTATTCCAACGTGACTTACAGGTGAGGCTGGGAACAATCGAAGCATTCAATCCAAAACTGGAGTTGCTACAAAAAGTTAAAACGCTGCATAACCTAGTTTAACAAAACCCACACAGAGTAAGGAGTAGCCACATATCTGAATCTGAAAGCCTAAATGTGGGTAGTGCAGAAGATTATTCACATTCACAGACCATCGAGACACCAGATAAACACTCGCCCATATAGCACTTGAGAAAGCCTAACCTGCTGAGTCAGTTTGTAGACGTAGATATGCCCCTCTCTCTTGTCCTGAGGATGATGGAACAGCGGTGCGCCCACCAGGAGGAAGTCTATGTCGTTGTCTGATTGGACGTCTACCAGGCACAGCTCCGCCCCAAAGTAAGAACCGATCTGGGCCCGCGGGGCATTCAAACAGAAGGTTAAATTTCAAGGTTTAAAGTTGGTGGAAGGTGGAAATGGTGTGATTGTTGGTGTGACGATACTATACTATACAATACATTTTTTTCGGATGTAAATGTCCATTTTGCCGCTATTTATAACATATGTTTGTAATGTTTAAACATTTCAGGTGCAATCTGAATAATTCTGAATGTATGATTCTGTTTTCATGGGCTGCCATGTGTTAGCAGACAGGAACGCGTGAAAGGGTGAAAGAGCGTGACTAGCATGTAGAACAGGACCTCCGCTGGTCAGATCCAACATGAGCCCTATGCAGCATGTTGCCTAATGCCTACACATGGTGAGCACACTAGCGGGTCGAACCATCCGAAGAGTTTGTGACTCCAGATGTATTCATAATGTTAAAATGAGGACCAACCTGCTCCCCCGTCACTCTGCACACCACCTTCCAGGTGTCCAGCATCTTTCTGAAGAGTACCACCTCTCCTATGTGTTCAAACCGCGGTGCACCGGAGAAATACAGCGACACCGAATTCTTTACTCCGGCAGCCACAGAGTAGCCTGTGTGATAGCACACACTCAAGAGTTAAATGACACGTTTCACAATATCAACACAAATCAACTTTTGGTAACACATTATAATGACGTTCAATCATTTATACGCCTTTAGTTAATGATGAACTAATCACATGAATATACATTTGTGGATGATTAGTATGTGCTATATTTATGTTTTGGTAATGATTATTTTATCATTAACTAAAGGCTTATAAATGACTTATGTTTTTTTTAATAACTTTTGAAAAAGACATTGCTCAGCAAGTCATCACACACAGATTCAAACTTTACGATCTAATTTTACTCTCTCTTGCTCTTCTCTCCCTCCTGAGGAGTCAATAGCTTTTTTCTACCATCCTTTTATTTTGTCAAAGCTCTCATTAGGATATGCCAGCCGCCAGCCTATTGCGTGTATTGGTAAATCAGCATGCATAAAAACAATATATATAAAACATATTTTCATTATGATCATTACCCATGTACGAGCTGTGCACCATGTTGGGATCCTCAATGTGTGTACCGTGTTCTCCCACACCTTGTTCATACAGCGACCCACCCCAGTTATTTGACCCCACTGAACCAAGTACCAAGCTGCCCTGTAGAGCAAAAAGAAGATCAAAAGTATATCTTATACATATGAGTGAACTGAAAACTGAAATTTTAACTGAAAATAAAACAGAAATTCCTTCACCTTGTGGTAGACGCTACTAAACCCACTCTGGGACATTTCATACTTCAATTGTTCAGAAACTGCCGTAGCAGAATCTGAAAAAAACAACCTTGTTTGTTATTGAAAGAATAAAAGCAGAATTCAAAGGGCATTAATAGAGGGAAAACATCCAAAGCACCTTCTATGTTGAAAATCTTTTCTTCAAAATGTTTCAGGATCCCGGCCAGTCCATCGTAATTATTGATGTGAAAAGTGTTTTTGTGTTTTGGCTCTGAAGCAATGGAATAAAGTTTATCCAGCTTAACATCTTTGACCTGTCAAGATAAAGTATAGTCATTGGCAACCTTGATGGTTACACATTTGATGGGGTATTATTCTGGTGTGTATGACTGTGTATATTATCAACTGAACTGTAAAACATTTGAGTAAGCCTAGGTCTAGGACAACATGTGCACTACATTTATTTGACTCATTTTGATTGAGGACAGAATAGATTAACATCATCAAACAACACAATCAAGTGGTGGAGGAGATAGCAGGGAGGGGAGAAAGCCAGTTATAGGCCTTATGTTTTATGTTTACCAATGCAACCATTTCTAGCAGCATTCACCTAACCTAAAACCGGTCTCACGACAGTCTAAGCCCAGCCCAGTCTCCATTAGTGGGTAAATGCTCCCTATCCTTGAGATGAGGTCCTCAGACTCACCCCGATAACAAAACGTATGATCTTTTTCTTATCATATTCCTCCACGATCTTGTCGTCGTCGCTGTCACTGGGGTCACCGTCTGTGATTATTACCACGACTTTAGTCGACTTGGGAGAGGCTCCCGCATTCTTGTTTTCAAAGACGTTGTGCCTGAAACAAACGCACAAAGGCGCAATGTACAATGTACGCAATGTCTACTTGTGGCGATGACAAAGAACAACCAGATAAGAACCGACACTAATCCGCCTTGCCGTGCGTGTAAACTGTATCTTTCCCTGTATATTCCCAACAATCATGGTGGTTGGTGGCAGTGATGGTGGTAACAAGTACACACTATATTCATACACTTTCTCTAAAATAAAAATATTGAAGATATATATCCTTAAACATCCCTGATGCAATGCAAGTTAATGCAAATGCAACAAAAAAAAAGTGTGTCTTCACTTACAGCGTGTACTTTAAAGCCCGGTATGTGTTCGTCAGAGCCTTCATAAACAGTTCAGCGTCCAGTAACTCGGTGGCCTTCCCTTCCTGGTACTCATTGAAGTCAAACACTTTGCGAATTTGTGTTGCGAACTGGAGTGCAGCGAACTGAAAACATTACACAGGAGAGTACATTCATATTAATATTAGTGTGTGTGACAAACAGGAGATAGCACTTCAATAGAATAAGATGTATGCTGGCGTGTCGTTACTTTGATCGATGAGTTCTTGATGCTGTTCATGATATCCTTAATAAATGCTTTGTTTTTCTCAAAATCTATTAGATTCATACTTCCTGATCCATCAAATAGAAAGACAAGGTCCACCGATTTCTTTGTGCAATCTGTGAAAACACAGTAAACTGAATGTTAATCTTGACTATGCCACTTTGTGTAAGGATACATGTCATAGGTGTAATCCATAGGAGGGGGGGGGCAATATTTAAAGAAATATATATTGTTGTTATATATAGTGTTCAAACAAAGTCATCTCTGTCCACAAAGCGATAAGACAGGTCTGCCAAATCGGCATCCCACACATCATCTGATCTGCACTAGCCAATCAACATCCTCTGAAACTCTTCTCGCCCGTCTCGTTCCCTCCCTCCCGTCTGTCTGTCTGTCTGTCTGTCTGTCTGTCCGTCTGTCTGTCTGTCGGTGTGCCCGTAGTAGCACTCTCTAGCCAGTGTGTTTCCATCAGCAGCAACATTTGTTTTATTAAAAAAATGATTCATCGTTACTTGTCAGTTAACACTTGTCTTTTCCAATGTTACAGAATTTATCAAATTAAAGACAAGAGTTAACATCTTCATCACTATTTCTCAGGTTTTTGCCGAAAATAACATACCCAAACTGAACAGACTATATCTCCACAACTACAAGAGCTTTTAAGTTAGAGAAAGATAACACCTGTTAGGTTGTTAAAGTGAAATAATCAATGTGGATGCTACTGGATCAGAGTGAACAAAGCTACAACACAGAATAAATGGAAGATTTCATTTCCGCCTGAAATAAATGTCATGTTTTAGTGTGAATAACACCTAGTGCATTATCAGTTGGTAGCCATATAGCACTATGGGGCCATAGCACAACATCTGATGAGGGCCTGGGTCAGGATTTAATGCCAATAAAGTAAAGTAGAGCAAAGATAGAGGTTTTAGTAGAGATAGGTTTAGGCAGAGTTTCCAAATAAAAACAATAAATCCAATGCAACCAATGCAAAAATGACAATACAAGATGACATGGTGAGATACAAACAGGTGAATATCTTGAGAACCCATTGTTCAATTTTAACATTTGACCCCTCTATTGAAAGGTCAGAGACAGAGTTGAATGACGCCAAGCACAACCATCGCAATTGCACCATCCGGCCACCAGATGGCGATACACTGTGTGCTCTGATTGAAGGCAGCTGACCTATTTCCAGTGAAACACTCTCTTACCCACTATGCATGATGGGAAACATGATTGGGAGGGTTCAAAATTATCTGTTTATGGTGGTTTTAAGTGATCAAGCACAACTTTGACGACAAAAACAACAAAGGTATGACATCATTTGTGATTGTTACTAGAAAAGGAGAGGTTTGTTCTTGATGTTTTTTGGCCTCTAGTTCAGCGCGTTTTGAAAACGGATCGCTAAATGCAGTTATGAACATGGCCGCCGGAAGTAGAGTGGCGAGATGTGATTAATGTTTATAAATGTATTAAACATATTTTTATGCATAAGTTTCCTGTTGTTTGGGGAGGTTTCAGGAAATTATTGCAATACTGAAAATGTATTTTAATTTCTATTTAATTAAGCAATATTACGCAAGAGGGTTTACGACAGTGATGCGGTCAGGAAAGCGTCCCGAAAGCGTCACTAAATATTTCCTGTGTATCGTTTCCTTATATTTTCAGGAACACGGTTTTTCTTTTAATGTCACTATCATACACACGTTTTAATAGTCTGTAATAGTTTTAATTATTTCCGCCATTTTAATGCAAACTGGTTTAATCCGCGCCTCAGCGATGTCGTGTTGCTTCTTGGCCAATCAGGAGAGAGCATTCGGAAGACCCGCCCTCAGGTTCTGCTGGTGGGACCCACATGGTCCTCTTTCTGAGGACCAACTCCCTGGGACCCAGACTCCCACTGTCTGGGGGGGTTTGTCTGGTCTGGAGTTTCATTCTTTAATTTCCCCATTTCTATGAAGCCAATCTCAGTATATCTGTCCTGGCACCACCTTCCCTGGTTATGAAATACATAACTCTTGTTGTTACTTGCTCATTCTTTTGTTTGGGGTTGGAATTGTGTTTAAACAAATGGTTATAATAGACTTAAGGTTGAGAATCTTATCGTTCTAAGGGTGTATGACATGACTGCTTTCTCACATGTTTAAATGCCTTTAACGGGCAGTCTCGGGATGAAGAGGTTAACTGACATTCTAATAAGTTTAACGATTATTCCCTGCATTTCAATAGCCAAATGATAATTGTTTCTCAAACATGAGCTGTAAACTGCAAAAACATGTTCATTGAAAGAGATGGTTGTGGAATATTGGTGGTGTGAATAATATTGTATATAAAGCAATACATAAAGATACGTAAAAGTAGAAATTAAGTTTGTAAATAATGGTGTTCAGTATCACCTGATGCTCTAGTAGCCTACCCTAAAAACTGTACTGCGCTAAAATTCCTGCACACAATTCTGCTATATAATTACCTTGAAAATCAGGTCTGAAACTTTCATTCTTGTTTTTCTGAAGTTTTTCATCGAGTTTGTAGCACTGTCCACTCAGGTAGGAGTTACTGTAGCATTCATTAACTAGATTTGGACTACAGATCTATATGAGGAGGTAAAAAACACAGATAATCCATTATAACATGATAACTTATATGATTATCAACTAATCAGTTTATCTGCTCTCTTACACTGAATCTGGGCTTGGGTTGAGTTGGATCCTCAGCTAATGACAATCCGAACAGCCTGAATGGCATGGCCTCTAGAGAAGAGTGAGACAGCAGTGGAATTACAATTCAGAAAGTAGTTTTACCATTACAATAATCACACACCTATTTTTGTGTCATGGTTACTATTAATGTCTTCATTGCTGGCATATGTTATAGTTCTTAAAAACTATATTAATAACTACCTTGAGGGGTGAAGCAGCTGTTAGTTTTGCTCATGTAACTGCAGACTGTTCCAGAGCCATTCTGCTGCAGGGGAGCAGTGACCAAAAACCTGCATGGACAAGACAAGGACATGGTCTAACATAACTATTACTACTGAACTCTTTGCATTCGGCTTCTCCACATTTTAAACCAGAGCGCTCAGTTATTGACGGAGGATGGAAAAGCCGAAGCCAATGCAGAGTGCGGAACTCAAATATAATGTTCTGCCCATGCAGAGTGCGGAACTCAAATATAATGTTCTGCCCATCTGATAAATCACATTTATTTAGCCATCAAATCGTCAAAAGAAGTGAGATTCATGAGACTGCCCTTTGTTGTACAAACCCTCCGTCTTTGCCAGCAATGAACGACAGCACCTTGTGTCCAAAGAAACCATTTTCATCACCACCGTAGAAGCTGGGATCAGTGGTATCAATGTTAAAGGCTAAGCAAACAGGCTGGAACAACGCTGAAAATTTTGAGAAAAATTAAACAAATACATTTATTTATATTTATATCAATGTAGATGGACAGATATATTCGTTTTGTCAATGGCTTTTAATCAGTGCCGTGGTTGCTCTGAGGCTATCCACAAACCAACCAAGTTTTCAAATTAGATACATGTAACCAATGTAACCACCCCTGCCCTTACCACCCCCCCCACCCTGTTCAAAGGTCAAAGTAATGCTTACCGATAATCCCCAAGAAAGAGAGAAAATGTAAGCAGCTTCGGCCGTACATGTCTCCCATGGCCGTACCCATCGTTGAAGAGGAAATGGAGAGTTGCAGCTTATGTGAGGGTGTCTACTTCCTGCAGTCGTGTGAAAAGGGTGTTGCTGCAAAGAGACTGCTGCGGTTTCTGCACACTTTAGGCACTTTTCTCTAAACTTCCCATTTTCACAGATGGGTTATTTTACATTTGAGCAATAGTTTGACATTTTAGAAAATAGGTAGTGGGTCGTCGAAAACATTACATTTCCTCTCCCAAAGGAAAGTCGCAGTGAAATGAAAGTCCTTCTCTTTTTACATTCCAACATTACTTTCTCTACAACTGAATTTTGGTAGTGATAACTTGTGTGGAAAGTCACCCACTTTCAACCACTTTGCTTTCACTTGATCCAATCAAATCACAACCCTCCTATTAGTCACTCCCCCCTTAATGAACTGTATGCGCTCTGAATGACATTTCAACTGGTTTTCAGTCACCAGTAAGAAATAATCTTTTGGGAAAGAGCAGAGAAAAAGCCAAAGTACAGGATCAAACATCTGGATATACATTTATATTTATTTGCGCACACATACATTCTGATCAATTTAACCAATTGGTATTTTTGACATATGTACAGTTATAAAAAAAAAAACAGGGAACAATAACCAATCCGTTTTTTATTCAGATAAAAAATATATAATAGAGAAAATATACTGACTTATTACTCTTGGATTAACACCAACATGGACACACTAGTCAAAATCATTTTCATCTCGTCTTCCTAAATATGTTGACCTATTATGAATTCCACACAAATGTAACGTAAATGTCAGCATCTTTCACAATGCTTCTCAAATGCCCAACTTGTCAGTATTTTATGCATCCGGCTAAGAGGAGCTATGTCCCAACCCCGGACATCCTCATTGCTAAGCCAATAAGACAGACTCCAGTCTAGTCCTGTGTCTCGGGCTTGTCCTCTGTGAAAGATGCTGAGGGGTGCAAAGGCTTTTGAACCTTGAGGGAGAAGTCCACGACGGGGCACCCCTGGGTGACGCAGCCCAGGGAGATGATGTCCACATGGGGACCGAAGTACTGCGCCAGGTTCTCCGGGGTCACGCCTCCGCTCGCCTCCACCAGCAGTGCCGGGAACTCCTCCTTCAGAACGCGGGCTGAAGCGTGGAGCTCCTGGTGATGAAACAGTGCAGGATTATTGCTATTTATTATTCAGACTTTTAGCAAATGGCTGAAATCCAAAGCAACATATAAATAATAAGAATAATACATTTTATTTGTAAAGCGCTTCTCTAAATACGGACACTTTACATTCAAACACAGTCAAAAAACATCACCTGAAAATGTAATAACCACTTGGACCACCCACCTGCCCCAGAAGAAAAGTAGTAAAACAAGGAGAAATAAAAACCAAACAGGGCCGCGTCTACTGCCTTGGGTTTTACCTGAGGCTTTAGGTTGTCCAACATAACGATGTCTGCCCCGGCTCGGGCCGCCTCACTGGCCTCTTCCGTTGAGCCACACTCAACCTCGATCTTACTGCTGAAGCCACACACTGACCGCGTGGCCTGCACCGCCTGCAGAGGAACAAACATTTCAGATGCCGTATAAACCGACTGTCAACCGCCAAACGGAGTGCGCACGCACACACCCACAGGTAGTTAAACTCCCTAGTATATGTTGATGTATGATTGCATTTTCTTTTCTCCATTTATTTTTGGGCGTTGTCCATGGTGATCATTTTAAGATGCGTTTTACCCTTGTGATGCTTCCCGAGGCCCACACGTGGTTGTCCTTCAGCATCACCATCCCGCTCAGGTCCTGCCTGTGCATGGATGCCCCGCCCACCAACATGGCGTACTTCTCCACCAGGCGGAAGCCCGGCGTGGTTTTGCGCGTGCCGGCCACTTCCCCGTGCCAGCCTGCGTTGGCTGCCATCCTCTGCAGCTCGGAGCAGCGGGTGGCGATGCCAGAGGCGCGGGCCAGGCAGTTGAGGGCGGGCCTCTCCCCCAGGAGAAGACACCTGGCTGGGCCCCTCACCTCAGCCACCAGTGTGAAGCCATCCGGCCCTGAAAGGTGGGGCCGACCCACGATGTGAGTCGATTGACATCAAATTGTTTGGATTTAGGCTGCTTATGATTTTTTTTGGGGGGGGGCCTTATTTAAAGGCCCATTTGATGTGCCTTTAAATAAACATGTATACATGGGAAAAATTAGGTAAAGTGAACTCAAATGATTTCAAGTGAACGACTTGCAGTGAATTCAGACACATTTCATTGAGGAACGAGTAGGGCAGCTCAAGGATGGCCCACTGGTAGACCGTGGGACCCAGACCAGTAATATCTTTTTGGCTTTTGAGAGTCTAACCCCCACTACCCCTCTCCTGCTCCTGAGCTCCATCAGCCGTATTTCTATCCCAGCTGCTACGGTGTCGACACACCTGTCAGGTGACGACACGCAAAGCCTTTAAACACTCACACTCGACACTCACCTAGATCGGCTGCCTCGCCGTAGAGCCAGTTCACGCTGCAGCCCACCTCGGTGAACACGGCCGTGAAGAAAGGGCCGCCGGCCAGCACGCTGTTGGGCGTCTTACAGAACAAGCGAGCCTCCAGCTCCTCAGACCCCACGCAAACCCCGGCGGGGTCAAAGTTCGGCGTGTCCTCCGCCAGCCAATCCCGTGCCAGCTGCGTGAGCGCGTGTGGCGGGATGGCGTGAGCTGCGACGACGTGCTGGTGCGGAAGAACCATCATGCCCTGTGTGCAGGTTTCAAGGGACCGATCATCTAATGGTGAAAACGGAAAGGTTTGATGGCGGTTACACGTTCAGCTCAGTGTCGTTCTTTGGACATCTTCAAAGCTAAACAAAGTATTGTGCTTAACACCATACAAAAAATGACATTCAAGCCAACTTGCCCGAGAATGACGTGTGTGTATAACATGAGAACCTTTGCATGGACAACACCACCAAATAACTATTTATTTTTGTCATCGCAAGTGCTGTATCCTCGTTCACTCCCAGTTCACTGTTCCTGCCCGTACGTCGTGAGGTGGAGGTAGAGGACTGATTCGGTCGCAGCAGGAGGTATAAAGTGGTTGTTGTTTAAAAAGCAAGAATACCAGTGTTTGTGGCTGATGTAGCTCATGCCATTGAGGAGAAAGAAACACGGTCTGACGTAAAAGTGTGTGGTTGAAGCAGCAATCATTGTAGCTGCAAGAATATTGAGAACATTGACCTGTTCGCTGATACCGATGTTTAATTTAACGTTGATATTTCATATTTTACAATGGAATGTGCATAGCCTTATAGCCAATGGACAAGAGAGTAGAAGCAACATTGCAGGTAAAACCAGAGCTAGACCCAGGATGCTTGCACATGCTTTATGATGTCCCATGCTGCAAGTTGATTTGTTGAGTTTTCAAACCCTACAGTGCACCTTTTTACATGTGTCTGTCACATACCCCGAGTCGCGCACACAAAACGTTATTGGGTGCCCTGGGTGAGTTGTCACACCGCGTTGGGCTAAGATGCAAAGACACCTACAGCAAATCAATTAAACGGATCAAAACCTGCACGCTTCCTGATGGAGAGGGTTGGGTTCCTCTTAATGAAAGCACTGAACCAGTCGGCTCCGGCCATTGACGTCCTATCCCACGAAGGGGGGCGTTTGCGTTGGTACTGCACAGCCATCTGGTAGGCAAATCTTTTTACCTGTGAACATTTTTTTTGTTTTTGTTTTTTTGTTTTTTTTCCATTATCGTGAGAATCACAGTCTCAATATTTAGCCCCCCCCCCCCCACCACCACCTATCCATCCACCCATCCCACCCACCATCCACCACCCACCCACCATCACCACCCATCCCACCCACCATCACCACCACCCACCCATCCCATCCACCACCACCCACCCCATCACCACCCACACCCACCCACCACTACACTACACTACCGATGCTCAGCTGTCCACATCTGGACCCAGCAGGCGGACGACGCATCCACGCCAACAGCCCTTACCTCCCGCGGGGACAGTCCACACTTAACCTCGGCCGCGTCCCGCAGGAAGCCCGCCACCTTGCCCTCCTGGGCCTCGGTGAACACCTTGTTCCCGGTGTAGTAGCCCACCCTGTGGGTCTCGGCGGACCCCCGCTCGCGCAGCTGCCGCCTGAGCTTGACGTAGCGGGCCAGGGTCACGTGGCATATGCCGTGGGACCGGGCGGTGGACCGGATGGTCTCGCCCCGCTCCACCACCTGGTCCGAGGCGGTCCTGAGGGTCTCCTCGGAGACACCGCGCTCGGTCTTTCTCTTCCAAGACCGCGGCATTTTGGGCTGTAAAATGTTAAAAGTGGAGATACGTAACGGTATTCACGTGTTGTTGTTGTTGTTTTAAACTGGGGTGCACTGTAACGTGTTTGTAACGGCTGTTCGCTGCCTATAGTGGTGTTAACGTTAGCATTAGCGGTGTGCTACTGGCTCTACGGTTACCTAGTGTGATTATCACTCTTGCACCACAGACAATGTTTTAATGCAACGAAAATATAAAAATAATATAAACTTCACCACTCACTTCAAAATATGCCTCTATAATTGTGTTTTTTAAATGGTCTACGGAGCCGCCGGGTTTGGTCCAGTACGTATGGCCGCCCGGCTCGCGCAGGCGTCTGATTGGCCGCTGCGCCGCTACTCCGTACATTACCGCCGCCAGCGGCCTGGAGGCTGGACGGTTACAACCTTACAACCACACGACTCAATACATGCAGAAAAATAAATACTTACCAACAAAATTAAAATATCTATATATAAATAAATACATTAAAAAAAATAATACATCAATAAATATATTATTATTTGTTACATTTCTATTTTATATATATATATATATATATATATATATATATATATATATATATATATATATATATATATATATATATATATATATATATGCTATAAAAAAAAATAGGGACATTCACCATTAACTAGTTGCTGAGATCGTAGTTTATGCCTACAGCAACTTCCTTACTATCAATAAGCAGTAATTAGGAGGTTATTAAAGGGGAAACTCTGATATTAAAGTGAATGGCCTATAGTTGTAGAATGTGGTCATGCAGAATAATGCATTAATAAGTGCTTTATAATGACTAAGAGCCCATATGCGTGCTTATAAGCAACTAGTTAATTGTGAATATGTGGTCCCTAATCTAAAGTGTTACCATAATTGTATTTGTTTATGTATTGTCAAAAGTTTGAAGGTGGCTAATGATTGGGGCCATTGGAAGTGTCTTTCTATGGCTCTGGTTACAACCACACACTTGGTTGTAGAAAGAAATGTCTGGCCCACTCACTATTATTCTGGTATAGCAGACCACAATGTGCAACAAAGCCACAAAAAAGGCGTCATGATATATAGCCTATATGTCGGCTGAATGAGGGATGTGAGAAAAAAAAAAAAAAAAGTCGATATCGGTATTTTTGGTTAGGGTCTATTCTCAGAAGGCCTCCGTTCCGCCCAACACTACGAGGTCATTTCTGCTTTCACACAAAGGAGAGAAAACACACTGTAAATGTAGGCCTAAATGATATAGTCCCAAGAGAAAGAGTCGCCCTGAACTCCCACCGTTGGGAGTCATTTTGGGGAGTGATGGTCGTTGTAACGTCTGTCCCATACGCACGACCCGACACACAGCATTACTTTTTACATTACAGCATTACATTACATTAGGCTCACCACGTACCGCATACTCACCTCATGCACAGCCGACTAAACTCAGATGTGTTGAATGCCACTGTCTAACCCTGCTTTAATTAGGCTATGTGTTTTTATTGAAATATGTGGAAACTGTTGCGAGTCGTCGCGAGTTTTATTCAAACATTTCTTTTTTTGCACACGAGGAAGCTAAAGGCGAGCGGTGTTTTATATCTGACGTCACCGTGGTTGTTTCTCATCGTTTGTCTTTAATGATGTGTTTAATTATGTGGTCGGACATTGAGCAGCATTGAGTTCATTGTGTAAAGCAGAAGTCAGGAATTAAACATGAACAGAGCCCATGGTCATTCTTGCGTTATAGGCCAAATGCCTTTAACCTTATCATTGTGCATGCAGGGCAGATAATACAAATGGTAACAGCTACTTACTTACTGTGTTCAGCTTTAGCAGTCGAAGATACAGTGAGTAAATCTTCACGTTTACCAATAACAACTTCTGAAAAACGACCACGACCACATAATGATTGCCCATAGGTCCTGGAGTTTGACCCCACGAGGTAATGTCCTCCTGTGCGCATGGGCCTGTTGTCCTTTGGCATTCATTGATTCATACATCTGCATATGCTGCCATCGATCTGTTTTGTAAATATGAAATATAAATGTGTGTGTGTGTGTGTGTTTGTGTGTGTGTGGGTGCGCCTGCGTGTGTGCGCGCGTGCGTATATATAGTAGGCTACGTATTCAAGATTCAAGAAGCTTTATTTATCCCGAGGGAAATTACTACAGTTGCAATACAATAGGTGCAAATACAAATGTGGGAAGGTAACACAGGGTTTAGAGTAAAAACAATAAGCTAACATAAAATAAATAAAATAAAATTTAACATAAAATAAATAAAAAACAATTAACTAAATACTAAATGTGTAGGCTACTAACTGTGTTTTATTTTTGTTTTTATTTTTTCTACCTCAGTGTTTTATTCTATTGTATTTTATTGTATTCAAATGATGAATGAGGTTATCTATCTATCTATCTATCTATCTATCTATCTATCTATCTATCTATCTATCTATCTATCTATCTATCTATCTATCTGTCTGTCTGTCTGTCTGTCTGTCTGTCTGTCTGGCTGGCTGGCTGTCTATATGTGACAAAATGCAACACAAATTGCAGTTAAACGTAGGTATATACACAACATATATATATATATATATATATATATATATATATATATATATATATATATATATATATATATATATATATATATATATATATATATATATATATATATATATATATAACATAGGCCTATTTATTATTATTATTTCTATCAACCATTTTAATTTAAATAAATAGCACCAAAGAAAGTGTTATTAGTGTGTGTTTTGCCATTCAAGGGGGGGCCCAAAAAGGCCGTGACGTCACAGCGCTGCACATCCCGCGCGCCTCCTCCACCGCCTCGAAGCGCGGACCGGAGCTTCACACCCAGCGCGAGAACCAGGAAGTGGAAGTGTACACATGGAGGGTGTGTCTTCTCCTCCGGCCCGTATTCCTCTTATTTAAAAACAACAACACACACGCACAACAACAACAACAACAACAAAAGGTCCTCCTCCGGTGGATTCGAGGCGATGGGGGACTCCGCGAGGGACAAGCGGCGGGAGCAGCTGAAGCGCTGGGCCGGCTCCTGCACGGACAAAGAGCCGGCGGTGCCGCGGCGGCGGTGGCGCGGCAGCGTCGAGGACGGCGGCGGCGGAGGAGGCGGCGAGCCGGAGGCCGTAAACAACAACGACCGCGGGGGGGACCGCCACCGGACGGGCGCGGGGGGGGACGTCCTCGACCCCGGGTCGACCGGCCCTCTGCTCAAACGGAGGTTTGTGTGTGTTTTGAATGCCCCCCCCCCCGCCCCCAACCCGGGACCCCCCCTCTTGCTTAGTGATGCTATGATGCGTGGCGGACGACGTTGTACTTGCTTGTCACCTCACGCCACAGACAGATAGATAGGTAGACAGACAGACAGACATGCTAACGCCATGACACCCCCCTGTCTCTCTCTCTCCCCCCATCCAGGGGAAGGGTGAGGTTCGACCGCGCGGCCGAGTTCCTCGCCGCGTGCGCCAGCGGCGACACGGACGAGGCGCGCGAGATGCTGCGCGAGGCCGCGGAGACAGCCGCCGCCGCGGCGGGCCGGAACCGCGAGGAGGAGGAGGAGGACCTCACGGCCATCATCAACTGCTCCAACGCGGACGGCATCACCGCTCTCCACCAGGTACCACCAAGGGTCGTGGGTCGTGGGGGGCTGTGTGTGTGTGTGTGTGTGTGTGTGTGTGTGGGCGGGGGGGTGGGAGTGGGTTCAGTTTAATGATGTTGTGTTTGTTTTTTGTTTTTGTGCGCCCCCCTCCCACACACACACACACACACACACACACACACACAGGCCTGCATCGACGGCAGTATGGAGATCGTGTCCTTCCTGCTGGCCCAGGGCGCCGACGTGGACCAGGTGGACAGCGAGGGATGGACGCCGCTGCACGTCGCCGCGTCCTGCGGACACATAGATATAACGGAGTACGTCGTGGGTTGGGGGGGGGGGGGGGGTGTACTGTGTTCGGTGGTGTACTGTGGGGATGTGAACACACAGTGTGGGTTTGGGTTTTGCCAGACTACTTGCTGCCTCTTAAACAATGCTGACATTGTTGTGCTCATTTGGCAACACCACAGTCGGCCCCCAGCACCACTAGACCGGATCACACTTTTGCCACTTGTGGGGAATTAACAAGTGATTTGGACAACTGGACCTTTTTCCTTTTGACCGTTTAGCTGTCGAATATGAAACATCGTGCTATTTATTATTTAGTTGTTATTCATGCCTTCGGCAAACGCTTCGGAGATAACTCGCAGGGTACAGATACCCGGCGTTAAGGTGCGGGTAAGGGAGGCGTTGGGCGTCTTGCCCAAGAAGGCTAAAAGGGAAGGTTGAGGAAATTGGGAATTTGCTTTACAGAGAGGCTGAGGTCATTGGGGATCGAACCCAGAACCTTTCGATGGGTAGTCCACCGTTGCCGCTAGAATCACCTGACCCAACCTAGCCGCTACAGACAGACCAGTCTTTTCCCAACCAGGTTTACGTGAGCAATTGTTCCCAGGGGGGTACTTGTAAAGAGGATTTTGCTTTGCAATACCTGCAAAACGAAGACCAGAAATAGAAGTGTGCCTCAACTTCTTCCATTGTAAACGCCTCGGCCACTACAACAAAACAACAATGCTAAGTGATGATAGTGTTAATATTAGTTAAAAGGAAGACATCTCTGGTTTGTTTGGTGTTGATGAGGGGACACTTGAGCCGTACGGATGGGCCTGTGGGGGATACGACGTGTAAAGCCCGGGTCAGATCGCTGATTTGCCACGAGACGAAATGGTTTTAGAGGATTTCAGAGAGAGTTGCAGCGGTGTGTGAACTGGCGATCGGCGTCTTGAGACGTTGCATGGTGTCTCAAGAGTGTGGATTTAGAGCGTGTTGAGTCTGTGTATTTAAACATGGCGATCTCAACACAGCGACTTTGTTTGCGGCATACCAAGAGTAAGCGGGGGGAAAAAGGGGGGCATTCTCACAACGTAACAAGTGGAAACATCACAGCGTTGATCATGGTTTCTCACCAGTGTTATCGTTCGTTTAATCTCTCTCCAGGTGAAATATAGTCCCTGGAGTTTGTGTTTTGTTTTTGGGTGTGCCGGTGCATCGCCTGGCGTAACGTTAGCGTCAGCACCCGGTCCCTACCGCTGCAATAGACGCATGCGGCTTCACATCGCTGCTCGTTGGAGCGATGTGAACGGTCCGGTTCCAGAAACTTATCTTGTGATTCTCGCCAGTTGCAAGCAGTTTCGTCACAAATCTTTGATCTGAACCGGGCTTTAGACAACAACGCTTGGGAAACCCTGCACAGGACTATAAAGTGGTTAAGTTTAGAACACTGTCCCCCTCTTGAATGCATAATACAATTAGTGGTTTTGGCTCTCTAGCTCTGGTGTTGTAGCGTATTGACTGTTGGCGTTTCTCCCTCTCTGGTTGGTCAGTTTTCTCTTGAAGAGGGGCGCTTCTTTGTCTGCTGTCAACTGTGACGGCGACGTCCCTCTGGACATCGCCGAGGACGAGGCGACCGAATCCCTCCTCCAGGAATATACTCGCAGTCAGGGTGAGTGTCTCAATCACACACACACACATGCACGCACACACACACACACACACACTAGGGGTCGACCGATACGGTTTTGTCAGTGCTGATGCCAATACAGATTATTAGTAATCAAGGAGACCAATAACCGATATACATTTTCAGTAAAAAGGAAAATCTTGGTGTCAGCATTTAGAATAACAAACTCCAATACGCAACTTCATTTAAATGCCTTTAGCATATGTTTAATTAAAAGAGAACTTGATAACATTATCTTAAATCTAAAAGTGCAGGGAGCTCCCAGCAGCATTTCTTGTCAAGTTAACTGAAACTTTTAATAAACAAATAAACAAAATAGCTCCCCGAAGTTTTATAAATTAAATAAAGTAAAAATAAATAAAACTAGTAAAACTTAAATTTGTACTGAAATTTTAGTCTCAATTGTAGTGGTGGGTTCAGACTGAGAGTATGACCGGCCCTGGTAAGGTACAAACTATGATAAACAGTTGGATTACATACAGACAGCTTTTGTTTTAGCTTGTTCATAACATTTTGCTATTAACTTAACCAGCACGCTGTGTTTGTGTAAAACATACCGGCGGTGGATGGGACACTGCGGAGCAAGGCAGTTGAAAATATTGCTTTTCTACATGTTTATGCTTGTTGAACAGGTGGTTTGATAAAGTTCTTATTGGCTTTTTACTCACAAAGGTTTTGTTGCACTGCAGTTGTAGTCAACTCGAGTAAAACGTATCTTTTGTATCACTGACACTGTCTCCACCGCAGCCTCTCTGTTGTCCACTTGGTGGGGGGGGGGGGGTTGGCCTGTGGCCTGTGGGCTATGGGATCTGTGGTGAAAAAGTGCCCATCATATCTAAAATCAGTGAAAGAAACCACCGTGTTCCCCTGTATGCTTTCACAGTGCCACAGCACCGCTGTTGAAAGCATACAGGTTTCTTTCACTGATTTTCTAACACTGTATAGCACTGTATAACATGTACAGGCAAGTAACATTACGTTCGCAATATGGTAGGTAAAATAAGTTCCAGTTGCACTGGCACCAACGTTACTCAAAATATAGCTATCGCTACATAAATAAACTATTGTAGTTAACTGTATGTAACTGTATATGAACAAAATGCATTATTCGGGCATTTTCAGTGTCACTGGGAAACTGGGCATGCTTGTCATCATAGAAATAGATCATAAGATGGTGGTGTTTTTGCAACTTCGGCGTAGAGGATTGTGATGTTTATGTTCTGGCACAGTAGCCTTCAGTGTTGATAGGCTATTACTCGTGACGTATAACCAATCAGATAGTGCTGTGGGCGGGACATTGCTTGAGACCACAGAGTGGTGTCTACAGACAGAGAGGCGGCTGCATCAGAGCCAAGAATTTCACATTTTTTAATTAATTCATTTTATCGGCAATCGGGTTAAAAAAAAATACAGATTCCGATAATCGTAAAAATGCTGAATATCGGCTCCGATAATCGGTCGACCCCTCACACACACACACACACACACACACACACACACACACACACACACACACACACACACACACACACACACACACACTTCAATTCTTCAATTCACTTCTTTAATCAATTTCTATATTCTCTTAAATACGTTAGTCGTAGACTATTTAGCAATCGAACTAACAGACACTTTTATCCAAAGCGACTTGCAGTGAATTGAGCTAGATTTCATGAAGCAGCAGGTAGGGGTTAGGTGTCTTGCTCTAGGATGCCTACAGGTATGCTGTGGACACTAGAGAGTGAACCCATTACCTTTTATATCCCATGCACTTCATGTGACCTCACTGCCAAATTTAAAAAAAGGTCAAAAGTGCCCTGTGACTGAAATCAAAAACTGAAAGCTGCTGTAAATTACAAGACAGTATTGTAGGGCAGAGGACAGGCCCACTCTCTATGGGGAAGTAACTGAGAAGCAGACGAAAGCTTCCTCTTTTCTGGTCCAGTCTTGCCCAAGTAAAACCCCCACCCCTGATACTGGGAGCACTATAATCTCCTTGCATTGTTTTCCCTAAAAGGGCGTTCTGTTTTTTTTTTCAGGTATGATATGAATACGGTAAATACACTATGTACAAGTTATGTACAGTATAGTCAGTGGTATAAATATGAATACACTACAGGTGAGGTATGTACAGAATAAACAGTCGTATAAATATGAATACACTACAGATGAGGTATGTACAGAATGGACAGTCGTATAAATATGAATACACTGTAGGCGAGATACATTATGGACAGTGGTAGTGTAGTGCAGTGGCTGGAGGTAGGTGTGTGTGTGTGTGTGTGTGTGTGTGTGGGGGGGGGGTATCTGGGGGGGCTATCACCGTGGTGCAGTTGCCATTGGAGTTCAGCGGAGTGACATCCACAGGGAAGAAGCTGTTCCTGAACCTGCTGGTCGGGGTTGTGTTATCCTGCAGGTGTGGACCTGGAGGCGGCCAAGCGTCTGGAGGAGGAGCAGATCATGCTGGACGCCCGGGCCTGGCTGACAGAGGGTCTGCCCCGGGACATCCGCCACCCCCGCACCGGGGCCACCCCTCTGCACGTGGCCGCAGCCAAGGGCTACCTGGAGGCCATCAAGTATGTTGTAGTAATAGTCCTAAAAAAAATCCAAAATGAATGCTCATAGAAAAAAAAAAAATACAATAATGCATTAAGTTAAAAGGTGAAAAACAACAACAACAACAACAAAATTGACTGAAGAGGTGAAGGTTGAAGCTTTCTACCAACCGTATTTACATTACAAACTCTGATAGGCAGCCATTTCACTACTAGGTTCATACACAATAATCATACCTCAGTTTTATATTTGTTTACCTTCTTATTTTTAAGCATTGTTTTATACATTTGCAGAGTGAACTGCATGTTCTTAATTCCTTGTCACAACTATTGCGCACGTTCCCCTTTGACAGATATACATCTATTTTTTATATATAGATTTTTTTAACATACAACATACATATTCTGCTAAATTCATACTGGCTCTCTCTAATTTCAAACACCCTCTGAATATATCTAGGAAGTACATTATTTTGTGCTTTGTACATTATCTGTGCAGTTTTAAGATCAACAAGATCACAACATTTGAAATCATGTAAATTAGTAAATAGTGTGTTGGTTGGTTCATAATAATCTGGTTGATTTACAATTCTTATGGCTCTCTTCTATTGCATGAAAATTGGATTAGTGTTAGTTTTGTATGTGTTTCCCCGTACCACCACACAGTAGGTAATGTACAACAATACAGTATAGTGAGTTCTGATTCAAGATATCTTTAGTTTCCAACATAATCGGTGATCAATTATCACACCCAGAAATGTATTTTCATACACTCTTTCTATTTCAACATCATAATTCTAACTTGATTATTGATTTGCCGATAACCAAATATTATAAACTTTGTTTTACTTAAATTCAATGATAACTTGTTCATATCAAACCATTTCATTTAGACTTTCAATTCCCTCTCTACTGTATTCAGAAGCCGTTCCAAACTTTTCCCGGAGCAATCTATATTATGTCAGTGTCATCAGCAAATAAAACTAATTTTAACAATTTAGACACTTTACAAATATAATTTATTTACAGTATAAACAGTTTAGGGCCTAGCACTGAACCTTGTGGAACCCCACAAGTAACCTTCAACAAATCAGAATCAACATTATTTGTACTTGGATATTGATATCTATCATGAAGGTAACTTCTAAGCCATGAGTAGGCTATCCCTCTAATACCATATCTCTCCAATGTTTTCATTAATAATCCATGATCAATAGTATCGAATGCTTTTTCTTAAGTCTATAAACACCCTCACAGTATATCCCTTGTTGTCCATTGCAGTAGATATCTCTTCTACCAGTTCCATCACTGCCACTGAATGGACCCATTTGCTCTAAAGCCATGATGATGGTCACTCAATAAATTGTGTTTTTCTAATAAATTAAGGTATCAAGCAAACGGTTTTTCAAAAAGTGTTTAGAACTGTGAAAGCAGAGAAATTGTGTTATAATATAGATGTCTATCTCCACTTTTATAAATAGGAATGACTTTTGCTGGGAAATATACCTGTTTTCAGGATTCAGATGCATCCTAGATAGGATTTCAGATACATCCTATAATATATTTTACTAGCAACATCAATTTCAGTCCAATCAGTGGACTTTTTAATCTTACATTTTTTTACAATGTCAAGTATTTCCTTTTCATCAACACCCCTAATAAAGATGGAGTAGGTGTTTTTATGAACAATATCTTCATCTACACCATCCTTATTTCTCGGCTCCTTTAATAAATTGTTTCCAACATTTACAAAAATGAATTGATTGTTTTTCTAGGTGTGTAAAACAAAGTGTGTATTAAAGCTCACCGTTTTTAAACTTTTTTAAATCTCTTATATGTTACTTTAGTAATTAACTAGTCATATATTATGTACATGGATAAGATTATTGACGTGTGTATGACGACTACCTGTTATCATCCTTGAGCAAGATTCCTACCTCCTCATTAACGACTTGTAAATTAATCTGAAATGACGACCAATTGTTTAAGTCTTTTCTCGCTCATGGAATATATCTGAATTCACTGAGTCAATAGGTAAATACTTGTGAACAGGTAACACCTCCAGTGTCATGGCGACCTGTGTCATGTGACTCCCCCTGTGCTCCAGGCTGCTGTGCCAGTGCGGTCTGGACGTGTCGGCTATCGACTGCGACGGCTGGACGCCGCTCCACGCCGCAGCGCACTGGGGCCAGGCAGACGCATGCTGCATCCTGGCAGAGCAGCTGTGCAACATGGAGGCCCACAGCAATGGGGTAAGAGGAAGTACAGAAATGTACTTTTGTTTTTGTGCTCATGTTTCATTGTGAAAGAAGAAGAAGACTGCCTTAAAAAGAAAAGAAGATCAGGAGGCAAATTAATAGTTTCTTTCATTCTTTTTTCCAATTCTGTTTCCTTTTTGAAAGGGTGAAACACCTTTTGACGTGGCCGATGAGAGCGTAGAGGCACTTCTGGAGGAGCTGGCCCAGAAACAAGCCAACGTAAGATTCTTGCCATGTATATGACACATGAAAATAGTTTGACCCTAACGTTCTGCCCAGACGTTGTGTACATTGAGTACAGTGTCTTGATGTGTGTGTGTGTCTGTGTGTGTGTGTGTGTGTGTGTGTGTGTGTGTGTGTGTGTGTGTAGTGGCGTAATGAGCGCTCCCTCTTGGAGAGACAAAACCAAGCAGGATCCAACACGGCCAACGCCCAGAGCAAACGTCGCAGGTCAGTGACAGCCTGCCATGCACTCAGGAACCATCTCATCGATATTTACATACAAATAATAAGTCCTACTTTTGTGAGTTAGTCAGTAAATTAGCCGCAATATTCTGTTGTTTTGCTACTTGGCCTCCAAACGCATGCCATTCTCCTCGGTTCACTTTGCGTTGGACATCAAGCGTTCGTAGTGGCACAGGGCCAACATCCCTAACAATAACAGTGATAACAACACACTGCATGAACGCATGTGCATACAACAGTAGCTCCCCATCTCCCCAGCACTAACACGGCTACCGGTCCTGGCCATGTGCGTCCCAGGAGCTCGGTGTGTAGGATGAGCAGCAAGGACAAGATCATCGTGCAGGACCAGTCCAAGGAGCGGGGCGTTTCCGGGGGCCTGGAGCTCAGCGAGGAGCGGGAGAGCAGTCCTGGTAAAATGAAAATGAAATCAAAAAATGTAAACCCATATTTGTTTTGTTGTCATTGCGTCTGACCTGAGAGGATGTCTTCTTGTCTCTCAGAGAGCTCCCCTGTGCCCAGTCCGGACAGCGAGAGCGTCACCGAGTCGACGGTCAGCCCTGGCGAGAGGGTGAGATACACAAAGAGGGGGCGAGCCCCGTTGTGGACTGTGTATAATGTCCACGCTTTCCTGCTTCCCTCCTATCCGGGTTCTTTACTTTCTGTTTGCCGGTTGGTGCCGGGCGGCTGTACTGTATTGTTAATCTTATACGGAATTGTGTTATTTTATTTAACGCTGCAATAGTATTATTTATTTTGTAACATCGGTCATGTATATGTCGTTTTGTATTCATATGTTGAATACAAAACGGAAGGAAATGCAATGCAAATGCAAAAAATGCAAGAAAAAGCAAAAAAAAACAAGAAAATGCACTACACTACAGCTTTCATCTGAATTGGGTCTTTGTCATGTCATGTTTTCCTATTGGAGTGAAACAGTCAAGCTCTTAACCCCAGAACCTTTCACGTCCAAGCAATGCTTGGAGTGACTGGATGGGCTTCAGTGTCTTTGCTGTGGAGGCGTTCATATGAATGGCTTCTTGTCAGCGTTGAGTGGCTCTAGGTCCCATTGCAATGAGAAGCCACAGTTTGTTCTTGACCAGCTTGGGTCAAATTGTCGCAG
This sequence comes from Merluccius polli, assembly GCA_030340625.1. Lineage (NCBI taxonomy): Eukaryota > Metazoa > Chordata > Actinopteri > Gadiformes > Merlucciidae > Merluccius > Merluccius polli. Next base: position 128,388 of record JAOPHQ010000576.1, read on the forward strand.
ACTTTGCTGTGGGTGTTATACAGTTTTAGGGTCTGAATTCAAGTCTCTGAATTCAAGTGACACATTAAGAAAAATGTGTCTCCTTTGTCAATCTCTTACACAATTGTTAGGAGTTGGATTGGTGTAATAAACTCCTCATTATCGAAGTGGGTCATTCAAGTGAAATAACACTGTAAAATGATTCATGATTTACAAATAGGCACTATCTCGTTTCCTCATGTGTTGACCCAACCAGAGTGTGGAGGATAAAGATGACGAAGAGGAGAAGGAGGAGAACGACAAGGCCAACCGCACCGCCAGGGTCCCGCCCACCTCTCAGTGGAGGGACACTCCGGCCGAAAGCCCAAACACTCCTAGCTCCGACAGGCGCAAGTAAGAACAGTCACCTACCAAAAAGGAAAATGGCAAAGTTAAAAACAAACAAAATACAGAAAAAATCTGTATCTTCTAATACAGTGGTTCTCAACCGGTGGGGGCGCGGACACGTTCCTGTGAATATCCACTATACGCGAATTATCCGCGTGACATTGCACCGCCTTGAAAACTCGTTTGCTTAGGGGGCGTGTTGACTAGTGGATCAACTAGCTCCCGCCCGCATTGTGGTAATGAATCAGAAGGGTCAATGTCTCGGCCCACGCCCACGTCCTGTTTGCTGACTGGTGACCGCGTGGATTCGCGCCGCTCGTATTTGCAGAGGAGCCAGGATTTGCAGAGGAGCTGCGGAGCCAGGCCGCCCCGCAGCTGGCTCCGCTCCCCAAAACTGGTTAATTGCAGTTGGGCCCCCAACCCCCCCCCGTCAACAATCGCGGAGGGGGGGCCCCCAACTGCAATTAACCAGTTTTGGTTAAAAATACAGAATGTCGAAGCCGCGAGTTTGAAGAATGGCGGTATAGTGAGAACAAAATCTGACGTTCCCTTCCATAGGTCATGTGTAATGTTATTTATATTTTTTATAGCACTGTTCATACTGTATATGTCTCACCTATAGTGTATTCATATTTATACTAGTGTCCATTCTGTACCATCTACATCTATATATAACATCTACTACTAGTACTTACTGTTGTTCTTACTGCATATATCGTTATATATATTTTTGCACTTCTGGTGAGAATTACATTGCGTTGTCTCTACTTGTTCTCTGTGCAATGACAATAAAGTTGAATCTAATCCAATCTAATGTGATGCGCTAAAGGCCGTCTGTCTGTGTACTCTCTCAGATTTCAGGCCCCGGTCCGAGACGAGGAGTCCGAGTCTCAAAGAAAAGCGCGCTCGCGCCTCATGCGCCAGTCCCGCCGCTCCACGCAGGTACGTGTCCGCCTCCCCTGCTACCGCTCACTGCCTTTCTGGTGCAATGCAGAGGGACGCCATATAGAACGCCATGACAGGAACGGTGCTGCTGGAAATATGCTTAGTCCTTTTTATACGTGTTTTAAGTATGCATCAACCACTTCCCCTTCAGAAGGTGTCAATCGGTGCAGTCATAAGCGTCCCCACAGAATTGTCACACCAAGCACTAGAGTACAGATCAAAAACCCTGACTTCCTGCCTAATGCAGATAGGTTTTGTTGATCAGTGTTTGTACCATCACCATGGCTGTTTATGCTGCTGTGGTTTTGTGCGTCCTGTTTGACAGGGAGTGACGCTCACGGATCTGAAAGAGGCGGAGAAGAGCGCTGGCAAGGCCCCCGATGCGCCTCCCCCCCGCAGTATCCTCCCCGTCAGTCCTATCGTCACGCTCACCCCCGCCGAGAGAGGTGATTTCCCCCCCCCCCCTCTACACTCATCAAAATCACATTTTGTTGTAAATAGTATCTTGGTATAGCTTTGCTGGGTCGGCCTAGCTTGTGTGTGTGCCTGGTCGATGTTGAGTGGCAAAGGTTGGTGGAGGATGGCTATAGTAAGTGAGAGAGGCTTTTGTTTCCTACCAGCCTAGTGTGGTAGGCTGGTAGGAAACAATGTGGGCAGTGTGGTGACCACACAGCCCACATTGCAACACCTGCTGCGTGCTGAGGCACATGTCATTTACAGTACGTCTGTACCGGAGCAGCAGAGACAACTTTTGAACTTTCGGTTGCTTTCCTCTCTTTCTCTCCACAAATTATACTTCTGCCTTTGCCTGCACAGCAGTTCACTAAGCCAGTGGTTCCCAACCTTTGACTTTAGTTGTACCACTAAATTGTAATCAAGACTTTTCATGGACCACCTCATATGCAAACGGTAAAACATAAATAAATACACATGCAGCGGCTGAGCAAAGAGTGCCAGCGCCCCCTTTATACACAGTTATTACTGAAAGAAGGCCATGGCCAGTGGGAAACAGTGGAAAGAAAAGCCAGCAACGCGGCTTATGCTCCCAGTGTGTTTATTTAGCAAACACAAATGAACACAAAACATCAGTGGAAAACATTACAATGGAAAACATGATGACATGCACAAAGCGACACTGTTTGAAATAATAACAAGCCATAATACCATATTTACTGAACAATATTTATAATTTATTTATTTCCAATTATCTATATTATTTTTTCTATTATTGTAAATGTGTCGATTTTCAAGAATAAAATCCCACACACTTACCACATCCACGTACCACAGGTTAAAAACACCACTGTGCAAACTGATGCGTCATAAGGAGAAGTGCTTACTGATCTGACATCAGGAAGTGTCATGTGTGTACAGGTCAATCAGCCACTTGACTTGTGAATGTCTACCAGCCAGCCATTTTATCATAGTGTGTGTTTTTGTATTTTTTGGTTTTCCTTAAATTGAAGTTTCTTTTGCTTGCATTTTCACATTGGCTGTGTCGTGTTATGAATAGCAAATATATACCCAAGTTACGGGGTCATGATGGTAACTATATAGTCATTAAAGGTGCTGTAGGTTAGGAGCTGTTATTTGAGTGACATTTGTTACAAATCTCAACCATGATCTTGCTCTTTTCTGCTCGCTCTCTTTGCATCTCTTGAAACGTACCTACAGCACCTTTTAAGCTGTTAAGCTGACTAAGCTATACGTTCTCTAATACTAAATGCCGGTGTAGTTTTCCTAGATTCTCCTTCTGTAATGATTATATTTCTTTAGACACTGACCCAGTGAAGGACGTGGAGGCGGAGAGCGAGTCTCGGCTGGGGGTCAGGGAGAGGAGGAGATGCAGGAGAGAGAGGCGCTCCACTGGGATAGCTCAGCTGGGTGCAGAGGTAAGACCCGCAGAGGCGCTTCTCATTGCTTTGTGCTGATGCCAGTGATATCAATACCTAACCGATTAGTCTCAACTCTTACTTCCTGACTTTGATGGCAAGTTAAAGCATGTTTGTGTTTCATTTGTTCATGCAACAATCTGAGGATGAAGACATACCTGTAAAGAAAAAGTGTAAAATTAAAGAAATCTATTAAAAAAAAACACATGGGATAACTGAGAACTCCCGAATTAGAGCGTACAGATTTTAAAATCAATTGTTTCTTTTAAGCACGAAGATGATGATGATGACGACACAAGCACAGCCAGTATGGATGATACACATAGCAACAGCACCTCCAAGTAAGTGGAGATGGCTTTTATTTCTAAGCACAATTGAATGTGATGCATTTAGTGCAATTTGTTGTACATCTTTCTTTCTCACTCTCTCTAACTAGACCCTTTTACACAGCCTGTTCAAGGCAGGAATGTTGCGCCTTTATTCTCGCCTCGCCTTCTGTATAAAACGTACGAACACGGAGTGGGGGGCGCATTGTAGTTCCACCTTTAAGCCGGCAGCGGAGGTAGTAACAAAGCCGAGTCGATGTCGGTCAGTGTAAAAAGGGTGAACCGGCATGGCGGGACAGGGGTGTGACATTTTGATGACGTGTTATGTGTGCGACCCGCCACCGAGGGATTTAAACGGAATCTCCGAAAAAGAAACGGGTCCGTGCTAACCTAGAACTCTAGACACCCCCTCGCGGCAGCACATTTATTTGGCAGCTAGGTACATAGATATACACTCACCGGCCACTTTATTAGGTACACCTGTCCAACTGCTCGTTAACGCAAATTTCTAATCAGCCAATCACATGGCAGCAACTCAATGCATTTAGGCATGTAGACATGGTCAGGACGATCTGCTGCAGTTCAAACCGAGCATCAGAATGGGGAAGAAAGGTGATTTAAGTGACTTTGAACGTGGCATGGTTGTTGGTGCCAGACGGGCTGGTCTGAGTATTTCAGAGACTGCTGATCTACTGGGATTTTCACGCACAACCATCTCTAGGGTTTACAGAGAATGGTCCGAAAAAGAGAAAATATCCAGTGAGCGGCAGTTCTGTGGGCGCAAATGCCTTGTTGATGCTAGAGGTCAGAGGAGAATGGCCAGACTGGTTCGAGCTGATAGAAAGGCAACTGTAACTCAAATAACCACTCGTTACAACAGAGGTATGCAGAAGAGCATCTCTGAACGCACAACACATCGAACCTTGAGGCGGATGGGCTACAGCAGCAGAAGACCACACCGGGTGCCACTCCTGTCAGCTAAGAACAGGAAACTGAGGCTACAATTCGCACAGGCTCACCAAAATTGGACAATCGAAGATTGGAAAAACGTTGCCTGGTCTGATGAGTCTCGATTTCTGCTGCGACATTCGGATGGTAGGGTCAGAATTTGGCGTCAACAACATGAAAGCATGGATCCATCCTGCCTTGTATCAACGGTTCAGGCTGGTGGTGGTGGTGTAATGGTGTGGGGGATATTTTCCTGGCACACTTTGGGCTTATTGGTACCAATTGAGCATCGTGTCAAAGCCACAGACTACCTGAGTATTGTTGCTGACCATGTCCATCCCTTTATGACCACAGTGTACCCATCTTCTGATGGCTACTTCCAGCAGGATAACGCGCCATGTCATAAAGCGCGAATCATCTCAGACTGGTTTCTTGAACATGACAATGAGTTCACTGTACTCAAATGGCCTCCACAGTCACCAGATCTCAATCCAATAGAGCACCTTTGGGATGTGGTGGAACGGGAGATTCGCATCATGGATGTGCAGCCGACAAATCTGCAGCAACTGCGTGATGCTATCATGTCAATATGGACCAAACTCTCTGAGGAATGTTTCCAGTACCTTGTTGAATCTGTGCCACGAAGGATTAAGGCAGTTCTGAAGGCAAAAGGGGGTCCAACCCGGTACTAGCAAGGTGTACCTAATAAAGTGGCCCGTGAGTGTATATAGAACACTAGATGTGTTACGGCGGAGTCTAGAACGTCCTCACAGGTCGGCCATCTTACTCCAGGCAAGACGGTCGACCACAGGCATCTTACCACAGGCAAGATCTCTGTACAGGGTGGGGGATTTCAACATGCAGCCTTTCTTATAGCCTATTTGTAATAGGAAATATTGTAATCTACCTATTTTAGAACATTATTCTATTTTTCATTTTTTTATTTTATTTTTTTTAATTATGCAGTGTCATACCTACATCTTTGACGTTTATAACAAACCAAACCGTTTGAAAATCGGATGAAATTTGAGCAAGTTATGGTTATCTAAGTACATGTACCACTACAACACATCTTACGGGTGACCGAGCTGCCTGGAGTAAGATGGCCGCCATGTGCGGACGTTCGACTCCGTTGGCCAGCAACGCGGACGAGGTGTCTAGTGTTCTATATACACTCACCGGCCACTTTATTAGGTACACAGCGCTATCCTATTGCGTGCAGAGGGAACTTGAAAGACAACCGTTTATCCCGCCCACACTGCCAATGGAGCTGAGCCAGACCTTACATCTTTCTGATGTGGGTCTGGCTTGCCAGGCTAGGTCCGTGCACCTTTCTGCCTCGAACCGCTTCCTGCTTTTTTTCAATTTCTCTCCAACATATTTCTGATTGCACAAACATGTCGCTCGTACGAATCCGCCATTGTAACGGTACGCATCAACATGTTGTATACGATGCACACCAACTTTGCTTGCGCTTTAAGATTGGTATAAATGTGCACAGCTAGCAAAAGCTCCCGCCATTATGTTTAGAAAGCAATGTCGCTGCCCGATGCGAAAAGCAAAGCCAGCATACTGACAGATCTTCTTTACGGCCATATTGCGGGATCTCTGTATAGAAGAGGCTTTTATCTCGATTTCTCTCCCTGCACAACAAAATTGACTCTTGTGCTCTTCTACAGTGAGCCCCAACCGGACAACTCTTCACTGGACTACAAACGGGTGTGTACCCACAAACGCACGCATCACTACATAACCACAAGCAGAGACAGCATTTCTATATCCTAGTTTAGCATCGCTGAATGGTGTTAACAGGTAAAACCTGAACAGCTGGAAGGTTTGTGCGACGGAAAGACTGATATGGTTCAAATAAACTTGCTGACATTTGAATTTCTGATGCAAATTGGGAGGGCTTTGTGGGCTATAGGTCAAATGTGGGTACTCTACAAACATTTAAAATATCTACTATGTCACAGTAAGTGAAGCTCCAGTTTCTTCATGCTTCTCACTAAATTGTTATTATTTGAATCTATCATTTAATGTTCATGTTGGCAGATAACATTTACACATATTTACCTCTTTTTTGTTCAGCTCTCAAAAAGAGTTTTGCTTGCACAAGGGCCGCTCCCATTTGGGGATACTATTTTGAGAGCCTCTTCTATGGGTCACTGGGTGTTTACATTGTGGTGTTTGTCTCCCCCTAGCTGTATCGGGAGGTACTGCGGGAGAACGGCACGCTCAAAGAGAAGCTGCAGGAGACCGAGCTGCTGCTGAGCCAGAACAAAGTGGAGCTGGAGAGACTGCGACAGGTCAGCAGAAGATTGCATCAGTTGTATTCCCACTCTAAATTGGTCTTAGTGATGACTATGATTTCATCACAAGGTTAATCACTGCTGCTGAGCATCACATGCTTGTTCTGACTGCGTCCTGCTAAGTAACATGTATTCCTGGTGTTGGCTGTAACACCCTGCTAATTGGCATAAGCCAGCAAATAAAAGGAATTTATATGGCCATGATTATTACCATCATATCATACAATTTATTTAAACATTTTTCACCACTTGCGGTTTATAAACAAAACATTCAACGTTGGCCCCTCCTCCCCGGCTGAACGACACCAGAAGCACCTGCCAGCGGGTGAAAGGGTCGTTTTGTTACAAGCTTTCCGCTTGGTGTTTCATCAAGCTATTTTTTCGTTTTTTCGGCGTTGTGTCCTCCGTTGTCGTAGCTTCCTCTTGGATGCGTGCTTACGATCTGGGTCCTAGTGATCTTTAGAGTCCCGCCTCACACCCTGCACGCTATTGACTGCCCAAAGGTTGACGCCCAGAAACTGCCCGAACAAAGTAGAATTAGAAAATACAGGCAGAGGGCAGGGTCTGTGAAGATGCAGACACCGTACCAATCATAAGTGATGTTTGAGAGGGATTATATATCCTCGGAAAGTCCTACTCACTGTCTTTAACATAACACATAACATAACAATGTCTGAACATGGTTTGAACCTTGAGGGAGAAGTCCATGTGACATATGTGACAAACAAGATATGAATTAGATATCTTCGAAGTCGAAGTTGACTCTACAAGTGTAGAGTCGACTTCGACTCTACACTTGGAAATGGATCAAATGGAAGAGAGTTCAACACCATATGAGTGAATAGAATATTTTGCATCCTCTCATCCCTCCCAGTAATTCCTGGTGTCAAAATATTAAAGAGTGATTAAAGATTAAGGAGTATTACCAGTCCGGTCCAAATTACCACTACTAACCCGAACCCTTAGTGAACACTACACGCGTCGTTTTGCGACTCTACAAATGTAGAGGCGACTTTATGAAACCGTTTTAAATCGACCAGTGGGCCTTGAGAAAGAGTGTCAATTGTTGCAATAACGTCTGTTGTAATAAATTCTTCCTGTTTCAGAATCAAGAGAGCAGCATGGCTCGGCCTGCCCTGCTGGAACTGGAGCGTTTTGTAAGTCTGCTCTAACCTCTGCCTTTCCATGTCTTGGAAACATACAAGTCAAACTAGTTTGATAGCACAAGGGAGTTCAACACCATATGAGTGAATAGAGTATTCTCCATCCTCTCATCCCCTCCCAGTAATAAAAAAAAACCTAGTGTCAAATTATTAAAGAGTGATTAAAGATTAAGGAGTATTACCAGTCCGGTCCAAATGACCATTACTAACCCGGACCCTTAGTGAACACTACATGTGTTGTTTTGCTAGGGTTTTTTGGTGGCTTCTTAGGACAAAACCAAAAAAGATTTTAAAATGGCAGGAACACACAGGAACTGTAACCTGCATTGCGTTGCACATCTTGTTTGACTTTCTATTGCCAGGCTCAGTTGTCCTTGCAGTCAAACTAAAACACTGTTGTTGCATGTGGTAAAAGTGGGAGTGTGTCTGGTGTTAAACCGGAGTGGTGACATTCATTACTATTATTTTTAATGTATTAATTATATTTATCCATTCATTCTTTTTGCCTTCCCAGGAGAAGTTGGCGCTTCAGCGGAAAGCGTTGGAGCTGGAAGACGAGCTCAAGGTACAGATACGCCATCAACTGTTCATTCAGTAATAATGTCTTGAGCCTATGCTTCCGTTTTTAATGGAACTTTACATCCAGGGATTGTCAGTGAGTAGTAAAGTATAGGATCCACTTGAATTCCCCAAAGACGGCTGCATGTAAGCCATGGCTAAAGGACCCTGTGTCCAATGAAATGCATATAAAGTATTCCTATTCCCTGTACAGTATTCCTGTTACAACTGATTGGAAACGTGTCGAATGGCATCCAAGAAAATATGTCACATGGACCTATAACTGAAGGCCCCTTTTCTAAACTAAAACTAAACTGAACCTGGGGTTTGACCCATTTTTACTCCAGGTTCTGGTCGACCTCCGAGCAGACAACCAGCGACTAAAGGACGAAAACGCCGCCCTCATTCGAGTCATCAGCAAGCTCTCCAAATGAGTCTCGGCGAAACCTTGAAACCCAGGCGAACAGGAAAAAAAAAGTGTTAACGGACTCTTCAACCCTTTGTCCATCTCGCAAGCCACAGACCAGGGACAAAGTCTGGAGCGCCAGCGTATACGTTAGAGCACACCGTTCGTCACGAACGGCAAGCCGATGCTATACTTTCAGTGTTTTGTTAGTTTTCGTTGCCTGTGGCTGGGACTGTTTTGGCATATCTACTGTATAACAAGCTGAGCTGCACCTCGTGTGGATCGACGGAATACTGTTAAGATGTTCTCGTTCAAATCCACCCTTTTAATTGTACTTTTGTTTTTCTTATTTTAAAACAGGAATATTTGATGTGCCCTGCTCGTGTCGCTATATTTTAAGATATACCGTTATTGAAAAGAAAAGACGAACTTTAAGCCATGTACAGCGCGATGTCCAAGCTAATGTCTTCAGGAACGTGCCGGAAAGACATAACCAGGGCCTGATGAGGATGGGGAAAATGTGAGCAAATTTGGGTGTGAGTGTTGGACCGGGCGTGAGCGTGTGTGGATGAGATAGAAATGATTTTATTGTGCCAAAAACAAACCCTATTTTCCTGTTGAGTTTGTTGTTGTTATTAGGTGCAGGGGAGGGGGGGGGGGCGGGGTGGACGTGCTTTCTTCTCAGGACTAGTGTTGGGAACGTGCTCTGTACCTGAGCTGACTACTGTAAAGATGGACCAAACTGTATTTTTGCATGTTGACTTCCTCTCTGCTCCTGTGAATGTGTATCTATGTTGTATTTTTTATGTATAGGGTCCCTCCTCGCACATAGCCAGTGGAATAGTGCTCTTTTGTAATACAACAAAAAAAACACAAAAAAACATTGATAGGGGTGTTAGCGACTGCAGACGTGGTTCATTTTCAATTCAACCAATTCAGGTATTTGATTTTCTTGTTTTGTTTCTCCACTAGCATTGGGTGCAGGTCTTGTGCCAGATACATAAACCCCATCGTTTACAAAGAAGCAAGCACTGTATTCAACATTGTAAATTACTACACTTTCCTTACATACATTCGCTAAACTGTACATGTCTAGTATATCTTTGAATTGGTTTAATGGAAAATGAATGGACCTGTTCACTAGAAGGCATGCTGGGCCACAGTGGGGCACCCAGCAGACCGCATAGTGGGCCGAGCCTTGTGAATGTTTACTGCAGTTTCTAAAAGGACAACGTAAGTGCATGCCAAATTGTATTTTGATGATGTGCCTTTCTCTATTACATTTGTAATTAATATTTCTATTTTGCTTTGGGTAAAAAATGTCAAATATAAAATACAGTATGGCCATTAACAAACATGGTTGCAGCATGTGTTTTATTTATTTATTTATTTATATATATATATATATATATATATATATATATATATATATATATCTTTAAAAAAAGGTCAGCATTTTCTCGATGCTCGTTTCCGAAAGATTTCCGTTTCTTTCTCTTTGGCGACACCTATGGCGATGAGCGGTCACTGCAGGTGTGTCGCCATCCACGCCCAGTTCGTCAATGGGCTCAGTCTCAACAGACATTTATGTTTACATGAAAATCTTCCTAGATCATTAAATCAAAAATCATAGCCAGTGAACAACAACAACTATTTGGAGGGGCAGCTCTTTTCAGTTCAACAAAGCCACAGTACTTGAAGGACGGACCTCAAAAATGACCCCAAATGTGTGCACCTACCACGGTACTGTATGGGGATAAAGTCATCCGTTGGCAGGCGCCGGATCCGGGCTGCTCACATTGATTCAATTGATTCAAGATTTACGACATTATCGAGATTGATGTTGGAGATTGTTGTTGATATATGCCTTTATATGGTATTTGGTGGTTTGATGGATGGGAAGGGTTAAAATGAGGAACCTGGCCGTGATGGCGCAAGCGTGTAAAATAGAAAGCGTAGTATAGTTCACAATAGGGATGAAGTCTGTTCTCTGCATTTTAAAGGTACACTGTGTGGACTAGCGACACCTAGCGGTGAGGTTGCAGATTACAACCAACTGAATACCTCTCACCTCTCCCTTTTCAACGACGTAGGAGAAGCTACGGTGGCCTGTAAGGTACCAGTAGGTACTGAAGCTACGGTGGCCTGTAAGGTACCAGTAGGTACTGAAGCTACGGTGGCCTGTAAGGTACCAGTAGGTACTGAAGCTACGGTGGCCTGTAAGGTACCAGTAGGTGCTGAAGCTACGGTGGCCTGTAAGGTACCAGTAGGTACTGAAGCTACGGTGGCCTGTAAGGTACCAGTAGGTACTGAAGCTACGGTGGCCTGTAAGGTACCAGTAGGTACTGAAGCTACGGTGGCCTGTAAGGTACCAGTAGGTACTGAAGCTACGGTGGCCTGTAAGGTACCAGTAGGTACTGAAGCTACGGTGGCCTGTAAGGTACCAGTAGGTACTGAAGCTACGGTGGCCTGTAAGGTACCAGTAGGTACTGAAGCTACGGTGGCCTGTAAGGTACCAGTAGGTACTGAAGCTACGGTGGCCTGTAAGGTGCCAGTAGGTACTGAAGCTACGGTGGCCTGTAAGGTGCCAGTAGGCATAGACATATATACATAGACGCCTCATAGACTGACGCTGCCCGTTAGAGCTGACGTAGCAGCGCGGCCGCCATCTTGGCAGGGGACCCAGTGCGCCCCCAGTGCATTCATTTCTATGGAGGAAGGCGTATCCCCAACTACAATAATAAGCATAACTCCCCCAATTTTTACCGGATTTTCACACGGTTTGGTTTGTTACAAATGGCAGAGATTTATTTATGATAGGCCTACAGGACGAATTTTTTATTTTATTTTTATTTTTTTTAAATAATAAGAATTATTGTTCAATCTTACTTGTTAAAGGTAATCCCACACGATCTGGTGTCAATACTGCGCCGTACGCTGCACAACATACTGGCATAGCTTGCTCTCCCGTTGACTCCTATGCTAGACTAGAGTGAGGACCCCCTACCAATATGGCGGCGACGCTGGGTTACGTTCCATCACGTCATGAGGCGTCTATGTATATATGTCTATGCCAGTAGGTACCAGTAGGTACTGAAGCTACGGTGGCCTGTAAGGTACCAGTAGGTACTGAAGCTACGGTGGCCTGTAAGGTACCAGTAGGTACTAGGGGTGCAATAAATCCCAGAAAACTGTAATTCAATACACGGTCCAAATCTCAGTACTCATGTACCCGTTTTGGTTTTTTGTTTAAGTCTGCGATAGTTTCACCAATGTCCACATATGGAAAGTCACCTGTATCCAGTATGTGTGTTACGTTCACACTGGAGCTCCACTGGCCACGCAGTGTTTTACCTGCTTTTACTGTTGCGGAGCTAGCGGGATACATCTCTAAACAGACATTTTAATGTTATATCTATTCTGAACATTTTGTAACGTGAGACGTATCGGTTTAATTAATCACTCTGTGATCTCGTCTTTAGTTCCTGTGTCAGATCACTGTTATTCGGAGCGTGAGTATCTGTTGAATATCCAACATCTTTCTAACTTAAATAAAAACCACTGTCAGACACCATAAACTGCTCTAGAGGTGTGATTATTATAATACACCACCACAGTAGTGCTATGCTGCTATAAATGTCACATTCAGTTTAGAAGGTGATAGCCTACAATGTACTGTTGTAGAGCTAGCAGGATACACTTATAAACAGACATTTTAATGTTATATCCATTCTGAACATTTTGTAACGTGAGACATATCCTGTTTAATTGCACTTTAGTGAGGCTATTGTTCAGAGCAGGGTCATTTGTCTATTGTGTAGAAATATGGACCAAACGATGGCGCTATAGAGAGGAGTGCTGCTGGCCGTCTCCTGCAGGTAGACACCGCTGGACACACGGGACTCATACTGGTGATCACGTCTTTAGTTCACCATGTCACATCGCTAATTCAGAGCATGAATATCTGTTGAATATCCAATATCTTTAACCAATATTAAAAAACAAACATTCAAACTAGATAATGTCATTTTATTTCTCTAGAGCCGTTTGTCCGTTCTGGGCTACTGTAGAAACATGGCGGTGCAACATGGCGGCCTCCGTGGAAGTGGACCCACTCCCCATGTAGATACAAACGGCTCATTCTAAGCGAATGAAAACATGATTATTATTTTCAGGTCATTATACACTAATGAAAACATACTTATCAATATTATATTCAATTTCTGCCAAGTCTGTTCCACTAGATGTCACCAAATTCTACAGTGTACTTTAAGCACTGTTGACTAACTTGCTAGTATGAACTGTCCTTACTGGGAGAGCATGCTATAGTAAGGGTAGTTTGAATAGACCATATTTCCAATGATTAAAAAATGTGTTTTTGTTACATTTAAATGCAAGGGCGTATATTTGGTTTCACATTTTTTGCAAATGTAGTTTTTTGGAGTTGGCTACTAGAGAATCGGATGATCCTCTACTACTGGTTTCTTGACATTGATGGGGAAATCTACTAAAAACTGTCCATGTTTAAATGTAATGCAACGTATACACTTTACATTTTACCTATAACCAAGCCAGTGGGAGGGGCCTTGAACCTGACCATCAACAACACATCCCCCAACAGTTGAACTGAGGATAGCTTCACAAAAAGCTTACAGGCAAAGTTGAGCAAATGTTTTATTGACTGAGAAGAGCAACCACAAATATACAACCCCACCAGCATGCCAGCGTTTTCATATAAACTGTACAATGAAAAATAATGCATGATACAGCAATACATACATTTTTGATGCCTGGGGAGTGGAAGGGGCATTTTAATTTTTAAACCAACACCGTTGTTCCTAACAGTTGGTTCCTCCTCTCCAAACCCACCATGCAGTATGAAGCATGCACCTCTATGCCGAGGCTCTTGTTGGCGCTGCGTCTTGGTGTTTTTTGGGGGGGTATTTTTGGGGGTTCAAAGGCAGAGGCCTGGCCAGAGGTGAACACAGCTGTCTGCTTCCCCGTGCTACAAGGAGCCGGTGCTAAATGAGGAGACCAGACACCGCCGAGGGGTCTCCAGCAGCAGACGGTGTCCAGCTCAGCTGGCTCTCTCAGTGGTGCTACCACTCCTTCCCTTAGCTCTGGTGCTTTTTGTTTTACCTTCTGATCGGACAGCAGAGGTCAGTGTTTTCAATGCAATCTTGAATGCGGTTTTTCTTTTTTTTTTATCATAAGAAAGGGAATGATATACATTAAGGCGAAGCAAGAAAAACAAACTAAAATAAAAACAGATATGTGATATTCATAATTTAGTTTGTCACACCCGACCACGGTCAGTCTTAAGGCCTCATGGCGTGGAGGAAAACAAGGGAGCGCCAAGAGTTATCAATACTGACTAAAGTGGCTTTCTTAGAGGGGGCCAAGAGAAGAGCTTTGTGGTGTTCACCGAAGCTCGACATTCTGCTCACTGCTCTGGTGTCCCATGTCCTGGCAGCAGAGGCTCTGCTACTAGAGGGCTGGGAACGGGGTGGCTGATCGGTAGCAAGAGTTGAGCCCTTGATTTACAGCACTGCTTTTGACACAAAAAGGCATGCAGTGGTATTTTGTTGGGGAGGGGGGGGGGATTCCAGCTTCTTTTCTTTTCCCCAGTAACTTTCATTCAGCTTGGTTAATTGTGGAGTAATTATTTTGGTAATTTAATTTCAGTCAGTCATAAGGCAGCCTGGAGATGTATACTCAAGCAAGCTTTTGTGGTTCATCATAATTTTGTTTCCCCCCCACCACCTCCTTCACTTTGAGCAGAGGAGAGGGTGAATTTGTCATTAAGAGAGGAAATGGGGGGGGGGGGGGGGGGGGCTAAAGCAATTTTTAAATTGTTCACAAGGCAGGTATTGGTAAAATATCTTAAAGACAGCCAGCAAGCAAAAGAACGCTGCAGAGGCCTAGCGGACATGGTGGGGCCAGCGATGAACCACGGGAAGCAGATTAATATATATATAACAGTGATGGAAGTTTAGTAACAACACACAGCCATTAACACATTCATATAAAAAAGGCAAACTAAAGTCGATTGTACAGTTGCTTTTTCCCCCCCCACACGTACTTATTGAGAGAGGAAGACACCATTTTGGGGGGAAAAAAAAAGAAAAAGGTGGAAGGCGGGGTTAATCTCTTGAAGCAGCAAAGAACATGATTGGATGGCGGGGGCGCGGGAGGAGGGTCTGTGGGATTAGTGACAGTAAGAAGATGCAACTGTAATGCAACTCTGCTATAACCGTAGAAACAGAGGTGATGGACGGACCGGAGGGGGGGGGGGGGGAGGAGGTGCTACTGGAAGTGCTGCTACCGACGGCGACAGAGATAGAGACAGTTGGATGGGAATGTGAGACAGCCAGGTGGAAACTAAGGCATGAAGATTGAATGCACGAGGAATTGAAATCAAACAACAACAAAAAAAGGCAGAAATGGCAGACACAAGGGATCGGAGGGGGGGGGGGGGGGACGGTGTGTGAGGGGAGAACGTGGGACCGGAAGGAGAGTCTCACGCGCTACCACACGCCACCCACCCGCCTCCTCAAAAAAAGGCTTTTTTTTTCTTTCTTTCTTTTAGTCTTTCCACTCTTTCTTGATGTTGAGGTTCCACTCCCAGGAGAGGTGGTCGTGCTTGTCGTCGTCGGTGAACTTGGACTTGAGGTTGTAGGTGCCGCGGGCCAGCATGCCCTTGGGGGCCTCCTCCAGCGGGGTGAGGAAGTCATACTCGTCGGGGCGGGGGCCGTAGCTGCCCACCATGTAGTCCGACTTGTCAACTGACATTCAAAACGACAACAAAAATGGAAAAAACGGTGTAGGTCAGACTGGGCGAAAGGGGACTTAACATCATGAAGTTCTGTCCACTACTGGGACTTTTCAATCCACTGTAATATACAGGTCTCATTATGCATACAGGCAACATAGGCCTTGTTTACACAAGTATTTGTGACCTGGCATTTCTGTTTTTAAACATGATTCACGGCATTGTCAGACCACGTAAACTGGTAACGCCGGGTAACTACGTCTCTGCCCAGTCACAGACATTGTAAAAACCATGCCTGTGGTGCAAATCTGAAACCTGTGTGTGCTCGCGCATATCAAGCGGGAGCCCTCATAAGCCGCCCCTACGGGTAAACAGCCTGAGACGGTGAGCGCATTGTGCCTTTCGTGTGGGTATTTGAATCTAGACACAATGGACTTTCAAAAAACAAAACAAAAAAACAAACAGAGTGGACTCAATGTGACAAAAGAAAAAAAACAGCACCACACCTTAGAAACATGATCACAGCAAGATGACTAGAAATATCAGTTAGATGGAGGACAAATAGAAATGATTCACTCACTTTTTACTCCTGCCCTGTGGGTGTGCTGCACATACTTCAGGCCGGACACAATGTCCTTGTTGACCTGAAAGAATGTGGACAGCGCTTAACGATACAATAAGCGTGCTATGTGATTTTGCATCATCTATGCTAGTAACGTTAGGTAAGAAGGCTACATTTAGTTCATCGATGCATTGGCAAGGCTCCGTGTTGAGGACTAGAACTACAAAACAGAACCGTTCTCTGATGGGTCACCTTTCTACCCAGTAGAACCGTTTTTGCAACATGGAAGAAAAACCATTTGCACTTGCTTTTTCTTTCTTCATAGAGGGTTAAATAGATATACCATTAAGAGTTAAATAGATAGTTATTCAGTTTCTAAGTAACCCATAGAAGGTAGCGGCTCAACACGATAACAGCTCCACTTTACATTTGGCTTCTTAGATTTGATTGTTGACCTTTTACTGCTTAAAGAATTAGTGGATACAAGGTAAACATTGAAAAATAAATCTACGAAATCTCACCAAGGGATCACAGACAAAGCCAAAGTGGTATTCAAGGCCATCATCTATTCATGCCATGCTGTGTAAACAGTGCTTACCTTAAAGCTGATCTTTATTTTGTACTCCACTCCCTCCTTCAGGATGAAGGACTGTTTCTTAAAGGACTCCAGGTCTCCTGTTTGGAGAGCAGAACAAGGTAACATCACACACACATCACCACCAAGCCCATTGTGAAATTACTTCAGAGCCACACTGCCATGCCCCAAATAGCAGTTTAAATGGTTGCACGCACGCACGCACACGCACACACACAGAGTGTGTGTGTGAGTGTGTCAGAGCTATGATCCTTTGTCCCACCAGCCATGGGGGAACAGAAGAGCCATCACAGTGGAGTACCGACGTTGTCATTTACACACTTAATGAATGCCTTACCCTAGTGTGCAAGCGCCATCTTAATTAACACCTAATCTCACACACATACATACACATACACGCCCTCCCCCCCCACCCAGCATGCTCATAGCCAGTCTGTGAGCATGCGCAGTGGCATGTAAACACAGAATCAGCCCCCCCCACCCACCATGGTTTTTCAATCCAAGAGGAGGGCCTTTGTATAGAAGTATTATTGATTGCTTCCTTTGCTGGAAGTGATCCGTCGGCCTGCTGTTCACACTCACCGCTCGGCACTTCACATCCATTAGCCCACGTCGTTTCACACCGTGTCATTTTTAAATGCCCGGAGATTTCATAAAATCTGCCTAAATTGCTATTTTAGTCAAGCGAACATAGTAATAATGCTTTGATGTACAAATACTTGGGAGATTATTCTTAAGATTTTAGAGAGAAAACATCACCAAAATAGATTGCCTTCTTGAATTCACTAATGGTTGTTAAAAATGTTTATTTACTCAAGCTATTTTGCTACGTTTAGGTGTACATGCACATCCGAAGACTTAATCATCCATCTTCACCACAAGCATAGAGATACTTTAGAGGTGGAGAATCTCATTGACAATGATTTTGTCTTTCTGTAAGGGCGTCTGATTATGATTGGCATTGATTTAAAACTCCCATCAGAACCTGGTGATTATCAAAGATAATACAGGGCCATCAGCCTGGTGATAATCAAGATAACAGGGCCATCAGCCTGGTCATAAAGATAACCGTGGCCGACAGCCTGGTGATAATCAAGATAACAGGGCAGTCAGCCTGGTGATAATCAAGATAACAGGGCAGTCAGCCTGGTGATAATCAAGATAACAGGGCAGTCAGCCTGGTGATAATCAAGATAACAGGGCAGTCAGCCTGGTGATAATCAAGATAACAGGGCAGTCAGCCTGGTGATAATCAAGATAACAGGGCAGTCAGCCTGGTGATAATCAAGATAACAAGGCAGTCAGCCTGGTGATAATCAGTAACATGTGCACCCAGACTGTATTGTCTGGTATCGAGTGTAGGGTTAGAGGCCCTTAACAGAACTGATTACCAATTCAATCAAGTTCTGGGACTGAAGACTAGGCTGATCCACATGTGTTATTTTCACCAGTCTCCCCTTGTCTGTGGGGAGGTGCACAGTTACAGTGGGAACCTGTCTACAGGACATACCTTGCAGGTCCAGGGTGAGGGGCTCAGGGGAGGCGTCACAGACCAGAGTCAGGCGGGTCACCTGGACATTGGGGATGCTGGGATCTGGAAGAGGAACAAAAAACATCTACAGTTAAAATCTTAAAATCAAAGTGAGTCTTGACAATAAGTCTGACCAGTTACATTTACATTGTTTTACTTCTGGACAGCAAAAAAACCCCACAAAAACAATTACTTAGTAATGTCACCAGCTAGCGTGGCTGGTTATCATTACCGAGTAGGGATGCCAGGGTGAGAACATTTCACACCGGTTAATATACTTGTGACAACACCGGGGGTATCGATTATTCAAACATTTAACAGAAAATGACGCTCAATATCTATGACAGCTTGACGCATGGCGCCAAGCTGTTTTCCTACCTTGTTTGTAGTGTGAAAAATAAAGGAAGACGGTTATAGCCTCCCTGGGGACAGTGGTTTATTATGACAATCGATCGCAATCAAAATTACGTGACACATGCATCCCTAGTGCTGATACACGGGGGTAAAAAAGGGTTTTATTTCTATTAAAAAAAACGACGTGTGGGCGGTGGGAAACTGATGTAATCGGTATACACCTGAACACCGGTAACGCCGACTACCGCAGCAAGCCTATTACTAAGGCCTGCGAATTAATCAAATGTTAACCGACAACCGAGTATGATAAACCATTTACAGCGGCACTCCATTTGAGAGGTTCTGTTTTTGCTGTTTTCAGTGTACTGCACCACAATCACAACCCCCTCCCTCCCCCAAGCCATGAAAATGAAAGTCAGGCTAGGTGAGCCAGGTACTTAAATCCAAACAGACAGCTGTTCAAACAGGCAACATGTCGACATGTATAGACAGCCGTTGGAATGTTTGCCAGGACCATTATCATTTTAAAGAAAAGGGCACCACATGATAGGACATATTGAACTGGAGACATTATAGAAAAGTTGTTTGACAATCACCATCCTGGTGAGTCTAATGATATGTGATGATGGCAATGTACTGGATCAAGTGACATGTGTTGGCCACATTTCCAGAATAGGCAACCTAGGTATAAATCGTAGGTAAATCATTCTTTGGCCATTTCCGTGGCACCATTATGCATCATTTAACACCCCCGGGAATAAACTACACCGAACGGTCATGCAGCACACAACCAACAGCACACGTAGTCTAACAGCTCGTCTTCCAGAGAGGGGAAACAGGAAGCGCAGCTCTCACCTACTTTAACCACCACACCACATAGCTGAAACAACTGCTGTAACTTCAATAGGCTGCGAGATGTATGCTACGGTCGGGGCAAGTTGTGTAGAGTGTATTGAGAGGGGAGTGCAATTAACACAGAATCACAACTTGTGGATTTGTTTGTTTGTGGGCACTATTGGAGAAAACTACTGAGCCAGGGTAGTTTGTATGCGCATACTTGTTAATTATTGGACAAAACAATGATACAGCTATGGGAGCTGCTACACACTTGTTTGGAATAGAATGAAAGTCAATGGCTCGCCAACTGCCCAGTTACGGAACGCACATACACCGCGATAGGGGGTGAGTTGAACAAAAATCAGTCTGTGAGCATGCGCAGTAGCGTGTAAACACAGAATCTAAACACAGAATCAAAACACTGTATGTGCACTGTGAATGTAGACATTCGTTGACTGGTGAGTGTCAAGGAAGTAGCCTCCTCCCGCAGCTACAAGCCAGCAAGTGTACATCACAAGCCAACATCCAGTCCCATGGTCTCTACTCTATGTGCACAGAATAGACAATGAGAACATTCAACAGTCTGGTGTGTAAACACTTAACCTGCGTGACACTTTAAAAAAAGAAGGAAAAAACACAATTTTGCCAGATTAGCAACTAAGGCTAGCTGTAATGTTGGCTGTGTAATGGTGTGTAGCTCTAAACATTGTGAGACGTGAAATTTGCAAATGGACCATACCTATTTGCCGTCTACGCATGTCCCAATTGTCCGTTAATGACGTCATTAAGCATCACCTTTATGCAAGTCAGTCATTGGACAAGTTCCTAGACCTCAGTGTTTCCCACAAATACTTTACTTGGGCCGCCATGTATATTAACGCTGCCAAAGTATAGGCATATTTTGAAACGAAGCCCAAATTTGTGTTAAAAAAACAACAACTTTTTTTACTGTCTATTTACCTATGTATTATATACCTATGTCTATTTATCTATGTACCATATTGAATTTAGCAGGTTAGCAACTGGGTGTCATTAACCCAACTAGTTGCCCAAATTAAGTACGTTTGCATTGGGCTCCCTTAGTCGTCCAAAATGCGTATGTCTGAATTAGGGGTGAGCGTTCTGATGATTTTGTTTCATGATCGATCTTGAAGATGTCCACAATCTACTTTTTGAGCAAATGTTTCCAAACTTCACATAAAACTTTGATAGCGAGTAATAATTGTGGATACACGGCACTAACACAAACCAACAGAATAATTGCCTACTAGATGGCTGTGCTGATTGGCCAAATTATATCACGTGTCCATCATAGGGATGCATGACGTATTTGAAAAACAATTCAACGTGAACTAGCAGCATGGCGGAGGAGCAGCTGGTGCCAAAAAAGAACTCGACATCAGTAGTGTGGCAGTGGTTCGGCTATGCAAAGTGAGATATTTCTCAAAATAAAGTAAACTTTAAACTTTGTTGAGCAACCGTCAGCACTTCCGGAGGGAATACGACCAATATATTCAAACACCTTAAAAGGAAGCAGCCAGAGGAACATCCCGAGAGGGTTTCACTCCGGCCCCCCACTCACAACCCCACTTTGTCAGTATCTCACAAGGTCCTGAAATATAAACAAATATCATTGACCGGCATTAACCCCGTCGAAAAAATACGATACAAGCAGCAAACGATGGAAAGTTTGTGAGGCGGTCACATTCTATCTCACTAAGGATATGGTGCCGTTCAAAGCTGTGGAAAACGTGGGATTTAAGACACTGAGTACTTGAAAAATCTGTTATTGACTGCTGATTACAACTTTCTTTAATTTTAAAATAAAGTTTAACTCAGTAATGATCATTTTGAAAACAGTGTCTTTATTGCAATATTGTGTTTTAAATGGTGCAAATAGATAAGTCCTTAGGCTTGTTTGAGTCTGGACATTCTCAACAGTACATTTCAAAATTGTGAAGAAAGATCACAATTAAGATCGTGAAGTGTTAAAAGAAAAAGATGATTCTTTGGGAAGATTGCCCACCCCTAGTCTGAATAAAGGTATTTTACAGCCTATCAAATGCCTTTTACTATGCAGTTTGTGTTTGCTGACAACATCCGTATTTGGTCATGACCTTCAGGAAATGTGATTAGCGCTCTTCGGTGTGGTGGATAGATGCGTTATACATAACTAAGATAACAATGGCAAAAAAAGACGTTGATAGATTTTTGTAATTAGTTAGAGTTGGCGCAATTATTATACGTGTGACGCTGTTATAACTGTTTGAGAACTGTGAGACTGTTACTGTCTATCAATAAACAGTACTTCACTTTTTATTCTTAATAATGGTCCTACAGTTGCTGTGTTTACTTGATTAGATCAGGGAAGACATAACGATGGCCAAACAAAAAATAAATAGCATTGCGCGCTATTTCATTTTTGTGCCGGCGGGTAATGCCTGGCATCTCCACCGGTTACCACCACAAGTAGACCTGTGGGAAACACTGCCCCTTATATAAAGTAATTTCCCGGACAGCTTGCTTGTTGTTTGTACCAACACACTGCAACTGAACCTAGGACTTGTTGGGTTAACGTAAGTCAGTTGGACTGGCTATTTTTCTCGCCCTCCCTCTCCCTCTTCCCTTTATCATTATAAAACATAAAAAGGAACATCATGTCAAACCATATGGGAAGAACCACTTCTTCCGGCAACATCTCAAACTGACTCGTGCTTAGTCGTTGTGTTTAGTGAATTTATAACAGTTACAATTCATAACATCTATGACATGTAACCTTAAGCACCAGTACAATTATTAATATTTTTAAATCTACTAATGTCGCCTTTATGATGTCTATAGCTACTCTGCACTTGTTGTTTTTGGTGTTATTTTTAGAAGGTGTCTTTAGGATGAAAGAGTTGTGCTGTTAAAACACTAAAGGTTAACATGAAACTACTGTCTTACCGACAGCAGTGGCGACGGCGCCCAGCAAGGCCTCCTTGTACTTGCGCAGGCTCTCGTCATCCTTGTCCAGCTCCTGGATCTCCTGGAGGGTCTTCTGCGCAGGCGGCTTGTAATTGACCTTCTCGCCCTCCTCGTTCTCCGCTGCGATGGCCGCTAGCTGCTCAGGAGTTACAGTGTCATCAGCCATGTCTGCACGTTGACGACGCAGCAGGGGGAACAACAGAGGAAGTGGGAGACACGATAGAGGAGACACAAAATTAAACAGTCAATGAAAAGCACTCCAAGGTTACGTCGACAGATGAAAGACATCACATTATCAGTTCAATCTAGTCCTACAATTCTAGCAAACGGTAAACGCGGACCGCATGAAGAAAGATAAATGAGAAGAAACCAGATGATTTTTTTTGCATCTAATCTTTACAGAACCACAAGCACACAATCCCCCTTTCATTCTGAGCACTGCTAGCCTCTCTGGAGAGGTCGGGGAAGGCAGTACAAAGAAATATACGTCTTGATTTAATCCATGGGCTACAGTCAGTGTTAGGGGGCGGTCTAGGTTGAAGGGATGACAGACGGTTATTCCTGTAAGGCCCACTGCTGATCTTACTCTGGTCCTAGGAGCATGTGTGACATCATCAGTGCTCACTTCCTGGAAGCCACAATACTACCACTAGGAGTTGAAGCAATGAGGTCATGGAAACACATGACACCCTACCGTTCTCTGCTAGGGCCAAGCCTCCTCTACAAGCCAACACACCATTCAGGTTAGAGAAGTAAAGATGCAAATCATTGACTCTTACTCAGCAACTACATGGCCTCGGGAACGACTTCCGAAAACCATGTCTAAACATACGCCCTCTGGGGTTAATGTAATGAAGGTCTTCTGTTTTGACTAAATTACCTGAATGCAAGAACCAGGCAGGATGCAAGCACCACAGATTAAACGTGAGATAGACAATCTATAGAGCACAAGCTCTTGGATTGATCACATATTAAAGGGCTCATTTTTTTGGGTTGGTTATAAAAAAGAAAAAGCTTTCCCTTCCAAATTATGAATATTAAAATTAAAGATGTACTTATACTCGTTACAATATTCATTGTAACAAATGCAGGGAGTTGTGTAATCAGGCCAACCAACACACACAACGCGTATGTGGCTATTCCATTTACAATTCCGGGTGCAGAACTTTAACGCAGTAATTCGTGTTAACAGTGGTTGTAATGATAAACAATTAACATGCATTTCCCTCCTCTCGATGTGATCTGCAGCAGAACACTAGCAGTGAACCATTTTACGCCATCCAGACGTGGAGAATTGTGTTGGACTACGGGGGAAACCAAGATAATAAACAATAATGAGAATAATAGGCTTCCTCTTCCTTGAGAAAAAGCACAAGCTTTTCTTAGCATTCTTCCTGCTGAGCTGCTCTTGTGACCTGCCCCAACTAGCAGCGGCTGGTGGAATGCCAGCTAGCTGTAAGGACTGCACTCTCTGCAGACCTGCACACAGTGGTAGCATGCCTAAACAGGGACCAAACATCGGGCTATTTTGACCGCAGTGCTAAATACAAAAAAAAGCAATTAAAATGTTTTTTAAAAAATCACAAAAACTAAACCGTAAACCTAAAAATGAAACCTATTTGCTCTAGTGCGATGTAGATAAAAAAAAAACAGGGGACATGATCTGCATGATCTCAATGTTGGAATCAGTTTCTTGCATCAGTGTATTGGCGGTTTGGCAATGTACCATTATTGCTTAATTCACGCAATGGTAGTGCTGTACACTATCCAGTAAAGGCCAGATTTTATGGCATCCTTTGCAGTTCCTTCGGCAGAGAGTCGACGCAAGCAATATAGACCCAGTGGTAAAGGCCACCGTTTAATATAAATAAAATGGATAGACGTATTATATTGAACAATCATTTGATGACATTAACTTTTTTTTTGGGGGGGGGGGGGTGGGCGGGCGGGGTTGAACACATCTGATATGCTGCAGGAGACAAAGGTATAGATCAAGGCTTGGCCTTATGTAACCACCAGCAGCAATAAAGCTCTGCGGCTGACCAAGAGTTCCCCTTCCCTATGGAGAAATAACTTTCTCTTCAGTAAAGTATTCAAGGTGTGTGTGTGTGTGTGTGTGTGTGTGTGTGTGTGTGTGTGTGTGTGTGTGTGTGTGTGTGTGTGTGTATTATACGATTAGAGGATTACCAAAGACATACTTTGGAAAAATAAACCCATTTCCCAAACGACACCGATTTTCATTATTCGAACATGCAGGCAGGGATGAGTCAAATAAACGAGTGCACTGGATTTCAAAAGTTTCTCTTTTTAAAAAGGGCTGCCTTTTTGTAACGCCTCTACCCCGCCCATCATCTCAGGAGGAAGACGGTCGTACTCAAGCAATGCAGAAAGGGGTCCAACGGCCTCGACAGGAAACGAAGTGACAAATTCAGATTTCGTTGAGGAAGTACAATACAATTAAATACAAGAGGCGAAACGCCATATTGGAAATCACCAGAATGTTCTTAGGCGACGGCACCCTTTTTTCCACAGCATGTAAACCTATACGCACAATTATTTTATTTTTTTTTAACATGTATATTGATGTAGGAAGTGAATGATTTAACACGCAGACCCGGTAGTGATGCTAACTTCAACCACCCCCCCCCCCCACCACCACCCAGCAGCAGGAAGTCGGTACAGTTTTACATTAATTACACAGCAACGAAAAATCAACCGAAATAAAAACCGTTAATGCGCCACAACACAAAAAAACAAAAAACACATAAATAAATCCCCAACGGCGCGACGTTGGGGGGGGGGGGTTTAAAAGTTCACGCCAAGCTGCTGTGTCAGCGACACGGTGACACAGCAGCATCGCTGTTATCCGAAAAAACCAAACGGAAGCGAGGAGGTTAAAACCGCGCACCGACCCGCAGGTTCAAACCCCGGCCGGGGCGCAGGACGTCGAGCCCCGGCTCCCTTTATGTCCCGACGTACCGGGACTCGGTTGTTAAGACGACACGGCTGTTGCTAGGGCACCGAGAGTCGACCCGTTTACCGAAGGTCGTGAGGTTTCCCTCCTTCCCTCTAACATTAGACGACATAATTATCCATTTTATCAGCAACTTGCACAATGCCACACATGGGTGGGACAGGAACACGTTAGCCTCCGCGGAGCTAGCAGCCATGCCAACCGCTACCGTTAGCTCCGATACGCGTTCTCCACCAACACAGCGGGGCGGGGGGGGGGGGAATACCTACCGAGTCAGTTTCATTAACGTGCATGTAACTACGCCCGAATAAGTCGTCAGTTACCGTGGGGGGTTAAAAATCGCCGTAACCTACCTCGTAATGTAGTCGGCTCTCGGTCGCGTCCAAAATGTGTGAGTTGCTGTTAGCGGCGCTGCGCTCTGCAAGTATGGCGAACACCGATCGGCGACGCCCGCGCTTCAAGCTTCCGGGAAACTGCGCTGCGCGCGCACGCAAGCACGTGACGTCGGTTCGGGGGGGGGGGGGGGGGGGGGGGGGCGCGCACCCGATGTAACAGCCTTGTTCTTTGTTATAATACAGCCAGTGTACCAGATCGATGGGTAATAACGAGTGGCAATCAAGGTACATTCAAGGGTACGATTTGGCCATTATAGTGGCAATTTGTAGCACTGACTATTCAGACGTGATCTGGAAACACTTAAATAACTGGTGCTTGCTCGTCACTATGATTGTGAGCGGCCATATTGCTTTATTCACTTCCAAGAGCATTATGGTCCAGCTTTAAGGCCTTATAGTTTAACATGCGTTATGTAATGCCGACTTGCATTCACGTACAGATATAAAAATGTGACTCAAATGCAACAGATTTAACAAAGAAGTTTATACAGATCAAGGAATGTGCACAACAACTAACTGTACAATGCTCCTCATAAAAAACTGACATGCATGATTCAATTTACATAAAATGGACTGCGTGGTTGTATTTTGCCATCCGGTCCTCATGACAGAGTTGAAAAGCAGCACATAGTTCAATACAGTTATCTCTTCACATAAAGAGCATATGGGCAGATGAAGCAGGAAAATAAAAATCAGATAAAAAAAAAAGATAAAAATCATACAACTACCCTACCAACAAGTTTTAAATAGTACAAAAAGGAATAAGACCCAAAAACTAAAATGGCTTCATAATATCAGGAAAATTTGGATTCCATTCGATTTGACATTTTCCACTGATGGGATCTTTACGGTGTAGACTCCATTCAACTTGTGTCCATCTGAAACAGAAGAAGCCAGGGCCACGTTGTGTCACTAAAACAATGCACATTACCAATTATAGTCATTGTGAAACTGAAAACTTTAAAACAAATATTTTCTTTAAATTCGTGATAGCAATGAGTAATTATTTGGTTTCACATAATCTTGACTGGCTAATGCATTCAGCGCCATCACATACTTTATGTAACCCAATATCTTCATACCTTGGCATTGTAGGCATCCAACTGGGCATCCAGCTCCTCCGCAGACAGCTGCGGTCGGCTTCCACCACCTCGGCCGCCGCCACGGCCACCTTTGAAACCTCCACGACGACCACTTTGCCTGGGTTCCCTCTTTTCAAACTTGGGCCGGCCGAGTCGCTCTTTGTCAAAACCGCCGCTTGAACTGTACCAAAGATGAGAAGGGAATTGCAATGATTTTTTTTCCACAATGGAAAGAGAGATCGAGGTCACTCACAGTACAGTAAACTGAATGCACAATAGCTCACCTTTGTGTGGATGGCCTTCTCGTTGCCTCACGGTCTGTGGTAACTTGCTGGATTTTCATTGGACGACCTAGAAAGAAAAAAAAAAGGACATGAAAAGCTGAATTACCAGTCGAGCAGTGTTGTCGTGGTTACAGGTGTTGCATGCTCCACCGGTGGGATTTTAATCACACCGCCTCCACTGTGATTTTGCCATCATTTGTCAAATCAAAGTGTTGCTAACTTAAGTCGTCGCCGAAGACATTCCTGATACTTTTATTTGTGCTGTATAGCTCCACACACCTAACCTTGTCCCATTTAAGTTTAGATGAGCGTTCTATGGGTTCACTCCATTGACTGCATGGGTTCCGTGTCTTGCGCCAGTGCATGGATGCGCATGTTGTGCCCAGCGCATTGGCGATTAATACAGAGACAATAATAGTGAACATTTTTGTTCAAAACTATACACCATTATATCAATTGGTTTATTAAAATGCAGGATGGGACGAACCCAAATATTTAAATAACCGAATCATTTGTTAGTTTTGTATTCGGATATTAGAACACCATTTGAATACTTGGTAGCATTTGACAGCTGCCATTATATTTATTTAAAAATAGAACAGTAGCATCCCATTTCCTTTTCTGGCAATCCATCATCAACAACAGCGCCCGTGTCTTCTCTCTAGGTTTAGATCGCTAGTCCTGCCATGCAATTACATTAAAACTTTGCACAATGTACAAAACACCTTTTTGGTACTCCTACTATGGAAGCCTAACCCACCTTCAGAAACTTTGAGGCTATACATTGAAGCACTGTCATAACAGAGTTGGACTCTGACCGATTAGTAGATCTGAAAGCCACTGACGTCTACAGAGCAACCCTACATGATATTGTAGTTTTGCAGAAAGCTATATTATTCAAAGCTTGAAATTTGAATGTGGGCCAGCCATAAATGCAAGACAGCCACCTATTTGTGGGACAGGATTAAATACCGGGACTGTCCTGCACAAACCACTCAGACACCATCAACAAAAACAAAAAGGTTGAAAAACAAAAAACACCATTGACGGGCTCAAAACATTTTACAATACAGCACAAACATGCGTGGCCTCGTATACCCGAATAAACCGGACACTATAGCGTAACCGCTGTGTTCTTAGAAGACCCGCCACCGGTGTGAAGCACCAATTGTAAGCACAGAGACGTCAAGCATATACACACACAAAGGAAAAGTTGGGTGATGTGTTATAGTAGGCATATAGTACACAAAGGAGTGACAGACAAACATTTATTAAGACAACATCTTGGATTTATTAAAATACGGATCGTAAAAGTTTGGCCTAAATCTGTAAACCCAAGGAAACGGCAAAACATTTGAGAGAACATCCTTACCATCAAGTGGCACGCCGTTGTACTGTTTCATTGCTTTGAGTGCATCTGCCGCTGATTCAAAATGGACATCTGCCGTTCCTTGGCTGCGACCAGAGCGGTCGTAGTGCACAGCAGCCTTCTTTAATGCTCCAAAATCTGCAAACAACTCCTGAAACACAACAACAACATCAGCGCTGGAGGTTCAGGCCAACATGCAAGTCAGGCAGAGGGGCAACAGTGCCATGTCTTATTTTAGTTGTACGCTACCTTGATGTCCTTGTCGGACACGCCAAATTCAAGATTGGACACAAGGAGCTTGCCGCCGTCGTCGCCGCTGCTCCTTACTGCTCCTGTACTTCTTCCGGTGCGTGAAGCTGAGGCAAGGCCTTCGTCAAACATGTCGTGTTGCCATTTATCTGGCAATTCTCTGGGCTGTGAAGAAATGGGAAACAGCTTGTTCAAGTGGTCATACTAAAATATACTAAAACTTTGCACTGGGGGTGCAAAATTATGAACTGAACGGTGAAATACATTTAATTAAAATGTTGCTGCAATTACGTAGTAGTAATGGGCCACATAGTATTACAAGTCTGCGGTATAGCAACTAAAACGTTCAGATGTCCCCTTAATGTCAGGCGTTAGTCGGCAACATCACCTAAACAAAGTATGAACAATATCCACATGGACCATCTCAGTTTGAAAAGCCAGGCTCCGGTTCTGGGGGGTGGATTGGGCCGCCGACACCAAACCCGCTCCTCTAATAAGACGTTTTGTCTGATTGTCCGTAGCCTTAAAAAACATGATCGCCCTAGAAAACGTGTACATTTTCGCCGGTGGGTGAACGGGACAAAAGGGCCCATCCGCTCATTTATCGAATCGCCATTTTGTTTTCGGAAACGTTGCGTAACGGCTCCCCAGTAAAACAATCGGCGGTACGTCGAAAATGAAAAGGGTACGCGTGTGTGGGGGGCTTTGAACACATGGCAGCCCAGGAAACGAGACGATAATCGATTAATTAATCGGATCGTCGATCGGCGATACTTAACTCCGGCGGCGTCTT
This sequence comes from Merluccius polli, assembly GCA_030340625.1. Classification (NCBI taxonomy): domain Eukaryota; kingdom Metazoa; phylum Chordata; class Actinopteri; order Gadiformes; family Merlucciidae; genus Merluccius; species Merluccius polli. The sequence continues at coordinate 158,065 of JAOPHQ010000576.1, forward strand.
GACAAAAGAAACCCGTGCAAACTGTTGAACACCAACGCAGGGCCAACGTTGATGCTTTGTTTTAAAAACAACAACAACAACAACAACACTTCGCAAACACAGCTGGGGTTCAGTACAATAATATCGTACGATATTTACCACTTTGGAGAGCCGACACTCGTGGCCATGAGAGAGAGGGAGAGAGAGGACTCCCTCTTCCCTAACCTTCAATAATTCCCCCCGCCGCCTCGCGCCAACGGGGGAGAGAGGGTAAAACGGACATCATCAACACCACAAAAACTTTCAATCTCTCTCTCCCCTCCTCCTCCTCCTCCATACCCGTGTGTATGGTGCTGGTCTGTTTCTGTCGCGGTTGAAGTTTCCCCGGCTCCGCGCAGGCCCTGCGCCTCCTCCACCTCCTCCTCCTCGGCCCGAGGTAGCGCTGCGTCCCGCCGCGCCGCCGCCGCCTCGACCTCCTCCTCCTCGACTTTCACGACCACCGCCTCCCCCTTTCTTGTTCAGCTTGATAATGTCGTCGAGGGACATGTCCATCTTGCTGTTGTCCGTCATGTTTTTTTTCTTTTTGTGGTTTTAAAAACAAATTCTTGCGCCGGGCTGCGAGCTAATGATATAGCTTTCGCGGTAGTTTGGCGATGACGGCGGAAAGACGGAAGTCCGTTAAATAGGGCGCGGAATTGACGAAACAAACACGCGCGACTACTTCCGGTGGTCGCGTCCGTATATAAACACGTTGACGACAAACAGTGTTTTATATATTTTATATGTATAAATATGTTTTATATATAAATATTGGAGAGAAAAAAATTATAGTTGTGATTTTAATAATCACTTTTTTTTTTTTTTTTTTTTTTTACAGCTGTAAGCGTTGGGGGTGTAGTTCCCATTGCAACCGGTAGGCGGCAGTGCAGTTTAATCGGTCCGTGTGTCACTGTTGCGGTTCTTCTTCTGTACTTCTTCAACCTCAGTCTCATATTTGATTCTGAAATAAACATATATTTTTTAAATACAGCGATCACTGTTAACAAAGGTACCGGCTCTGAGACCAACCAAAGTTACCAAAGTCACGCAGTGACCACTGCAAGGTAATTGATCTAGATAGTCATTTCGACCGGGTGTAGTGTCGCTTCACAAGAGTTGCAATAACGTTAGCGGTTTTTTTTAACCTGCTTAGCATACTAGCTTGTGACATCCCTCACAGAGTCTCGTCCTTTTGCTACCGTGTTCCTCGTCTTGTAGGACAAAGTGGGACATGAAGGTCCAGGTGAAGCAGTGGAACGGCGTGGCCTCCTGGCTGTGGGTGGCCAACGACGACAACTGTGGGATTTGCAGAATGTCATTCAATGGATGCTGTCCAGACTGTAAGTTTAACACATAGCACTCATGTCTTCAGCTACTTCGCTTGAGCCCAAAACATTACACATAGTGAATTGGTGAGCACATGTTCAGCTGTTTTTTTAAAATCTGAATGGTGATTTATGAATCGACATAGATGGATTTCAAGCCCTTTTGGCTGCCAACACTGCAAACATTCACACTTTAAAAAAAAAGCTAATTGACATGTTATTGTCCACATTGATGCTCTAATGTGGTTACTGTTGAAAATGGATACACAATGCCTGGTTCTCTAATATATGTTGCAGGCAAGGTTCCCGGGGATGACTGTCCGCTCGTCTGGGGCCAGTGCTCCCACTGTTTCCATATGCACTGCATCCTCAAATGGCTCAACTCCCAGCAGGTCCAGCAGCAGTGTCCCATGTGCCGGCAAGAGTGGAAGTTTAAAGAATGAATCTGCAAGGAGCTTCGCTGATCTTAATGCTCCTCGTTGTCAGGGAGGCTAAAGCTGCAGTGTTACATTTTTGAACGTGAATTGTATAAAGGCATATTTGTATGTTTTATATCCCCTATGGTTTGCCTTGTTCATGCTGTTGCATCACGCTGGCCCTTATATGCTTGTGCCACATGGTTGACATGCAGGTAGTGGGGGGGGGGGGGTACAGCATCTTGCTCAAGGATGCCTACAGGTGGACCGTAACAGTCAAGCCCCACAGCACTCCTTTGGTCACGATTTACCATTACAATCTGTTACGTTTTTATTCATCCCCAAAGGGAAATTATTACTCGTGCAAGCTATGATAGGCTGCTGAATTTGAGAACGGTTTGGAAAGGATATTACTAAAATACAATACAAGTAAACAAAGTACGACTCAATCTTAGGTCTGCAGTAAAAAAAAAAAAAAAATAGAGGTACTATTAACTAACTGGTAAAACTCAATAATGGCAGAATACATTACAGATTAAATAGAAGTGCTACAGAAAGCACATACTCAGCTGAAGTCCATCCAACATCCAAAAAACATTGTGTCATCTGCAAGTGACAGAATCCGGTCTCAAGGTGGAGCTGTTGGTGTGTAAAGAGATGTGCAGGGTAGGCGGTTGGCCCACTGCCATCTAGTCTTCTGGGGGATCACCTCATAGCTGATCCACTGGTCCCCAGGCTTACTGGCGGTGGGACATTAGTTTGAGTGCACTACTCCCTGTAGTACGGGAACAATTGGAGTAGTTGTTTGTTGTATAGTTACATAGTAGTTGTTGAATTGGTGTATTTTAGTGGATGGAGGATATAGATAAAGTATTCACTTGCTTTCAGGCAACTTTATTTTAAAAAAGTACAAAAATAAAGTAAACAAAGCTTTGTGAATAAGATAAACTAAACATAGCCGTTCACCAAGAAGCACTCTGCAGGTTTTGAAGGTTGGGAATCAAACCAGTGACATGCTTTGCTGTAATAGGACCAATTAACCTTAGCATACTATAGGTGTCGTTACAGGCTACACTGTTCAACTAAAATTGACTACTACGTGGCTACAACACAAAATGTAAGAATGTAAAAAAATCGGTCCAGATCCCCAAAATATGTCAAATACACAGAACGGGAAAGAAGTATCCCTGGTTACACATATTTGACATTACACCAAAAACATTAAAACACTTCACAGATTACAAGATTATGCAAATTGGAGACTAGGTTGACTGGCTAAGGTTGAGGCTTGTACCTGCAAAAGTTCACTCCACTCAGCAGGCTTGCAAGTAATGCTGGTCTTATTGTCATCTGATGACATTGCTGAATCTGCGCCCATCCGAGCTGAGGCAGCAAGCATGTAGGCTCTCCGGGCCGAACTGTCTCTGTCTATTGAAGCGGGGCTGTCAACAGGATATAGAAGCAGTCTTCTATTGATTTGAGGACTTTGAAGGAAATTTTGGGGGGATTTTTAAAGCAGGGTTTTAGTCATCCACAGCCAACCCAAACAGCTCCAGCAACTCCTTGTTTGCTGAGTCGATGAGGTCCGCCGGTTTCTCTCCACTTTCATTCAGAATCTCTCGGTCAGCGCCTAGAGAGAGAAGATACCTGGAAGGGAAAAGAAACGACGTCACTTAGCAAAAAAAGGAAGGTATCATGTTTGACACACAGCAGCGTCTGTTTTTGCCCAGGTTTGTGACATGGCATACTTGAAACCCAGGGCAGGTCAACTGCACGCAAGAATGCGGCTGATATTTCAGCTTCGCTCACCTCTGTGGCGTAAGAGGCTTAACCCGCCGATGTTGCGGCCCCTTTTCATGCATTCGCCATATATGTGCTTTCTAAATGCAAATCCCAGAGCACTAATAGGGTTCTCTGTCAATACAGGCAGGACAAATGCCTTTAAAAAAAAAATACAATTCTATCGGTGGTTTTCAACTCTGTCCTAGATGTATCATTCCTCTGGCCTGCCTTTTTGTTTCAACTGTAAATAACTGGAGAAAGGACGCTCACCGGGCAATTTCAGGGAAGCTATCGCTGCAGGCCATGTGGAGAGGGGTCCATCCCTCCTGATCTCTGTGGTGGAGGTCTGCTCCGTGCTTAATCAGAAGCATCACACACTCCAGGTTCCCGGACAGTACCGCCTCGTGAATGGCAGCCATACCTAGAAATATAGGTAACAATGGGAAATGGGACCATGGATCATCTTTGTAACAAATGCCATTTTTTTACTATGTGGTGAATATTCTAGCTGATTGGCAGAAAGGCTCAATTGATTGAAATATATTCTGTCAATACATCTAAAGACGGGGCCATTCATACATCTTTTGAATGGCTTCATTGGGACTTACCAGAATGGTAGATTGTGTCCAGACTGACTCTCCTGGCTCGGATGAAAGGGCCGATTCTCTCCAGCTCACCCTGTCTTACATAGTCCTGGAAAACAATGTCGTTGGGGAAGTGGACATTGCGGGCGGTTTTGAGCGATTCAGCCGTTTCTGGACAGGTTTCTGGTACCTCACACTCCTTTGGATAAGTCTTGATTCCCATGCTTTGAGATAAAGGACATTGGTTGTACTTCATCGATGGGTTGTCCTTTGTACTTTGGGAAAAAATCCTTGCAGTTTTGTTCTGCAGTAATGAATGTACTGCAGAAGGCCTTTTGGTTCTGTGCTTCTTGAACTCCTTCAATGCTCCTCAAGTCGTTTGATTCTCTTGTTCAGTGGTGCTCTGTACATCAACTGTAGCCCTCTGAAGAACAAGGTCCTTGTCTAGACCCCTATATACTCTTTCTAAGCTATTTTTAAACCTTGGCATGCCACTGATTGAGTGGCTGGAATTGAAAGATGAGTGGGCCCTTTCATTGGCCCCTCCTACTGAACCTGTCCAAGCCCCACTGGTACCTCTCATATCGGGATTCATGGCAACACAAAACTCACGTACTGTTTTCAACTCCCACACCAACATGTTGCCCAGTGCCAGCATGAGTGCCAAGTAGCCAAGTGAGCAACAAACACATGGTGTTCTTTACGGTCATGTCCCATGTAGATCACTGATCTAATACGATGGGCAATGACGAAGCACAAATGATGGCAATGGTTTTATTTAGCTTTCCCCAACTTGAAAATAGAAAATAAAAGATGATTCAGCATTGGCATTTTTTGTATAATGAAAGGATCACACCATGACCTGAATTAATACTAGTGTTGTGAAAGACATTTTACATCTTCACATGGCATGGGTGTTGAACATGCATATTTGTTTCTTGATGTATTCAATTTCTATGATCGTTATCTTTCAATGCATGAAAAAAACAAAAAAGTAAAACCTCAAGACACGTGTTCGTTTAACTTTTTTTATTTGGCCACCATTTACACTTTTCCACGTTAAACTGAACAAGTTGGAATGCTTTGTCAAACTTTTTCCCCACCCCTGTATATAGCTGTCAAAAACCCATCACCCTGTTCTACTCAATCCACCCCTCACTGCCAAACAGAAAATAACACAAACATAATACATTCATAACCCCGGCCAACAAGAACAAAAGCCACCATTTACAAGAGTTCTCATTCAAGTCATCATATGTATACATATGAACACAAGGCAGGCTTTAACACACACACACACACACACACACACACACACACACACACACACACACACACACACACACACACACACACACACACACACACACACACACACACACACACACACACACACACAATGGGGTGTTAGATAGAGTCAAGAGGGATGGGGTGGGTTCAGTAATGGTGAGGGGTGGGGCTGTTCAACTGTTCCCTGGCCAGATGCTGACCTCGTGGACATTTCCCCCCCCCCCCCATTAGACCTTCCTGCCCCGAACACTGTTCCCCTAAAGTAATGACCTCTGCCTTCCTTCAGTAACCATTATGAAATCTCTGACTGGCGTTAACGCAGTGCCACCAAACCGAAACCGTCTCGGCCGTCTCCACGCAGTAGGTCTGAGGGTGTTGTCCAAGGGACCGCTACCTAAGGCCAACCCTGCCACCCAGCAAGACCAATTGTGGGTTTGCTGGGCACATTGGCCATCAATGATGATCCTAAAAAAATACAACCAAAAACAAATTATGAAAATAGAATTAAATAAAAATATGCTGTCGCCCCACCCGCCCCCCTCTGAGCTAACCCTTTTGCCCCATTTAAAAAGTAGCCGTGCTGAAATCATTAAAACGTAAAAAAAAACAAAAAAGGAATGGATGAAAAGAAATGCCCCAAAAGCCTTGGCTACAAGTGCACCATATTGCTTTCCAGGGGTTATCTTTGTGCTAAACTGTTTGTTTCATCGTAGTGATCTCTTTACAAATAAAAATGTTCACACATACAAGATAGGGGGGCACCCCCCCTGCTCAAGTGCTCGGAGAGACGAGTCTTCTGAAGACCACCTACAAACACCCTGGTCCTCATCATTTACACCAAAGGCAAGAGAACATTGGCAGCCCCTCCCTTACTTAAAATGACAGGGGTTTCTTTCAAAGGGATGAGGAAATAGAGGGACAGAAAGTGACATGAATACCTTCTGCAGTTGGATCACAATGCCAGTTTTTCTCTTTACATTTGATTCAAAATATACACGGCAAACTGTTAACGTATAACTTGGTACAGAAGACATTGAAGTCTCGGTAAGGTGTTTTTTTTAGTTTTTTTTTAACTGATCCACCCACTTCCCCCCCATAGCGGGACTAGACCATCCTGTCCAGTAGTTAAGGGGGGTGGTGGTGGTGGGGGGGTGTTGGTAAGATAGTTTGAGCGGAGGCTCTGCCACGTCACTGATAAACGGATTTGGTGGCTGGCTGAAGAGCTGTTTGAAGGGGAAAGTGTTTAAGAGTTCATGGGACAGGGGAAGGCCCACAGGGAGGTGAGGTTGGCGGTGTTGATCAGGCGGAGGGGTTGCAGGGCACGGGACTCTCCTCTCCATTTGCCACCTCTTTACAACTCGTCGTGGTCCGCCTCGCCATCTGAATCCTCATCCTGTTCCCCTTCCTCCTGCAAAGGGGGGGGGGGGGGGGGGGGTATAAACATCATTTAAAAACTGATTCTTATGGTGTTTAGTTTTGGCTGCTGAATTGCCATTATTGTTGGGTGTTGGTTGGGGTGCATTGACATCGGAGCGCATTGACAGGTACATCATTTAATCAGTGAAAGTTAAAGCTATAATACACGTTTACAAATAAACCACAGTCTGGGAACTTGCGTGTAACCAATGCGCTACAACCCTTCTATAGCTAGCTATGGCTATAATAAATGGGGTTATGCAGTGTTCAGCCATCATGACATGCTCAATCCGTACCGCCATTAACTCACGTCTGCATGGCCTGAGCAACGAGGTGACTGACAGAGGAAGGACAGGAGTGGGTCTGAATGGTGTCGTGTTTACTACAAAGTAACGCGTGCCTTACCTAGAGTCCCCTGCAGGGAGTGCCTCATGAAACAGCAACGACAGCTGCAGGCATTAGTGGAGACCAGCATCCATCTGCTGGTCCCCACTTAAGACCTCTGGGAAGGGGGGGGGGGGGGGTGTTGGGCATGGTGGGAAATAATAGGGGCTAGAGTAAACCCCAGCCCAAGAATACGCTTTTGGCTAAGCCACCACAAAAACCAGACAGTGCTGGGGCATTTTTTTAAAAACATTCTGGGTTTGAGCGACTGAGTCCTAGAAAAGCACTATACAAGTCCCATTAATTATCATTTGTCAACCAGGAAAGACGGTCCTACTGGTGTGGTCCATGTGAAGCTTGCCAGCTGCATTCTTTTGAAGGTTCAGTCTACCCTCATCAACCACCACCCCTAGCCTCGTGACGCCAGCCTAAATCTTGTGAGATATCACCTCCGGTTTTGCCTCAAGATGTTATTCTGGAACCAGTCCAACACGGGCAGCTAGGCTCTGAACAACACTCAGTCAGCTAATCAGTGAACCCCGGCGAGTGATGTGAGGATAACGACAGTGGGCAGTGCCGTTATGGATATTTCTACAATGGATTCCTTAATATAATATTTATGCTACTTCAATGAAAATGGTATAGTGGCAATGGTCGCTAATGGTAATGACTTTGGAAATATAGCACTATACTAGCAATATACCCCATCTGGATCGCAGGATCCGATAATTCATCCAATCGTCCGCAAAGTAAGGTTGAACGACGACGCCCCTCAACAAACACTGCCAACGGCAGGCTTTTCAGGCCTAATGAGCGAAGTGAATAATTATGTTCTGCCTGTGCAAGGCAACCACCACCCCCAACTCCAAACATATAGATGATGGGGAACAGTGGCAAGTCAAAGAATTCAGCAGATTCACTTGCATCCAAATCTAAATCCTCTTCCTCCTCTCCCGCTGGCGCGCCGCCCTCCTTGCCACCGCTCTCCAGGAACTTGGTGAAGCCCTCCATCGTTCTCTCTCCGTTGTAGTCAATCACCTGTTAGGAAGACGCATGAAATATGGGTCAATCTTCAGACTCCAAACTAATTACTCAAACGGGGCAATTATTTTTTATAGCAAACGATTACAGGTTCACTGGCTCTTGTGAGCAACAAGGTTGATTAATCGTGTCCTGTTAAACTGGAACTGCCCTTGGAATAATTCTGTGGGCAGATTTAATCGGAGACTTGCAGTGTAAGTAAAGCCACCGTTTCAGCTTGCACACTCAGGGCTCGACGCTGAGCACTGCGAGCACTGTGCTCCAAACGTTTAAATTTTAGGGGCACATCCCTCAAAAGTAGGGGCACAAGTACAAAAATAAGCGCAGAGTCAAAACACACTTACGGTTACAATAAAGACCAGTTATATTTGGCTGCTGCCATTTCTATTTAAGTGATAAATGAACAATAGATGTAAACAAAAATAAAGCATAAGTCTTTGTACCAGTGCCCATTGTCATTCTCAAACAGATTCTCAAATCGCAACCATATATGTGGTCCAGGAGCTTTTGTAGTTTGGTCTCCTGGACCGTTTACTTCCATTTTCCAACCGAGGTTGAATTCTCAATGCGATTCTGTGCGCATTCTTCTTTACGGCAAAGCAAAAGTATGCAACGCTACTGCAATGTTGTGAACAATCCGTGTTTTTCTGCTCCGGGTTTTTGCTTAAGCCACTACCGTTGGAAGTACGATGGAACTTATTTTAAAAGGGGGAATCATAACAATGTAAGTGGAAAAATCACCGTGTTGATACGTTTCTCACCAATTGCCAAGAAGCACAACGTTATCATTCATTTAGTCTCTCTCCAGGGGAAATGTAGGAGTTTGTGTTTTGTTTTTAGATAAGCTGGTGCATCGTCAGCTTCCAACTCCTGGCATAACGTTAGCGTCAGCACCCGGTCTCTTCTGCTGCAATAGACACCTATGGCTTTACGTTGCTACTCGCTTGCAGCGATGTAAACGGTCCAGTTTCAGAACGTTTCATATTCGTAAACTATTTCCTTCGTTGGTCACCTATCGTGCCATGTGTGAAAGCCAGTCACGTGGTCCATTTTATTTTCAATTAAAAAAACAGACATTTCCACTCGCACACATGTGCTCCTAAAAGTAAATTTACGTTTGCACAATGGAAATTTTACTTGCATATGCGAGCAAAATGGTCGCACTGTCGAGCCCTGATACTGCCCCACCCCGACATTGGGCTAGTGTGCCATAGCAACAGCCGGGAACTTAAACCAATGCACTCCAACCCTTCTGATTTTGGGTTCACTATACACATTCAATAACTCCTCATTTGACAGGAACAGAACACTCTCTGGAAATCTCATCCGTGGATCGCAGTGTCACCCTATTCATGCATGGCCTTCACCCAATTCATGCATGGCCTTCACCCAGTTCCCTTTGCATGTCTGGAGCAGCGTGGCACAATCCACCCCACCCTTAATATAGTAGCAGTAGTTCATATTCAAACACTGCTCAGGGCCCCGTTTTGAGCACTGCAGCCATAGACAAAAATAAAGGGCTGATGACGCGCGGCTGCACATACGACCAAGGAACGCCGCGATGTCGGGAGTCCAAATAGAGAGCCTTATGCGCATAACGTCCTCGCCTAGACATTGAGACGTATAGCAACGCAGCAGGCCAGAGGGCTCAGCTGTCGGCACGTGCTCGGGGTGGCTCCTAAAGAGGCACTGAAGAAGGACCTGTAGCAGTTACTTTGGGAGATCAAAATAGCCATCCAGATCATCCTAACATATGTGTGCAGAGGCACCGAAAACGGGGGGGGGGGGGGGGGAGGAAAAGGACAGTTTCATGGGGTGGAGAAGCACTGACCTTGCGCTCTTCCCCTGCAGGGAAGTACTTGAGTGTGGGGAAGCTGTGAACTTTCACGGCCTCAATCTCGTTGGCCGTGGAGTCCATCTTGGCGATGATGACGTCGGACCCTTCGGGGTACTTCTCGCCGAGCTTGTCCCAGATAGGAGCCAGCTGCTTGCAGTGTCCACACCAAGGCGCGTCTGGAACCCAGGAGGCGGACGCAGAGTGAAAACAAAGCGGCGAGTATCCTAGCAACTCGAAACAGGCACGCCCCCAACAAGGCACAAATTACAGACTTTCCTCTCAGAACACGTGTCATTAGAAAAATAATAACGTGGGTGCAATTTAATTTTTGCAATCATTTTATGTTTATTAATTTACTCATAAGAGGGTAGCCTTATAAATAACCCATTTAATCAAATAATTTAATAATAATTTGCTATTAAGCAACGCAACAATGGGAAATTTTGATTTTAAAATTCTTAAACTCCTCTAACCCCAACATGAATTCCTTTAAATTAGATTCCATACCATGCCCTTGCTGCAAATGGCCAGGCATGCACAAACATGACACGTGTGCTCCGCTTAATACCAACCTTATCCTTTAACTGACAAGAAAATACCCCACCTCATTTGTCAGGCTATACGGGTAGCCCCCCGCCATGCACATCTGACGGTTAGCAGCGGTATGTAAAGATTTAATAGTTCTTTAAATATAGCAAATATACAAATATAGAAATGACAACACACTAGCAAATGGTGTTTTTCAGTGTCAGATTACATATTTGTATGTGGGTGTCGGTGGAGACGAGCCTATGAGACACAGCTTGCGTCAGCGCTTGAGTATCTGAAGGAAGCTCAGCACGTGGAATAATCAAGGGTTACATTTCCGTTTTTGGGCCAACTTATACCCTGCGACCAACTTGAGTGCACCGCAAAATCTTATAGGGCTTAAGTCAATGAAAAGGTCAAGCTTTTTTTTTATATACACAAACGACAGGTTGCCTATTTGACAAATGCACACCAATGAATTAAAATGCAAAATGACGTACAAAACTCCACAAAGACGTTCTTGGTGGGATCAAAAACGACCTCCTCGAAGTTCTTGCCGACCAGAACGCTGACAGGGTTTTTGTTCCAGTCTTCAGGGATGTCCTGGCTCATGAGGTGGGGCTGGGGAAGAGGGGTGTACAACAGTAAGTACATATAAAATAAAAAGGGGTTACCCAGACTTCAATAATTACTATTTCCACCTTTTCAGAAGCTCATGTGTATATCGACTGGCTATCACAAACAGGAAGTAGATGCATGCAAGTGACACCTTTCCTTGACAAATGCGCGCAGAAAATGATATCACGTGATGTTCGGTGAATATTATTTGGATAATATTGAGACACGTGAACCCCTCTCGCTCTCACCCTTAGCTTGCCCTCGGTGAAACGCGTGCAGAAGGCTGTGATGCTCTCGGCGCTGATGACATCGCTGTCGGGCTTGAACTTGGTCATTTCGTCCTCCAGGGTGATGAGGCGGATGGCGGGGCACTCCTCCTTCTTCAGCCCAAAGAACTCCAGGATGCGCTGGTTGTCCTCCACTTCGCTGTCGATGAAGATGAACAGGATCTGGGGAAAAGAGATCCAGGAGGGGGAATTATTGTTTTTGCACTCAATAAAACAAAAATATAATACACTTAAAAAAAGAAGAGACATTTTTGAATAAGTTTCATTTAGTGCACTATCCCCAAGAAACGCACATTGGGTGGACCGGACAGGTGAGCAAGTTCAAGTTCCAAGTCCTAAAATGCCCACAAATGAGTCATTGGGTTTTGAAAGGCTCCTTACCTTGCCCTTGAAGCCCTCGGCAGCCTTCTTGAACTGGTCCATTTTGTCCTGGAAGTCTGCGGCAGCCTTGGGCACAAACATCAGGATGTGGGACTTGATTTCTCCGCCGAAGATTTTGGGGGCGGTCTGCAAGAAACAAGCAAAAATATTAATTCAATACTTTATCAGGCAATTACAGTGACTGTTGGAGCCATTATATCCCAACTAGACTCAACGCATGACACTTTTGTTGTCCGGTTCATACAATGCAACGGATAAGATGTAGTGGGAGCTGAACCAAACCCTTACCTGCTCAGTGAACTCGATGACCAGGGGCAGCTGGTTGGCCTTGATGAAGGCAAGGATGTTCTCCTTGGTCATCTCCCCGTCAAAGGTGTTGCGGCCCTCGTCGAACTGTGGAAACACATTGGACCATTAGCCACCAAATTTTGCAATTATATATTAAGCTTGTGTCTTTTCTGTTAGCAGGTTCCAGAACCCAACACAGCATTACCGAAAAGCTAAATTAAAAATAACTACAAGGTAACTGGGCTGAAGAATTTAATTGGAGGTCAAGAATAGCACTGGCAAGACCATCCCTAGTCCTGGCTGGAACAAGAATTTATAGACGGACATTGGCCGGAAACATTCATTAGCTTCCCCAGTGGTTTATGAAAAAACACATTACGGAAAAGGCAAATGGGATTTTCTTTTAATTTTGTACTTGTGCCATGTTGATGATGACAATGTTCTACATTGACCCACTGGACCTTGATACACATTGCTCTCCAGATAAGCATACAACATATTTGACCCACTCAGACATAAATAGGCAAAGGCCATTAGTTTCTACCATCTTGGGTGAGCCTGATGCAAAGTGCAAAAAGAGAAAATGCATTTGGTATATTATCAGTATACTATCAGAGAACCATTTCCTGGCAAGAAGACTCCATTGCTGAGTAGAGCCATATAAACAAGAGTGTAATAAATAATCAATAAAATGGCCCAACATGTCGCCACCTGTGAAAGTGTCTTGCAATTAATCATGGTATAGACAAGTCTGTACACAAGTCGCAGAGCTCACGGGACAGCATGCTCAGATTAGCAACAGTGGTGGGATAGGGGGGACACAGATATGAGGTTGACAGGATCGCATAACCGGCCTCGACAACAAGTCCAAAAGCCATAAAGCATAAGCTGTCAAACTTCCCCATGGGGATACATGAAGTATATAATCATTATCATTTACGTATGATATTAAAGCCAGGCGGCTTGTTTGACTTGTGGATGATTAGATTAAATTGGCTAGTAACCAATAAGAGGCAAAAGTACCTCAGACAAGGGACGGAACAGCATTTCCTTGTAAGGGAGAGAGCCACACTTGCAGATTTGAAATGGGCTTTGTGAGGTGTCAAAAAGCCTCTTGGTTTTAATGGCTGTGTTCTGCACTTCAACACTCAATGAAATGCTAAAAACTAACTTGGACATCCCATAAACATAACATGCATTGCCTTGTAATACCATTCTGACAAGCTGTTAGCTTACAAATCGTTCAAGGCGGTAGATAGCACTACAGCATTTCAGCCAGTTTGTAAATAGGAGGGGCAAAGTAAAAGAGAAAGGATTTTTTATTGCTTTGGAAAGATTCCAAAAGACACAAGTAGTGGTAAAGAGGGTGTCGAAATGTAATACATTAAAATGCATTTTTGTCTATAGATAAACAACTCTACAACCTACCTTCTTAAAGAGAACAATGCCATCCTTGGACACTTCAAACTTGGAGAAGATTGAATCCGCAGAGGTCATGGCGAATGGAATTTCATCAATAGACTCTGCAGCCCTCTCAAAGGCCTTGGCGTCTTCAGACTGGGCATCCTACAACACAGACGCAAATTACTCTTAATGTCCAAACAGAACCGATAAACACATTGCTTTTCAAAGAACACATAATTACACTTTCATGAAAGATGCAACGATCACAGTTACAGCTAGCCATCACAGACAATACAACATGTGCAATTCAACAGAATAAATCTCAACACTGTCAACACTGCCTGTTCATCCGACACGCAATGCAACCATTCATCGAAGCTTACCTTGAAGAAGCCGATGACGGCCACCTCGTTGTCAGCGATGAGGGACTCTGCCTCGGTGACCTCTCCCAGGGAGGCGACCGCGGGACCTGTGCGCTTCTTCAGCCAGTTGACGATGTCGTCAGACTGCCTGCCCGCTGCAGATGAACACAATGGTACAACTTTAACGACCACAAACAAGTGTCTCATAAGTAAAAGTCATTCCAACAGATTAACTACAAAATTGATTCAAAGACGAGTAGCTGTACAAATGGCCCACGGAGAGTAATGCCTCCAAAAGGGGGCATAAATCAAAGCGAAGTATGCAAAATCGTAAAAATCGTAAAAAAAAAAAGAAAAAAAGTGCTTTAGAGGCCAAACAAATGCGCACGGTCGGCTAAAAATAAACGAGTGACAGAAAGGTATCCAAGGGGGTCATGACGGTTTGACAAAGAACTGCTCCCAAAAATAAAAACTTGCCCACATGGTGGCAACTCCCCTGAGCTAAATGTGTAGACAGTGCTAGAAGCTGGCTAGGAGTCAGGGAAGTCCTCCACAGGCCGATCCCAAAGTTTCTCCCCCGCCGCCTTAACCACAAACACTTGGCCAGGCAGGCAGAGGAGAGGCAACGACGTGAGGAACTGCACATCCCATTACTAGGCTCAGCCGGAGCCAAGCGCATGGGGAAAACGTGTGGAGGAGGGGCTCTCCCGGCATTCCCGACCGGCGGGGCCCCTCATTGGCCGACACACATGTCACACTTCTATGTGAGCTACACATAATAACCCTAACTCTAAAAGATACACACCTGAGAAATAAGCTGCAGAGTTTTCCATTTTATACTCTGAAGTGCATGTATTCACATTAGCGCAGCACCAAAACTGGAATTCATCCAAAAATACATTTATCCACACTGGATGATAATCGATGGGCTTAAAAGACAAAACGGCCTACCTGAGTACTCCTTGGGCGCCTCCTTATCGCCTCCTTTGAAGAATTTGATGGTGGGGTACCCCCGGACGCCGTACTCCTGGGCCAGTTCGGTCTCCTCCGTGGCGTCGACCTTACCCAGGCGGATCGCTGAGCCCTCGGCCTTCAGCATGCCGGCGGCCTTGGCGTACTCGGGCACCAGGGCCTTGCAGTGGCCGCACCACGGGGCGTCTGTGGGGCGGCGGGAGACAAAATACGTCAATGACGGCGAGGAGCGGCGAGGGCTGCGTCAGTATCGACATAGTTGTAGTCATATTCATTAAAGTTGTGTAATGCCGGTGTAGTGGTTATAGTTCACGTTAGCACCATCAGCCATGTCACTGAGATAAATTATTCATCTTATAACGCGCATCTTATAATGCGCATATAAAAAGAGCCCAGTTGCACACAACAAGTTTCAACATTAGTGTATAATAAACATGCATGTGAACATCCACTTAAGCTGTAGGCCTCCATGCAAGTACACAGTAGGACTTCAACCCCTGCGTTCAACACGTCAGCAAACCAAACCGGCTTGAAACGCAATCGACATGGGAACTTCTCCAAAGTACACGTCAACATAGTCCTGCCCCCCCCCCCCCCCCCCCCCCATCCAGTGGACCCGCCCGTCCACGCATCCCCCCACCCCCGAAGTAAGCCGTGTGGGCTCGTCCATAGTGCCACAGATCAGGTCGGAGTTTTATTAATTGGACCGGGACTTTTATTAGATGCACTTTATATATATATATAAAAGTTAAAGTCATTAAAAAAAACTAAGACTTTGGGTGGACTTCAGAGTGGACCCTGGTCTCCATTGAACGTGATACCGCACAAAAGAGGCGGACGTGCAGACACTGAACCACAGAAAAAACAAAAAACCACCAAGAGCAACCATATACTTATTTCTCACACACACACACACACACACACACACACACATTTCTCACTCATTACACACACACACACCACAAGTGAAAGGATACACACCGGTTAAATTCACCACTGGATGACTGTCGTATGAATCCTAAATCGCCATTATTATTTTTCTTCACACCTGTAGGGACGGTATAGCAACGTACACGCGCAACAACAACAACAACGACGACAACAACAACGACAACACGACCACCACCACCACGGGTTCACGGTACTCCGTTAACGGAGGGTCAGATCCGGTCAGTGTGGCACAGGCCGTAAAAAAAACCACCGCCTCCAGCCATGAGCTACGGCTCTGCAAGCTAGGGCTAGCTCGCGCTGTGTGTGTAGTGTGTGTGTGTGTGTTTGTGTGTGTGTGTGTAGCTGCGACCGGGAAAGCCCTCTGAAAACGTCTCGCAATCCCGACATATGGTGCAAGAAAAAGACGTTAACGGCCAACTTCGTTGTGTGTGTGTGTGTGTGTGTGTTAAGGACGCGTCACGGCGGCACCAACAGAACCACAATGGTGGCACAACTTGGCCGGGACCGGGACCAAGTTCCCAAGCAGCCCACTAGCCGTCGGCCGCTCACTTATAAACCCTCCAAAACACCCCCCCCCCCCCCCCCCCAAAACCCAGACCCATAGACCCGTTGGGTTTGGGGTCTGGGTCTGGGGGTTTAACGGCACCACTTACAGAACTCGACCAGGATGTCGGGGTGGGCTTGCAGCGCCTCGTCGAAGTTACTCTTCTTCAGAACCAGGACGTCGTCCTCCTCGGGGATCTCGGACCGGCCGGCCGCCGCCAGGGCGCACAGTAGAAAAAGCTTGAACATGGTAGCCGTCGAAAATCGCGCGGAGCTTACAAATCAATAATAATGGACGCCGACTGCTTTGACCGGTTCGGTATTTTCCCCGTGTTGGAGTGATGGACTGAGGCTGGGGGGGTCTTGGTCTCAGGTCTTGGGTCTTGGGTCCGCCGCTAACTAACGTGGCACTGCGCGCAGGAACCGGAGGGGTCGGCCGGCTGTGCGCATGCGCCTTTATCGGGTCGCAAGCTGTTCGTGTTGAAATGTGACTGGATCGCAGCTGAGGGGCACCCGGAAGTGAACCGGTGACGCTCGCGCCTCCGTTGTTTTTGTATCGTGTCCCAATGGCGGCTTTTCTGTGCCATGATTAAGATTTTTAAAAATTATCATTAAAAACCGTGCTCGGAAAACGACCTGAACGAAATGTGTGATTTTTTTTAAATGTCTAATAGTTGGGCATGGGCTCGACGTACGGTCACAAACGACGACAATTCGTAATTTTTCTTTCCTGTAATAATTAATTTGCTCATGCTCATGAATACAGGCCAATCCGGTCTTTAAATGTGCGCGCACACGCGCACACACACACACACACACACACACACACACACACACACATATATATATATATATATATATATATATATATATATATATATATATATATATATATATATACACACACACACACACACACACACACACACATACTCACATATATACACACACATATAGGCCTACACACACAAGCACGTACGCACGCCTCATGATCTCCCTCACAGCCTCCTATTACCACTGTAAATGAATCTTGTTGGATTTATTTTCCTTTTTTAGAATTTTTTTTCAGCTGGCCTTTTATTGGGAATATGGTTGGAAACTATGTAGTGGAGAGAAATGTTTAATCCAAATGTAGCCATATGGCAACCAATCTGGTGTCTTATAATAACAATAACAGCAACACCAATGCAAGTAATTTACAAAATGTACATTTCAAGAACACTACACACAGCACTGAA
The DNA here is from genome assembly GCA_030340625.1 of Merluccius polli. Lineage (NCBI taxonomy): Eukaryota > Metazoa > Chordata > Actinopteri > Gadiformes > Merlucciidae > Merluccius > Merluccius polli. The sequence goes on from JAOPHQ010000576.1 coordinate 175,730, forward strand.
ACCCAAATGGTCATGGGGAAATAGTTTATATATTATTTTAGAGTGAAAATATGAGGAAGTCCATAAGTGACACGTAGCCCAACAACACACCCAGGGACACAAGACAAATGAACATTGCTGGTGACATCCGGTTATGGCCAATCTGGTAATAAGATAATTAGAAGATAATTGGATTTCAGAGAGAGAGAGAGAGAGAGAGATAAAAAGAGAGTGTGTGTGTCAGAGATAGAGAGAGCATTATGGATAAATTGGTAATATAGGCTCTACGTGCTGTTGCCATGCCAACTTTAAAACAAGGCCTGCGTAGCTCTAGAGGTTAATAAAGAGAGTAGATTCAGAATGGCGCATGTTGTCTATCCATCACAGACTGGCGTCATTTCCGGAAATAATGTGTTTGTGTTCTCTTCTGTTTATTAATAACTATACACAACCTGCTAATAGCATGAATAATAATAATTCATAATTTCCTGCATTGTCAACATTAAAACACAAATCCACACACACACAAGCCATACAAAAAAAGAAGCTTTATTCAACATAAATTGTCAGTAGTGTTTAAATCAGTTTGATACAAAGATCCCGCGCTGATCCCTTTGGGCTCTACACTGTAGTCTTCACATTGCTTGTGGTATCTGTCCCTGAATGAGGTTACATGTTGTGCAAGGAGTGTTTATTAGCCTACTCATGTATCCTGTGCACACAGAGCACCATGATAACAGCCACTTGATTAGTGCCACATCACCTCTGTTTCAAATCTCCTGGTCCACATTGACCTTGTTGGAATGAAGTTGTACGCGTGTGTGGGGACTTCCACTAGTCCCCTGTATGATTTCTGGGGTTTGTATTCAACACAATGTAGAGCTCATCAAACAGAGTTTCTGTTTAAGAACTACTGAAATAAAGTGTAATCCAGGAAATGCCTGTGCCTTGACAATTGCGAGCTGAAAAGCGTACATGTTTTTATTTAGCAAGTGCTTGTCATATTGGCTCTGTCACCCTCTGTGGGATTTGGCTTCAGCGCGCTCAGATAATGTAAGGTGTCACACCCACTTCAACAACACCCAGGGCCATTTAGCTAAAGTTGTTGCTCACGTTGTTCTGTATTCACAGCGTTATCTTTGTACACACACATTCAAAGTAAACTCAGTTGATTCCAAAGAAGTTTGAGAAATTACTCATTGAGCAATCAAAATCCAACACATTTTTGCTTATTAGTTGACAGTGAGTGATCGATATTGAGACATAATGACCCAAGGTTGCAAAACCTAAACCTTTGCAAACAATTACAAACATGTACAGTCCAAGGGGGTGATTACAACATTTTGTATGACAACCTGGAATTAAAATGGATTTAATTTGCATGGTGATAGCTTAATAGCCTTCCTAATTAGAAAATAAAAGTCCCCTGGTGCAACTGTCTTCTGAAGCCACATGAATAAAATGTTCTCATAATTAATCACAAAACAAATACACCTTTTCTTAAAATGCCACAGAAAAAGGTTGTTAGAGTGGATATCTGAGCAGACAGCATCATGGAGACCGAGGAACTATCCAAACAACCTTTGAACCAACTCCTGGATGTTAAATAAACAATTAAAATGTAAACATTTAACCACAGAGAATAGGACCGTCCCTGGCTCTGATGGGAAAACAATTGGTGTTATAATGGGAGCATGGTGTTGGGGTGGTGGCAGCATGGTGCGTGAGTCTAAACACACAGCCACTGCTTCACTGAAATAGAATGAATGGCCCAGCAGACCTAAATCCAATTGAGAGTATGTGGCAACACTTCAAAATGCCTGTTCACCGCATTCAACCTGACAAATTGAGCCCATTTTCAGGAAGGAAATTGCAGGATTCAGATGTGAAAAGCTGGTAGAGACTTTCCCCAAAATAGTCACAGCTGTAATTGCAGCCAAAGGTGGTTCTGACTCAGGGGTGAATACGTATGCAATTGAGATTCGATTTTTATTTATAAATCATTACAAAAATGTAAATATAAAATTCAAATTGAATGCAAGCTAATGTAATGAAGTGGCTACACAACAAAAGGTGGGAATGTTAAGGGGGATGAACACTGCCCACTGTTGGTGGCCAGCAGCAGGTTTCTGTGTGGATAGTAGGCCTACATATTACCTACTGCCGGATGACAACGGACAAACCGCCGTAATGTTTTAAAAGGCTTTATCTAAAGAACATTGATTTCGAGGAACATTAAGTGGAGCCCCCCTGGTGACATTGGATAAAAACAAATAATGCGTGGCCACACATTACTATCTCATGGCCACGCGTTATTATCTCGTGGCCACGAGATAATAACGCGTGGCCATGAGATAGTTGTGGGCACGAGATAGTTAATGCGTGGCCACGAGATAGTTAATGCGTGGCCACGAGATAATTCATCTTTAGTAGCGGGATGGTTATCCAGTGTCTCTTGCTAAGAATTACTCCATGGCTAACCGCAAGTGACTGAAGTATGTCATTGTAATTCATTCCTATATTAACATAACATGAAATTAATTCAAACTTGTCCATGTTAACAATCTCTGCATGGAAATGATTGCAATAATTATCTCGTGCCCACGCTTTAGCCTACTAGTTCGTGGCCACGCATTAGATTTTTTTAAATCCAATGTCACCATTAGGGGTTAATTAGAGTTATGGTTATGGTTAGGGTTAGGTTAGGGTTAGGGGTTAAGGTTGGGTCAGGGTTAGGGTCAGGGGCGATTCTAGGGTCAGAGCTTTAGGGGTGCTGAGCACCCAATGAGCCCCACTGCCACCACCCACACTTTTTTTCACAAAAAAAAAAAAAAAAAGTCTATTGAAAAATAACTTTATCATTCACACACACACACACACACACACACAGAGTAACGCTAGGAGTTAGTATATACTATGCCCCCAATGTGATGTGATTATTATTGTTGCAAAGCCTGGTTCAGGTTAAATCCTCTGTAAAACATGAATGAATACAGCAAAAGAAAAACATTTAACTTTATTTTATTGGTTTGATAGTCAGACAACTGAAAAATACGTTAACAACGTAAATAACGTAAATAACGTTAATAACGTACATAGCGTAAATAACATAAATAAAGTAAATTATGTAAATTACGTAAATTATGTAAATTACGTAAATAATGTAAATAACGTTAATAACGTTAATAACGTAAATAACGTTAATAACATAAATAACGTTAATTACGTTAACAACGTAACAACGTAAATAACATAAATAACGTTAATAATGTTAACAACGGTAACAACGTTAATAACGTTAACAATATCAAAAACCTTTCTCAATCAATACATTCTTATGAAATATAATATAAGACAAGGCATGCGTATATTAGATGTATTCTGTATATTTATCAAAATGTTTATTGTGGATCTTGACCCTCTTGACCCTCTGCTGCTCAGCCAGGGCTAGGACACTAACCACACACCCCACCGAGACACAGAGAGGGAGACAGGTAAACATTATGGTTAGATAATGGGGTAACCTATTTAACATTCCTGCTCATTTCTCCCAATCACTGTCCCCACCGGGCTACCAATTAGTGCTTTTAAAGTATGGATTGCGCTTCATCATCATCATCATCATCATCATCATCATCATCATCATCATCATCATCGTTGTGTTCTTTGTTTTTCCTTCCTAATTTTCCAGTTTTTCTCCTTGTCGTTTGTCATGCGTTACTATTGACTTATTGTAACTACAGGGTCTTACAACAACACAGAGCCCACTATTGATCAGAACTCAATTAAAGAGACCCTAAAATGATGAGGGGTATTTGCACTCCTTGGGAGTGGGCCAGAGTAACAAATGTCCTCGTATACCTGAAATCGATGTATTTGACATATTGATTGAGAGATACGCATGTTATTGCAGAGGAAGCAGATGGTGTTCAAACTCCAAACATTTTCTATTCTCAAAAACACAATTTACGTACTTTATTTACGTAATTTACGTAAGTTATTTACGTAATTTACGTAAGTTACGTAATTTACGTAATTTGCGTAAGTGACGTTATTTACGTAAGTAACTTACGCAAATGTAAGTTATTTACGTAACTTACGTAAATTGCGCAATTTACGTAAGTTACGTAAATAACTTACGTAATTTACGTAACTTACGTAAATTGCGTAACTTACGTAAATTGCGTAACTTACGTAAATAACTTACGTAATTTAAACTTACGTAAATTGCGTAACTTACGTAAATTGCGTAACTTACGTACATTGCGTAAGTTATTTACTTACGTAAGTTATTTAATTACGTAAGTTATTTAATTACGTAAGTTATTTACGTAATTTACGTAAGTTACGCAATTTACGTAAGTTAACTTACGTAATTTATGTAAGTTACGCAATTTACGTAAGTTAACTTACGTAATTTACGTAAGTTACGCAATTTACGTAATTTACGTAAGTTACGCAATTTACGTAAGTTAACTTACGTAATTTACGTAAGTTATGCAATTTACGTAATTTACGTAAGTTACGCAATTTACGTAAGTTACGTAAATTGCGTAACTTACGTAACTTACGTAAATTGCGTAAGTTATGCAATAAGTTACGTAAGTTAACTTACGTAACTTACGTAAATTACTTACGTAATTTACGTAAGTTATGCAATTTACGTAATTTACGTAAGTTACGCAATTTACGTAAGTTACGTAAATTACGTAACTTACGCAAATTGCGTAAGTTACGTAAATTGCGTAACTTATTGCGTAACTTACGCAAATTACGTAAGTTATTTATGTGAATTGCGTAACTTACGCAATTTACGTAACTTACGCAAATTGCGTAACTTACGCAAATTACGTAAGTTATTTACGTGAATTGCGTAAGTTACGCAATTTACGTAAGTTAACTTACGTAATTTATGTAAGTTACGCAATTTACGTAAGTTAACTTACGTAATTTACGTAAGTTACGCAATTTACGTAATTTACGTAAGTTACGCAATTTACGTAAGTTAACTTACGTAATTTACGTAAGTTATGCAATTTACGTAATTTACGTAAGTTACGCAATTTACGTAAGTTACGTAAATTGCGTAACTTACGTAACTTACGTAAATTGCATAACTTACGTAAATTACGTAAGTTAACTTACGTAACTTACGTAAATTACTTACGTAATTTACGTAAGTTATGCAATTTACGTAATTTACGTAAGTTACGCAATTTACGTAAGTTACGTAAATTACGTAACTTACGCAAATTGCGTAAGTTACGTAAATTGCGTAACTTACGCAAATTACGTAAGTTATTTATGTGAATTGCGTAACTTACGCAATTTACGTAACTTACGCAAATTGCGTAACTTACGCAAATTACGTAAGTTATTTACGTGAATTGCGTAAGTTACGCAATTTACGTAACTTACGCAATAAGTTACGCAATTTACGTAACTTACGTAAATTGCGTAAGTTACGTAAATTGCGTAACTTATTGCGTAAATTACGTAAGATATTTACGTGAATTGCGTAAGTTACACAATTTACGTAACTTACGCAAATTGCGTAACTTACGCAAATTACGTAAGTTATTTACGTGAATTGCGTAAGTTACGCAATTTACGTAACTTACGCAATAAGTTACGCAATTAACGTAACTTACGTAAATTGCGTAAGTTACGTAAATTGCGTAACTTAAAAAACAAAATAAGGTCCTGGCGACGTCCCCCACAGGTCCCCGCCGAACGTCGCCTCCTCGTAAATGTGTAGGGTTCGCGTTACGTCCCGCGGACAGTTTTTCGGGACGTCAACAGCACGTCCCCGGGACATTACAGAGACTTTTAGGGGACGTCTTGTGGTTGTCCCTGCGACGTTACTGTAGGACGTTCAAATGACTTACTGGCGACGTGACGGTAACGTCCTGTAGTTGTCACCATAATGTTATTGCGTAACTTTCAATTCAAAATTGGATGCTGTGCTTTTGACGGCAATTTAATATGCCGCCTTATATAGCACTTCATTTAGGCTACGCCTACTTATTTTACCACTAGGCTAGCTTACAAATACATCCGTAGCTAGAACATTTCCCTAGCCTTAAAGAAATCAGTCCAGATGTAATTTTTCCCCCAACAGTTTATTTAAGTTTCAAACGCCAAACAAACTGAAAGACAAATTGGACTGGCGCCCAGCCTCAATGTCTGTGGCGTCGTCGTCGTCGTCGTCCTCCACCTCCTCCTCCTCCTCCTCCTCCTCCTCGTGTTGCTGCCCTTCGTCTACGACGTCTTCCTCCTCGTGGGCCTCTTCGCAACCTGCACTTGGCTTCTACACAAATTCAAAAAGATGGCATCTTCGAATCAGAAGTCATTGAAAAGGTACGAATATTCACTCTGTGAAAATTGTTCTGAAAAGCATGCATGTCGACATAACATATAGGTTACAGTAGGCTAGTTCTTAGACTAGGTCACATCGAATTGCAGGGCTTGTGTTTCAAGAGCATGATCCTCTGCTATGGGCAAACAAGTTAACGCAAAGACCTGCAGGGCAAGTGAACAATTACCGCTAGATAGCAACTGTTACAAATGTACCTTATGCCCCTGCACACGATCTGGGGCGTGCTTTAGTGCAACGGCAATGCTGTCTTCAATCAGCCGGGTCTTTTTTTTGGGGTGGACTTTATTGCATGCTTCTATAATATAGAAAACATTCCAACAACACATATTAGAATAGTAACATATGAAACAAGGGCAGCCAAACCTATTAGCACATCATCTGTTCTAATACTGTTTCACAAGCTGGTGTCAAGGAAACATGACAACCATGAAACCAAGAGAACCCCTTCATAAGCAGACCTTGAACATTACTCCCAAATTATGCCCCATATGCCAAATTAAGAAATACACTAACAATTTTGTAATGATTAAGATGATGATGATGAATACACTGCTTGTCAAAAGTGTTTTAAATTGTATGTTCATTGACCCGTTTGAAAGAACTGATTCGTTCGCGACCGACACATCACTAACGAGTAACGATGAAACACATAAGAAATGTATCAGAGAAAGTACTAAAATCATCCAAAAATGCACTGAAGTAGAAGTGGAAGTAAGAGAAAAAATAATAGTGCAGTAGAGTACATATACAGCATTTTAGTACTTAAGTACAGTAGTACTTACAAATACTTACTTATGATGGCCTCGTTTATAAGGAGGGGCTGAAAGGCCTTTTTCCCCTTTCTCCCCTTATATGAATATTGTGCCCACAGGGAGTTGGTGCCAATTTTCCTCAGCATCCTCCGGACACCTTCCCCCAGAGTGGCACCAGCCTGCAAGCTTAGATATTGAATCTGTAGAAATGAAAGCATTTGTGAGATGGGAAACAACTGTAATGTGAATAAATATCATGTCATGTAAGTAATAATAGTAATAATAAGTAGTAATAATAATAAATGTCAACAACAAACAAGCAAACAAACAAAAAATCTGCTCACTGTCTTCTTTCTAAACGTGCCCTCCTGTAGACGGTGGCACAAATGGTCCAAAGCCTCTACTGTCTCCAGCAGCTGCTGGAAGAATCCAGGGGATCCTCCTCTACGCCCACTGGCCCCACCCGTCCACATTCATTCAGAATGTTCACCACCCTGGTGAGTTTATCCTCCATCATCTCCAGCTTCATCATCACCCTCCGCTGTAGGCTCTCAAACAGTTTAATGACCTCTGTAAAGTATGTGTAATCACAATCTGGTGGTTAGAAATGAATGCATACAAATAACCATTCCATTGCATATTGAAACAAACACTAATTTAACAAATGGTAACACTGGGAGTATGGCCATATCCATTCAGCCATAGGCACAAGGCCAGGTGATCAAAGCACTCATTTTTGCTTTTATTCAACAGCTTTGCTAGCAACTAATAGATGTTTAACATGTGAAATGTGTCTTTGTGTTACATGTGAAATCACACAATTACCCTTCACTAATTGCTTAAGTTAGCCACTTCTGTCATTGTCAAAAATTATAAGGGTGAAGCCACCACGTAAGGACAATGTAAAAGGAGTTGGGCTACTGTGCAATACATTTTTGCAGATTTACCTTCCGTTGTGATTGGCCTTTGTGTCTGGGCACTTGACCCTGCCATTGGTTCTACTACAAAGCAGAAAAAGGTGACATGACCAACCACTGTTAATTCTAAACAATGTCCTATCGAGGACTTATGTGAAACATTGCTGTTATATGCATATGCTACTGTTACCTGGCATGCTCAGAGGCTGTAGGACACTTGGAGTAACTGTCAAACAAAGACAATTAGGGAGTGACTTTCTTTAGGTCAGATGTAACATGTAGAGAGATTTCCTCTGATGTTGTTATCGTCATACTCACATGGTGGAGCCTCTTGTAACTCCAAGGGCCTTGACCTCTTCTGGTGAGGGTGGGCAATATCATCATCTGTGTTAAGAAACAATTGAACATTAGTTGCATTTGAAACAGGAATCGTGTGGATAATATCATTGTGAGAGTTTTAGTTACCTTCTGATGAATTGTCATGCAAATGAACTGCAAAGAGAGACAAAAAATGATGCGAACTGAAACATGTCATGGTAAGGCAGTGTACATATGCTATTTATTTATATATAAAAAGATGAGGTCTATTACTAGGACTGGTTGTTGGAAAAGTCCCCACCCATTGTGCATGACATTACTCAAATAGTCAAATGTGATTACTCACATGCAGGTGTTTGTGGCCTGTGTGCACTTTTTCCGCCAATGAGTGCTATAGAAACAATAATGATGACATGTCATTGACAATGCAAAAACAACACACAGCCATTCCAAAATGAGTCTTCATCCTCTTCTGCGTCGTGTTCTGTTGAGTACTGTTGAGTACTTACATTTATGTTTTCTTTTCTGTTTCCTTTTTGGGAGCTGGTCACCATTCTGTTTACCCACCATGGATTGTACTACAGTGCAGAAATGGTCACATCACCAACTACTGGTAATTCTGAATGTCCTATTGAGTGTTTATTGACAATATTGATGTCATATGCATATGTTGCTGTTACAGGTGCTGTGGGGTACTTGGAGTAACTTTGAAACAAAGACAATTTGGCAGTCAAATGTTCTAAGTCAGATGTAGCATGTAGAGAGATTTTCTCTGATGTTATCGTCATACTCACATGGTGGAGGCCTTGGTAACTCCAAGGGCCTTGACCTCTTCTGGTGAGGGTGGGCAATGTCATCATCTGTGTTAAGAAACAATTGAACATTAGTTGCATTTGAAACAGGAAACGTGTAGGTAATATCATTATGATAGTTTTAGTTACCTTCTGATGTATTGTCATGCAAATTAACTGCAAAGAGAGACACAAAAAATGATGTTAACTACAACATGTCATGGTAAGGCAGTGCACACAGTGAAAGACCAGTGTGAACCCCCCCCCCCCCCCCCCCCCATGGCATGTCATTGATAATGCAAACTAGACACTTAGCAATTCAGAAAAAAAAACTTTGTCTTGTGCACCATGCTCTTTTGAGTACTTGCATTGCTGTTTTCTACTCCGTTTTCTTATACGAGGGTCGTCACCATCCTCTGTTGGTATAAAATGTGGTTTACATGTGTAAATAACTCACAAGGCTACAGTATTTGTACAACATTTATAATGATTATAAACTGACCTCTGAACCTCTGTGGTAACACTACCCGCCGGGAATCGTGGTCAGACTCCTCCAGCTGTGAGGTTTCTTGGGCTTTTCGGGCCCTATGGCGGGCCATAGCATATGTGTCTGCAGAAAAAAATAAACACAGAAAACCTGTGAAGCAACATTCACATTCACGCAGGCTGAAAAGTTGGGTAAACAGAAATGGATCAAAGATATTCCCCAGGTTAAGTTGCCTTACATGTCCTACACTGATGGAATCATTGAATAGCTACCCGCAAAACATTTGTGAAATTGTGATTGTCTAGGGCTGCCATATTACACCACACTTTTGAATGGTAGTGTACATACCTGTTTGCGAGAGTATTCTTACTCTGTACCTCGTCCACAGCTGTTTGTCCGGCAGGACATTCTTTTTTGCCAGACCAACAGGGTTATGTGTAGGCCAGTAGCAGTGTAGATCATTTGCCTGTAATACAAAATGAAGATGCAACTGTAGGTGACTACATACCAAAACACGTTAGTCAAGGCTTACATGAAGTAAATAACATGAGGGGGATAATGTTACAAAATAAAACTTACCCCATCACCCCATTCCAGCCACTTTGAGGGAGCTGCCTCCACTTCATTTTCATCCGTGAAGTGAAGCACAACAAACTGCTTCATGTCCTGTATGACAATAGAATTTCTGATTGGTTTTTTTTTGTGCTGGAGATGCAAAAGGTGGTGGTGGTGGTGATGGCAATACTTGTTGCAATGTCATTGAGTAATGTTGTTGATTCGATTTAGGTCATCAGATGGTGTGAAGGACCGTAACAACAACCCTATGTCCATGAGGTTCCTTGATGACAAACGCCAATTTCACAAGACAACTCCGATGCAGAAGCCTCATTTCTGATGCACGGGTCTTGGCACAACAAATAGGACTGCAAGTTGGTGTAAACCCTACACAAGACAGTCTCTGCATTGTCTGTAAGGGAAACAACCTCACAGCATTCTCCAGGACTCAGTATGAACACTGCCCCTTCTTTAACCATGTTCTCTGGCCTTGTTTCAGGTAATTTCATTGGAATTGTTTCCTCAAGTCGGTTGGCAATCTCCATCAGAGGGTTTTTCCCCGATCTGACCATATTTTTAATGTGGTGCAGATGGCTCTCAAAAGGGAATGCACTGAAGTGGTCAAGACTCCCGAGAGATGTCACATCAGCTGCCAGATGCAACAAGGAGTGGACATTGTACACTTTGAATTGTGGCCCGTACAGAATCCCTCCACGGTCAACAAAGAACTGCAGCAGATTGTGTGCATAGCAGGTATGTGACACAGCCAGTTCAGGGGACACCAAAATGCACATAGCTGTGCTGAAGGTCATGAAATGATCAAAAAGATTCTCCTGGAGAATACCTCTCAACACAACCTTTCCCGTGTACAGCATAAAAATAAATTGTCGGAACTCCGTGGCTTTCCAGCGGTCCAGCTCATCCAAGCTCCTTGGCCTGCGGGCAAAACAGGTAGGGATAACCTTTCTCAGGGCTATCAGACGATTGTTTACTTGTGCAATTTGAGCTCTTGACATTCTCACTTCTGTCCTCACCCTTGTCCAGAGCAGCAGCAGCTTCCTCATCACCCCAAGGCAGCATTGGTGCATGTAGTCACCTGGGAATGCCTTCACCATGTTTTGTGCAGGCATCTGTAGCCAGAGGGAAGGAGGCTAAAGACTGTGTGCAGGATGTCTGGGGTATTCTTTGGTGATATTCTCTGCCTGGTCCTACCTGAGTACAAGTCCTGGAGGGAGCTAGCCTGGCAGTGCCAGACCTACATCAGAAAGATGTAAGGTCTGGCGCAGCTCCATTGGCAGTGTGGGCGGGATAAACGGTTGTCTTTCAAGTTCCCTCTGCACGCAATAGGATAGCGCTACAACCAATCAGAGCAACGAAGAAGGTGACGTAGTCAGAGCGACGGCTCTGACTAAGTAATTAATCAAAACTCCGAATACATATTTATTTTCGAGGAAAGACTTCAGTGCCGTTCTTTGTTCTTTTCTCAAATAAAATGTTCAACTTCAAGTCTTGAAGAGTCGCGGCCAAAGCCGAGTGGAAAGACAGCCGTTCGCCAGCAGCAGCAGCCATTGTTTACCTCTAACACAGAACCGTCGCATTTCTGTCGTCATTAGGTAGCCCGGCTTTCGACTCCGCCCCTCAGGCTGTGATTGGTCAGACATACAAGACACACTTGGTGTTTCCAGCACCAAAAAGCGGACGGAGCTTTGCTAGACCTACTAGCTGCCAAATAAATTTGCTGCCGCTAGGGGGTGTCTAGAGTTCTAGGCTAGGAGGGAGCTTTTTTAGCTTGTAATCTGTGTTTGTAATTGACCTCCTAAATAACAATTCATCAGCAATGAGTTTTCTTACTGTTTATTATTATTGTGCACAAGTGCCAGCCCCACTTACTTTAGTAGGCTATGCTAATAAGTTTCCATAAGGCCTGACATCAAATGCCTGATAATTCAGGCTCAGATATTGTGTTTGCTTTGTTCAAAAGTATAGCTGGTTGAAATCTCTCTTGTGAGGGATGTTTTTTTATGTGTTTGTAATGGTAGCATAAGTAATTGTAAAATAATTATAACAAACTACAGCAAAAACTGCAAATGGTGCCATCGACTTTTAGTCCATGCGCATAAAAGTGTCAAAGCAAAATAAGATTTAGTTTAAGCATAGACAACTCCCATCCGCTGGATCAGATGCTATTTAAATTCATATGTTGGTCTTTTTATGACTCCGATGTGCGTGGTTGTTTTGTTTTGAATCTATGAACTTCCTTGCATGGAGGTTACTTGGTCACTCCTCACATCTGGTGCAGCTGTGAGCTACAGGCATAAAAACAAGACCGATCTGTCAAACTCTGCTAGCGAGATAGAATTGTTCTTGAATAGCTATCCTCGCACACTTTTTCATTTTGCTTAGTATTTCATTCAATTGTTTCTCAGCATATGGTATGTGTATTAGGAAAGTATTAAGAAATTCCTACCTTTATTTCCTTTTCCAGGGACTGAACCGAAGATGCAGGGATCCACCATTTTGGAGATGACTTGAGGCAACAGGACAGCTTGACAACCCTGACTCAGCAGCAACAGCAGAGCCAGCCTCTCTGCGGCTTAAGGACAACTTCAGCTTGACAGAAAACTAATCTGGTGTTTTAAGGTGAATTAGACAGCAATTGAACTAATGTTTTAAAGCAACACAACTCATGATCATGGGGTAGCTACCTGCCCAACTCGACCTCTGAACCTCGAGGTTACAGCCAAACAAAACACTTGTGATTATATCATTATCTGAATAATTGTTTGTACTACTCTCCTTTGTCTAGTGTGGAAGTGTCATTTGTGTTATGTCAGACCCATTTACACAATTTCTGTTTTTCAGGGGAATTGCATTTCTCTGGACCAGCCGGGCAGTTCAAGGGTCACCAAAAAGTACATGGCTGTGCTGAAGGTCATGAAATGTTCATAAACATTGTCCTGGAGAATACCCCTTAACACAATCTTTCCGCTTGTTCATGTGTGTCCCCCCAATTCAGACATCCCTCTGACTTATTCATAATGTTTATACACCTCCAGTAACTGTGACCTGGACTTTGCACTTTGCATTGCTGTAAAAACACTCCCAACAACCCCACCTTACATTTATATGTTTATTGCACCTAGCACGTTACTTCACAGCACTTTTCTATGGGTGTATAAAGTATACAAAGTAATGGGTGATTGATATCTACTGCAGTTTCTGAATGGTGTTCCCTGCTTGTAAAATTAGGAGTTGATCTTCTATGTCAGCGTCACAACATGAGTGCTACAGGAGTTTCCTTTCATTATCAATATGGGTGTCAATAAAAAAATCTTTTTGCACTAACAGAATTGTGTATGATTTTCAAAAGCACATACGTTTGAAGTTGTAAGGTAGATAACAGATTATGCACAAATATGCTACAATGAAAACAGGCCTACAATTCACACTTGTAACTTGTCTACTAATGTACTAAACATGTACGTGCCAGTCACCCATAAATAAGCCCACTGAAAACATTAAAAGACTTGCATGGGAGAAAAACTGGACATCTTTGTTTCGAGGGTCTGAAATGAATTGTTACACACTGGCACTGGACAAAAGCTGCAGCTGTTGATCAGGTACATGTTTTAGCATTGTTGGATTTAAATAAGTGTGTGTGTGTGTAGGATGATTTCAATGCGGACGTCGCCTGGTTGACATCCTGGTGCAGGCATAATGTTATTGTCAGACGCAAACAAAGGCATCCTTGAGACGTTGAAATGACCCAATGCGGACTTCACTGTCAGACTCAAACAACGACGTCCTTAGGACGTGTTTGAAATGACCCAATGCGGATGTCACCCGAGGGACCTGACGGTGACGTCCCCAGAAAGTCCGGCACCGGACGTCGCGCAATAACCAAGGGGGGGCTTGCTCCGGACGTCAATAACGGCAGCGGAACGTCCGTTAGAGAACATGACGTTGGGGACCAATTGGGGACGTCGTGAATGTCCGCTTAAAGTCTGGGGGACGTCTCGTGTTTGTCGGGTATTGCGTAACTTACGCAATTCAAATAACTTACGTAATTTGCGTAAGTTACGTAAATTGCGTAACTTACGCAAATTACGTAAGTTATTTACGTGAATTGCGTAAGTTACGCAATTTATGTAACTTACGCAATAAGTTACGCAATTTACGTAAATTGCGTAACTTATTGCGTAAGTTACGCAAATTGCGTAACTTACGCAATTCACGTAAATAACTTACGTGAATTGCGTAAGTTACGCAATTTACGTAACTTACGCAAATTACGTAAGTTATTTACGTGAATTGCTTAACTTACGCAATAAGTTACGCAATTTACGTAACTTACGTAAATTGCGTAAGTTACGTAAATTGCGTAACTTATTGCGTAAGTTACGCAAATTGGGTAACTTACGCAAATTACGTAAGTTATTTACGTGAATTGCGTAAGTTACGCAATTTACGTAACTTACGCAAATTACGTAAGTTATTTACGTGAATTGCGTAAGTTACGCAATTTACGTAACTTACGTAAATTGCGTAAGTTACGTAAATTGCGTGCGCAACTTACGTAAGTTATTTACGCGAATTGCGTAACTTACTCAAATTGCGTAACTTACGCAAATTACGTAAGTTATTTACGTGAATTGCGTAAGTTACGCAATTTACGTAAGTTACGCAAATTGCGTAAGTTATTTACGTAAATTGCGTAACTTATTGCGCAAGTTACGCAAATTGCGTAAGTTATTTACGCAAATTGCGTAACTTACGCAAGTTATTTACGTGAATTGCGTTGCGTACGCAATTTACGTAACTTACGCAATAAGCTACGCAATTTATGTAACTTACGCAATAAGTTACGTAAATTGCGCAAGTTACGCAATTTACGTAAGTTACGTAAATTGCGTAACTTACGCAATAAGTTACGCAATTTACGTAACTTACGCAATAAGTTACGCAATTTACGTAAGTTATGTAAATTGCGTAAGTTACGTAAATTGCGTAACTTATTGCCTTACTCTATACAGGAGGAAAACCTGTCGCATCTAAATTGGACGGCACTCACCTTGGTGTGTCTCAAAGAATACATGGGCCGTAGCCAACAAACAGTAGACAAATTATCATCACATCATACACTCAATGTCATACCATCATCACAGTATCCTGAGGACATAAAGGCATAGTAGTTAATGCATAGTAATTTCCTCATATGAAATCCCTTCAAATACTTATATGCATGTATAACCACAATCGAATACCTCCAGGTATAAGGAACAGTAAACCTATATAGAACTAAAAAACGCCCTGTGGACATGCATGCAATGGCTCAGGTGGTTTCCATGCACACAGGTTTCTCAAACATCACAGTGTTATCCCCCGCACTAGTAGTCGACGTTCGGTCGGACAGTTCACAAATTCAATGTTCATCTTGTGATCCATAGGCAAGGCCCACACGCCAAGGTTACTAACACGTACCCATGTGTGCCTTCCCCACGGATCCACTCATCACCAGTAGTCGGAGCATATTTTAGCAGCATCAAAAAATTCATCCGTCTCATTATTAAAGCAATCATAGGAAAACAGCATAACACATTCCGAACTTAAAATGCATTGTAATGACAACCATGACCCATACTGTGCGTTTAATAATTCAACATTCAAGTAAAACAGGTGCCATGTCCTCCTAGACACAGGTGCCGAACTCCAGGGAAACAGGTACCAGTCTATGTAACCAAGCCTGATCAAGTCAGGGCGTTCCCCTGAACACTCTGTGGTACACCTGGTCACCTGTCTCCACCCTGGTTGGTGGTTCGTCCTTTGGCTCTGAAATTCTGTTTCTCAGAAATGTTAGTTTCTTGAATGTCCCGTTCACTCTTTCCACCATTCCCAGTGACTCAACCGCTGTTTGATGGGTAACTGCTGCACCACCCGGTGTTGGCGCTGTAGTTTTGACACGGCGGTGGAAAAAGCTAACAAGTTAAGGTATTAAACAGCATAACAGCATTAGGTGTTGGCGTAGTAATTCCCAATTTTCTATATCAATAAACTAGCTTGTGCATTAGATCCTTTCCCAACAGATTGCTGAAGTATTTCCCAATGCTTACTTTAACCAGGTCCTTGCAAATGTTTAAAGAACATATGTCTGACTTATGCAAATTCAACACTTAAACAAATAAAACGAAAAAAACAAAAAATCTAAATGCACAAATATTCCCCCCTTGTAAATAAAATGCAAAAATAGTCCCTCCTTGAAATAAAATACACTACTTATTCCCCCCTCGTGACTTTGAAAAAGTCACGCAAAATTAACACAAAGTTAAGCATGTTGCATTCATTCTTCCCGCTTGTATTGACCTTTATATATTGATGATATAAAATATATGTATATGACAGTGATTCTAGGTCCTAGTTTATCAAGCTTTTTGGAACAACTAATTTAGTCTTCTAGCGTTACCTTTGAATCTTATGCCCACATTATTTTAATTTACTCTTAGACTAGGTAAACTTATTCAATTGTTCTAATAAGGCCAAATTCATGAGCTAGTCTCACCCCACCGGAAGAGCTCTTCCCAGTTACCCTTTCAGCAGCTGAAGAGAGGTCTATCCAGGTCGGGTTACCATCATCCAGTCGAAAACCACCTCTAGGAGATGAAAAAAAGAGTATCATGACGGTTTCCTAATCTAGAGAAGATCTCACCCCATCAGGATGAAGCACTTCTCTGCAATCCAATCACTGTCAATGCACAACAAATCATCATTACAGAGTGTTAACATCTTTCAACACCAATCACTTGTGAATAGTCAATCATTAAAAGAATCAAAAAGAAAATAGAAAATCTAGAGCATAAAAACACATCACATTCAGATAAGACTGTCAGCCAGTTGCCTCCTAATATGAAACTTATCAACCGCTGGTAACAGGAAGCAATGTTCCTGCTGTTCATTTTGTGTATGCAGTCCATTTCAATGTCCAGATATGAGTCTCTGAGTCCATTTAGGGCAGGAACCCCAGATCAACTGTCCTCTCTCTAATGGACCCCCCTCCATTGTCCTGAGGGGAAGAGAGACCAGAACCAACCAGTATCTTTGCAGAAAAACATCTAACACAATACAACAAACAATATGTAGACAGTTGTTTCTATTATGGAATTATAGATCAGGCGTGTCCAAATCCTAAATGATCTTGATGATCTTATATCGTTACTAATCCAAGTAGTTCAAACCATATGTGAAAGTTATATCAAAACAAACGTGCATACAAAGGTGAGTCAAACAATAGGTGAATATGGTGAATGAAGTGAACATTGAATATACTGTATATGTAGTCACACATCGTCATTGAATAGTTCTGCTTACTCAAAATGGGTATACCTCTAATAAACCAACCTCAATTTCCTCATTGTCAACGTCCAAGTCACCTCTAATAATCAAATGGCACCTGTGTGTGTGTCCCAGGTGAAAACACTCCGGCCCATCTAAGAATCATAGCCTTAGCAACGGTCAGCATCATTGAGCAAAAACAAAACATCGTACATAAAAACAAAACAATGGACACCACATTATGGAAGTAAACTGAGCAACCTACAAATGGACTTGTTTAATTGTTACACCCCATGATGTTCATGATCTTTCTTTGGAAGGGGCATGGAGGTCCCCTCCTTCTCTTAAGGTTCTTAGCTCTTAGTAAATAAAGGAAAGAATAAAACAAAGGGTTAATGTCAATTTGAACACCTTCATATTACTGACAAGTTGATGCTTATGAATAATCAGTTTTTACACAACAACGCTTTTTATCGCAGTAATGACATCTGTTAATATAGTTATTTATGAATTTAAATGTCTAGATAATAACATTAAACCGAATTATTGTATTGCCTTCATCCTGCCTTCTCCCCTTGGTGCACGTAACTTCATTCACGCTAATTAGCACACTCCGTAATGGCGTCTCGCGAAGTAAATGGACTGGCCAACGCCATTCCTTTGTCCCCTTCTTCATGGTCAGTCGTCGGGGGAGGGGGGGAACTTGGCCAGTGGGGGTTTACTAAGTAAACTCCCAAAATGGCTTACAGGGATTTGTAATCTTATCTATGCTCCCTGTGGTGTTACTATAGCATAGAACTACTCCTAAGTGTGCACACTTTATATCTTCCTAGGTAATATAGTGTATATGTCCAACTATGTGTATGCCCGTATGTGCAAGTGCTCCAACTCCACTTGCACTGTTAGGTATATCTATAGGTTGGAGTGAAAGATGAGTACTTTGTCTCTTACAGCTAGCTGGCCATTAGCCTCCCATGTAAGCCATATGGCTAAGAACACAGGAATGCTACTATCCCCCTTGGAGAACAATGAGTCATAAACAACCCCCCGTGGTGGGCTATCTTCAGTTCTAAATACCTAGCATGTCCGCTATCCCCACGTGGTAGCTTGCGGCTAATAGCACAGGAATGCTACCATCCCTCTCTTAAGAACAAAGACCCATAAAACTGCTCCCACTTGTTGGCCTATCTTCAGTTACATACCTACACATAGCCTTTCCCTTAGCCTCCACGTGGTAGCCTGCGGCTAATAGCACAGGAATGCTACCATCCCTCTATGAGGAACAAAAGGCCCATATGACTAGTCCCACGTGGTGGGCTATCTTCAGTTACATACCTATTTTGCAGATATAACTAAGATGCACTTTAGCAGAGTTAGCAAGCATTAGCACATGCAGGGTTAGGTACATGAATGTGGGTAATTGTGTTTCATGCAAGTTAGCGTAGTTCTTTGTGCATGCAATGTTAGTAGCGTTCTGTAACCACTCGATCTCCTCACTCCACCTCCGAATTCACCACGTTATCATATTAGGTCACAACCTTTGACCAATTTAACAAGATATAACAATTCTACGGCCTCAAACCGATTATAAAACATTAATCGGGCCTCAAACCCTCTCTTTTGTCTTTTTTATTTTATTTTAAGCCATATGTGGGCCTCAAACCCGGCTAAACTAATCCGGCCTCAAACCGATTTTACTACTAAATGGGCCTCAAACCCGGACACTTATACATTACTGGCCATTTGTTACTTCTTATTTGCCGTAAAATGACGACATAATATCATTTAACTAATTCCAAAAGAGTTATAAGCGCCTGTTCATTTTGCTTCGGCTAACTGTAACGACTATGGACCGGAGAACCAAAGCTTTACAACAACGTACGCTAGCCAGCTCTGTCACCTAATAATCCTATATGTGCAGTTTTAGCCTGAGCAATAGGCACTGCTTACCTTCTTTCTTAGGCGCCTTGTGGCAGAGCTGATGGGTCGTACGCTGCGGTGCGGCCAAAGTTCCAAAGTCCCAAAATAAAGCCTCTCTTCGCCTCGAATCACGTCGGATGGTCACCAGATTGTGGGGGTTGTGTTCCGAGGAAGAAGGCCGCCGACAACAGGAACGCTTTAACTCACTTTATTTGTTTAGCTTTAGTTATGTCTAATCTATGTAACAATGGAGGGGTATTGTAAAAGTCACGCCGTGTGGAGAGCCCCCTCGCTTTGCGTCCTTTCGGATGCGCTACCTGGGGGTTCTGATTCTAACCGGATGTTTCCGCCCGGATGGTCTCTGGGCAGGAGGCGTGGCCTCCATGACGCACAATGGCTAGCGTTGAGCGCCCGCCCCCAGTGTATTATGTATGCCGCCACCTAGTGTTGAGGTGCAGTTAATACAACTTGTATATTTATTTCTACTCCTTTGTGGCTATGTGTAGATATTACAGCCTGCTGATACATATGTTATTATTAATTCGCAACATATATTAGATGTATTCTGTATTTTTATCAAAATGTTTATTGTGGATCTTGACCCTCTTGACCCCCTGCTGCTCAGCCAGGTCTAGGACACTTACCTCACACCCCACCGAGACAGAGGGAGACAGAGGGAGATAAAGAGAGAGAGACCTGAGCTTGACTGAAGGAGGACACAGTCCTGAGATCCACCTCTGTGCGGTGAGTGATGAATCAGAATGAGATGAATGCTTCAACAATGTTCCTCTTGGCTCAGCACCACTTCTCCCCTTGTGGTCATGAGCATGGACGTTGTTAGACCTGGGCATTCGGGGCTATAGCCCCGGATCTTTTGGGAATAGCCCCGGATCTCTGTGCCGTGAAATAAAAAATACCCACCCCCACGTCGGTCGTCGGTCCGGGGTGTGTTATGATCACGCACCCCCCCACGCCGCGTCGGTCGTTGGTCCAGGGTGTGTTACGATCGCGCACCCCCCCGCCCCCCGTCAGAGAAAATTGCTAGGGCCGAATTTGGTTCCCAGTCCAACCCTGGTCTGGGCTACAGCCCCGGATTATTTCAATTGCTAGCAACGTCCATGGTCATGAGCAGGGGCGATTCTAGGGTCAGAGCTTTAGGGGTGCTGAGCACCCAATGAGCCCCACTGCCACCACCCACCCTTTTTTCACACAAAAACAAAAAACTATGTCTATTGAAAAATAACTTTATCATTCACACACACACACACACACACACACACACACACACACACAGTAACGCTAGGAGTTAGTATATACTATGCCCCCATGAATGTGATGTGATTATTATTGTTGCAAAGCCTGGTTCAGGTTAAATCCTCTGTAAAACATGAATGAATACAGCAAAAGAAAAACATTTAACTTTATTTTATTGTCTGGTTTGATAGTCAGACAACTGAAAAATAACAGATATAAATCTATGAATAAATAACAATTAATTTTAAGCCACAGTGAGTGTTTTCACACATACTGGTGGTATACAGACGTGTCGTTTCGTTTGTTTTCACTCTGGTCCAAACGCCGCACCACTGGCAGGGCTTCATGTTTCCATGACGACGGACCAGAAAAGACGCGCGTGACGTCATGTTGACATGACTCCCGATTGTTAAAATGAGTCTCAAAGTAACGATAAACTTTAACAACAGAGACACACGTACGCACTACACAGGTACTTGTGGCGCTGCTGTTTCTGCTTAATAAATGGACTCCAGTTCGACTGTAGCCGCGCTAATGGCGCTAACGGAGCTAACCGGGCTAACGGAGCTAACTGGTAAACGGTGCCTGGACTCCAGCACTCACCGATATGGTATCGGAATCGGAACAACTCTCGGTAAAAGGAAAGAAGTGTGAGACACAGCTTTGGAGCAACTTACTTAGTTGATTCACAACACTACAACTAAACAGATCTCACTCTGCGTGAGTCGCGCTGGACGGTCGGGCTGCGGAGCGGTGCAGAGGAGAAGGAGGGGTGAGAAGAGGATGATACCATTTGCTAAGCGGGGATGTTTTCATTTTCGTCCTTAACATATACATTTTAAACCACAAACTACGGAGTATGTTTTGGACATTATTTAACCCTGTCAAAGACAAACACAATTTTTAGAATAACATTTCTTACCCAAGTTTTAGGGGTGCTGAGCTAGCCTCGCCCCTGGTTAGGGTTAAGGTTGGGTTAGGTTAGAGTTAGGTTAGGGTTAAGGTTAGGCGTTAGGTTAGGGTTAGGTTAAGGTGAGGGTTAGGTTAGGGTTAGGGTAGGTTTAGGGTTACTAACCCTAAACCTAGTAGCCTCCTGTTGGATCGACTTCGTTTACTTCTTTTGTAAAGACGATCAAAACAGACGAGCCGACAGCTTGAACGTGAGATGACGTTTCACGGCCAAATCAAATAACCAATCTGGCGAGAGCCCTTCTAGCCAATTAGAGGGGGAAAAGGCGGTACCTTCCCCTACCATCCTGGGAAAAAATATCGCTCCACGAGCCGGGATGTGGCCGCGTCGGAGTCAGTTGCGGGTTGCGGGTTTCTGCGCGTTTCTGACGCGGTTTTTGATCATTGGCAACGTCCGGCCACAAGATGTCGCCGTGCACAAACTAAAAAAAAAGCAGGGCCCTCTGGCGGCAGCTCCTTCCGCACATACATGGGACAGCTCATGCATCATGTGCTGTATGTGCTTTCATTTCAATGGCTTTATTTCATTAATTAAATAATAGCAAAATAATAATATTTTTTTAACATAAAAAAATGTGTGATAATAATACTGAAACAAAACCCAGAACATAGGAAGTATACACATTCAAAAACTTGGCACCCAGAGTCTTGGCAGCTGACATCTTAGCAAGCAGTTAAGACGGGTCTGTTGTCATTAATAGTGCTGCTGTCCCTGCATGTGTGTGTGTGTGTCCAGGATCCCATTACACAATCCATGTGAGATTCAGGTGCCTTTTCATTCATTCAAAACATAAATAATAGTAGGTAATACTAGTACGAATCTTACGCTTGTGATTGTGTGTGTGTGTGTGTTATGTGTTTGTCTGTGGAAACTTTATGTGATTTATAAAGGCCTGTGAGGACACTTTTAATCTGAAAAGGCCTGACCCGAGCACAAATCCAATACTGTGGTCCGTTACTTTGTAGTGATGACAAAACAAAAGATTTAAATGACAACAAGAAATCTCATCTTATCTCATTATTTATCTTAAATGCGGTTTATTAAGATGATGAAGTATTTACAGCCAGCATAATCAATCATTTGAATTACTCAGACACACGACTGAAAAAAACAAACGGTAGTGCTGATATCACATCTGGTAAAATAGAGCGAAGGAGAGATGAGAAAAAAGTGTCAGAAGAGAGAAGATGGAGGGAGCGAGCGCGGGAGAGAAAGAGAGCAAGAGAGGAAGAAAGCAAGAGAGGGCATTAATCCACTGGCACAGGGAGATCATGGTGGGGGTCGTTGTCTTGACTGATCAGTGGGTGAGTGTTGTTGAGCTCGGCGTACTGCAGTGAACCCTGCACAGAGAAGTCACAGAGAAACACACTACCTGTTAACACACCTGAACGGGGGGGGGGGGGTTTGGGGTTAAGTTCAAACACTTCATCATAGTCTACAGGCATTTTACATTGTAAGGAAATATGTCAACACCGTTGCCTCGTACATTAAAGGTGCTGTAGGTAATATTTAACAGCCTATAATTTCAGTGTATTTTGATGGAAATGACATACATCCGTCAGCTATTAGTGAGTGAAACGCTCTGTGAATATCTGTTATGTATATATATATATATATATATATATATATATATATATATATATATATATATATATATATATATATCTCCGTATGAGACCCTAGATTTTAGACCACTCCCAGCACATTTCTGAGCAATCAGGGCATCTCTTTCCTGAATTAGTGCGTGACTGCAATACTTCTTAATGGCGAAGACACCAAGGGAGGGAATCTTACCCACAACACCTTTAATAGCAGAAATGTTGTCACCATCATGATGACGATTTAAAAAATAAAAAAAATGTATAAAGACCAAATACAAAAAAACCCTACTGATTAGATGGATTAGATTTAGATAACTGATTACACTGACATTTCAACTACTAATGTGATACTTTAATGCAGCCGTATGCAATGAGGTGCAATCAAGTGTACAGGTTCTCATTTGTATCTCATAACAGTTTAGAGCAAGTTTTAAAAGTTTTAAAGTGGTCTTAGGGAAAGTGGTGTAGAGCTAAAACTGGGGATATATACTGGTATTTTGTTAAAACTTATACTTCCATTCCAACACATTGCATAACAAGACAAAGCTTTCCTCGACAAGAGATAGTACAAGGACTCAAACAGAAACTTCATTTTTTGCCTCCTATTTTGGACCATGATGTCATGGCTAAACTTGTCCCATTGCATTGTCTTTTCGAACAGAGCGACCGGACTCCTGTGGCACCTTGTATGGTCAAGGGAGAGAGCGTGTGGTCGTGACTCAGGGCTAGACGAAGAGGAGATGGCTCGGCGGGGTAATTGAACTGGGTCCACCGCGCTGCTGATGTGACTGGTCGATAGGGAAGGAAGCCGCAGCCTAAATTTCCTTTTCGTCCTTGTCTGGAAACTTTGATGCACCACTTCTGCCCCGCCCCACCCCTATCAGCCTGACGAAAGGCAGGGAGGCCGTGGTAGTAACCAAACCACAGGGGCAGTAGAGCAATGGAGGGAAACCGACACTGATGTTGACACGGGACAACGTAGTTCAAATATGTATGTGCAAATGTACATGATCAGAGAAACACAAGGTCCTTTATTGAGTTATGAAATACAATGGAATAAATGAAAGAGAAACATAACTCACATATTCGTGTTCAGCAGCAGCAGCCACACCTGTAGGACATGTAATATTATTTTAGTGTTTGCCAAGTGGGAGTTACCTAAAACAAAGTTATTGGTGCATTTCACTCAGACTGTGTGTGTGTGTGTCCTGCTTTGCCTGCTCACACGTCCACCATGCAATAGAATTCAAATTCGAATAGTGGAAAGGCAGAGGGAAATTTATTAGTCATCTGACAGTTATGACGAGCAGGCTGACCCTGCTGACGAGCCAGTTCCTCCTGGTTTGTTTTCTTCCAGGGACCATTGTTTGACTCCATAGAGGAGTATGTGTTTCTAAAGACTCTGTCCACTGTATAAATACCCGGCATAACCGTCTGTTATGGCTGGAAATATTGAGCGCACGACCAATGAAAATATTTGTTGTTGCACTTCTAAATCTGGGGGAGGGTCCCGTGTGTCCGACTCTGGCCTGCTGATGGCTCGAGTTTCTACTTACAGGAAGTTGCAGCCCATGCTAACAGGATACGGTTACCTTGTTGTAGCTTCCCTCGGCATTGTAACAGTAGAAATGTTGTGGATTTACTTGGTGCAGTGATTTATGGTCCTGGCGTCAGTAGTTATATTGCAAAGCGACACAAAATGAAGCGTAGTGAATCCCAGTCCAGGAGGAGTAACAAGTACGTTGTGAAGCGCTGAACTTACAGATTGGAGCGTTCTGCAGCTCAGTGTACACCGTGTCCGTACCCTTCTTCTTTGGAGGGCCTGTTCAACAGAAAAAAAAGCACGTCAATTTACTAAAACATCAAAGGGCCTAGGATTAGCCTGTAACCATAGAAACTGTTTGTTTATTTCATTTGACTTATTCATATTTGTGTTAAGGGCCAACGAGCGATTGTCAAGCGTAACTGCCATCTGCAGTCCATGGGAGGGCTTCAAAGCGCAACGCGGGCATCGCTAAACCATCAGGAACCTGCATGGCAATTAGCCCTAGCTTCCTGTTTACACACAGCCTCTGGAAACCTGCACACGCCTTAATGAGGGGTCATTAGGGCCTTGCCCAGGAAGCTACGACTTTGGAAATGAGGACAAGGAAAAAAAAAAAAGGAAGAAATTGGGGTAACGAGGGGGACAGAAAGGATGTGGTTAGGGAAGGCCAAAAAAAAAAAAAGGCGAGCAACAGAGATGGCCGAACAATAGAAAGACATGTATATTGTTTTAATTGGATCAAAAACATGTTAAGACGGAAGGAGAAAGTGTGCGTGTGTTCTACCTTTGGCCAGGTGGGCAGGCTGGGGGTGAACCACCTCGGTGTACTCCACGTCAGGTTCATGCAAGGCTACACTGGTCTCCTCGTCGCTGGCTGGTGATCATCAACACCCGCATGTCAAGTGAGTGATGCTACCAATCCGTTGATCACCGACCTCAACTGACCCGAGCTAAACTTCCACATTGTGTGTGATTTATGAAACAATGAGTTCGTGTGTGTGTGTGTGTGTGTGTGTGTGTGTGTGTGTGTGTGTGTGCATGTTTATTGTGCACCTCACCTGCGTCAGGAGGTCTCACGCTCCACATACTGCTGGTCGTTCTGTCCACTGTCACTATGAAACATACACACACACACACACACACACACGGATTCACACACGCATTAAGCCTAGTCTGCTGAGATAGCGCAGTAAAGCAGCAGAACACCCTCCCAGTTGGTCTTTAGAGATCGGCATGAGTTATATGCCGTGTCTCGCCCTAATGAGCAAGACACAAAGCAAAACTAAGGATACATTTATAAAGGGCATCTTTTGTGGTCGCCAAGAATTACTTTCTTACTGGCAGTGTATGTGATGCAAAGCAATCGAGCTTCTATACTACTATGAAATATATTAGTATACATGCACAGTGCTAATATGTATGCTGCACTAAATGTGTACACTATGAGTATATAAAATAATCTTTTTTGAGATTTAGCCATCCCTTGTGGATTTAATTGAATCACAGGCTGGTTTCCCTTGACTTGTGAAACCCAAGGCTGAAACTGGTGGCTTTATTACCCTGAGAGAAAATGAAAAGCCCACTGTAACAAAAGGCATGGACGATATATGTTTATTTGGCATGCTGCAGATATCCCTCACTGCCTTGTGCACAATGGGCCACTGTTTAGTCCCCAGCAGCCGAACAATAAGCACTGGCAAAAACAACGTCCCACTCCTCAGTGTACGTCTAGATAGAGCTCAGCCAGGCCGCAAGTGATTAATTTCCTCCACCTGCTGCATGCATTTCACCCCCCCCCCCACCCCACCCCACCATGTTATTCAGCTTGCTGCCTGCCAAAATAGGAAGTTTCGTGGTGACACATTGTTCAAAATTGTTTTTCTCTCACTCTCTTCGCCCCTAAAAAAAACGCAAGTCACAGAGGTGTGACTTGACATTGTGTCGGAAATTCTTTTACACGCATTTAGAAAATGTAATGCATGTAATACATATGAAAAAGCCTGATGAAACATGAATTTAGTGCTTAGTGTCGGCTTGGGTTTAAGACATCAAATCTTAGCGATAAAGAAAATGTTTCCCCATGTGATAACAAGTCGTCCAATAGCCTGAGCGAAATAAAGGGCACTGAAACACTGCGGTAATTAAAACCTACATCTTTATTCTACAGCATGTCCTCTAATCAATATATACACACACATTGCAAAGAGATATACACACACATTTCTACTGATAGTGACAAAAGTGTATTTACAGTCTTCTTAATAACAAGTGCACATCAGATAAATAGGTTTGTCGTGACAAAGACACCAGCATCTAACAAGACAGACACACGCAAAATGGAAAAAGATCGAAAGACACGAGTGATGATTGCTGTGATAGCCAGAAGCGTGCCAGACTGCAGATGGAGGAGAGAGGGGAGGCTTGGGTTTGGGATACAACTCCTTTTCATTTGGTTTGTCTTCAGACAATAAAGGCCAAGACCTCATGAGTAAACCTTTTTTTTCCCCCAGACACTCCAGCTTTCGGAGTTTCCTTTGGTCTTCCTTCATTTATTTTCCCTTCAAATGTCAATCTCTACAGAAAGTTTTTGTTGTGGTTTTCTTTCTTCCACTGAAAATATTGTTCTACACTGTTGCCGGGATACTGCAGCTGCTCCTGTTGCTGATGTCAATAGGCAGTGACGCCACACTATCTCGCGTCCCATTGGTCGCTCTCCCCTCCGTGCCATCATAGCGCGACGCTGAGTCTGTAATATGGAGACGGAGAGGAGGGAGAGGATGAAGACGATGAAGGCGATACTCGAAGCTCTTAAGTGTCTGCTTGCAACAGTGTTAGAAGCGAACTAGGCTATCAAGCAATTATGTGACTCACGTGAGCAGTAAGCGACTCGAGTCACTATTAAGGCGCAGGCACACGGCCCCAACAAACACCGACACCCAACACTACAGAATCGTGGCCGAAGACGGCCAACGCCGATTGCGACATCGTTCGTCGACAAAACACTTCATCGGACAGCAGCCAACAACCCGCTAACTGGTGTGGTACACTGGCCCCATGTTGGCGTTTTGTCGGTGTGTGTCGGGGTAGGCGCAAGCACCTTTAAAATGCCTTAACTATGAAGCAGTCCAGAACACACCGTCCACATGTGTCCTACCTAAACGTGTGACGGACTTAGCTGAGGGACCCGACTGACACTGGAGACCAATGCCCCATAATAGGAACGTCACTTTTAGTGCGGTGCAGGCTGACAAATGTTTTTTTGAACATGAACATGCTGTGGCTCTAATGAATAACATGAATCCATGTAATATGGGACGGGTGCGTATAGGCGAGAGCACGTATTAATAATAATGAGGACAAATGCCTGTTAAGGTGTGGCGACATGCAGAGACGCATTGAAAAGCGGGCTACCTGTGGCTGCCGTATAAACCTCTGTGTCGTGGGTGAGACTCCTTGTTAACGAGTCACCTGATTTCGAGCTCGAAGGCTTTCTGAGAAATCATGAGAATAGAGACATTTGTAGGCAGGGGGGGGAGGGGGGACACAAGTATAGGGTGGGTGGTGCGTCGGCAAGACAAATACAATAGATCATAGCATAGACTCTATCGTGGCTAAACTACACATGTGATGGTAAAAAATCAGTTTAAAGCCATCTTGAATGGCATAAAAGGGGCCGAATGCGGATCCCTGTTTAACTGTGGTGGTGGTGACCAATCACTGTTCCTGCAGTGTCAAACTAAATGCAAAAAGCTCTACTGTGGACTGCTAGCGTCTACGCGCAAGACGGAGAGACAACTCACACTGATAGCTCTGCCGCCACTTCCTTTTTACCTGAAGGCAGGAGAGAGGAGGAGGTGAGGAAAGAAGGAAAGGAAGAAGAAAGACAGAAAGAAAGAAAGGAGGAGTGAAAACGCGGTTGGTTTCCATACATGGTTAGACATGAGAGGCCAGTGTGACTGGAGGACTGTAGGTCTCTCTACCTCGGCGGGACTTGTAGCGCAGCACACACAGCAGCACCAGCACACACAGCACCAGCAGGCAGGATGCCGCAATCACACCCTTCTTCCACAACGCCAAGTGCACTAGAGGGGGGAGGAAGAGGGAGAGATCCACATATGAGATGAGTTAATAAGAGTGAGAGAGAGGCAGAGAGAGAGAGAGAGAGAGAGAGACAGAGACAGAGAGAGAGAGAGAGAGAGAGAGAGGGAAGGGAGGACATGGAGAAAGGATGGAGAGACAAAGGACAAAGTGCCAAAACAAAACCAGGACAGATGATTCCTTTCTGCAATGCTTGAGGTTCACCCCCCCCCCCCCCCCCCCCCCCCCCGCCAAGTTGCACACCCACGCCCCTTCTCTGTATTAGATGTATTTGCATCCAGCACATGTTCAGCATCTCTAACGCCATGTTCACACTACGCGGGCCAAATGTAAAAACATCTCTGGATCCGGATGGATGGATCTGAAAACACAGGGCTGACATCCTGTACAGTATATTTGTATATTTCAGAACATGGTGACGTACAAGTGAGACGTGACCCAGACTTTGGAGGCAGGCTACCGCTACCGGTCTGGGCATGTGCATGAGAGTCAAGCACACCACAACCACAAACCCCCAAAAAACGCAACCCCCCCCCCCCACCACCAATACGGACCCCCACACACACCCAGGCAGCTCACCCTCTATGGGGACCAGCTGGCTCCTGACCAGGTTCTGGGCTTGGTTGAGGGCCTCGCAGTAGTAGGTGGCACTGTTGTTGCGGCCGATGTCGGCGATCTGGTGGTCCGCCGTGATCGCGTTGACGGTCTTGCGGATCAGCGGTTGGCTGATGTCACTGCGGTACCACTTGAAGGTGATGGGCAGCGTGCCTGTGGCGCCGCAGATCAGGATGAGCTTGTTGCCCTCGGAGATGTCCCCCGGGCTCGGCACAACTGTCAGCGTGGCCTGTGACAGAGGGACTGGGGGGGGGGGGGGGGGTAGATAGTTAATTTTCTGTACCTATGTCTATATTATATAATACATGTAATATAATATTTCTTATTTATTCACAAAATTCATTGTTTCCATCTAAAACCTCACAATTGGTTTGTGACTGGACATTTGATCACAAGAGCAGGGATGGCAGATTTATGTGACGGCTAAAACAAAAAAACCAACAATACATCTAAAAACCCCACTTCTATAAACGCCGCTCCCCATGTTCGACCGCCCAGAGCATCCCGCCGTTTACCTATGATGCTGGCGTTAAGCCTTTCACTGCGCTCCCCGTCCTTCTGCCGGTTGTTTTCCGCCTTGCACTCGTACTGGCTGATCTCAAGGGGGTGTTGGATGGTGATGTTGAACAGGGCCTTTTGGTGCGGCTGGCTGACGGTGGTGACGCTCACAAAGTTGGAGGTCTTCAACAGGGTGTAGTTGATGGGCAGGCTGCCGTAATCTGACGCACACTGGATCTGGAAGGGCCGTCCCAGGACGACCGTTTCCTTCGCCGATAATTTGGGCTTCACCACAGACACTGTGGAAGAGTGAAGGAGAAAAACGTTGTAAACAAGCCACCTCTAGTCTTAAAATAAGGTGTTTTAAAAAAATGTTTATTTGGCAACCTCTTGCTTTTCCAAAGCAATTGTTGACAGACACACACACACACACAAATGAAAAGTTTCCGTCAGTTTAATGAGCTAAATTAGAAAAAGTAATTTCAATACCATCTTCTCTGGTTTCAAATAGACACATCAACGTGGCAGCACTCACCTTTGGGCATCACCAGCAGGGCCTTGCTGTCCTTGTCGATGCCCCGGGCCCGGGCGGTGCAGATGTAGTTGAAGTGGTTGGTCAGCGCCTTGCCGGAGAACCGCCCGGCCTCGCGCTCTGCGACCAGGCTCCCCGCCGGCTTCAAGGCGTAGGTGATGTCGTCCGTGTTGAGCCTCTCGGCCACCAGGACCTCGCTGCTGCAGGTCAGCCGCATCTCGTCCCCCTGGAAAACCTCGGCTGGGGACATGCTCAGCCTCGGCACCGAGAACAGCTCTGGGTTCAATAGGTGGAAAAATACCGCTAAGTAAGAATGATTTAGAATAAAGATACAGATAGATTTTAGTAATCCCAGATAGGAAATATGGGATTATTATAATAGTAATAGTAATAGTAATAGTAGTAATAATAATAATAATAATAATAATAATAATAATAATAATAATAACAATAATAATAATAATAGTCCACCGTCAGTCTTTGGTATTGATATAATATATATTGAATGTTTAACAATTTCTAATTTTCCATTGTTTCATTTTAGGTTTTCATTGTACACACACACTTGCAGTAACACACGCGCACGCACGCACGCATGCACGCACGCACGCACAGTAAGTTACTAACCAATCACGGACAGGGTTACATTGGCAGTTTTCACGGCCTGTCCCATCTCCATCCTGCACTCCAACTCCCCAGAATCCTGGACGAACACGGCCATGCTGTGGTTGACCTCGGTCTGCCCGGTGCTGAGCAGCTGCTCCCCGTGATTGAGTACCAGGGAGATGCCGTCTGGGTTGGGGTAGTAGCCCTCTAGCTTGCAGGAGATACTCAGCTGATCCCCCTCGAAGATCTTCTGCCCTGGGCTGATCTCAAGAATGGGCTTGACGGAAAGCTCTGCAAAAGGATTATGGGATAAACGAGTCAACCTTTGTCTGGGAAAGGGTGACATTAAACATGTAGAATATTGTCTCGATTGATATTGTAATATGCATGTGGCAATGTGACAGTACAATTAATGTGGTTATTAGATCTCGCCAGTCTTTAAGAGGAGAGTTGACTTGCTGATACAACCTGACTTTCCTTTCATTTAACTTTTCAACCTGCAACTTGTACAATAAAAGCACCAACATAACTTGAGGCCAAATATAACCAAGTTTATGTACCTTGAGTGAGACAAATAAAGACAAGGGTTTAATCTTTGTGCGCACGAAAACACGCTGATCGGCTCATCCTTATTATGAAGCTAAGATTAACTAAGATTATGATAACCAAGATTATGATATTGATCAAAACGGTGATATAGTATGCAGCCCTAGTCCGGCAACAACAACAACAACAACAACAACAACAACAACAACAACAACACGCTACACCAACTGAACAGGCTGTACCCTCGATGGTGACGGTGAATGAGTTGCTACTGTCAGACTTGACGAAGGCGGACGGGATCTGGACGGTGTAGTCGCAGCGGACACTGTGCCTGCCGGTGTCACGGATGCGCAGCTTGGCATCCACCTGGTTGGACGTGACGGGAGCACCATACTGAGCAACATACTGGAGCTCCTTGTCGTCGACGTAAAAGTGGAAGTTGATGGAGCCCGACTCCCCCGGGGCGGAACATCTGGCCGTCACATCCTCGCCCTCGCTGAACTTTTGCTTTTCCAGGTAGAGTACCGGCCTGGCGAGGCCTGGGAGGGAGGAAGTACACATGGAGGTAGAATACCTGTAGAGGCTAGGGTGTGCGCGAGGAAAAGGTTCTGGGTTCGATCCCGGATATCCGATGCTTAAACCCTACCTGCTGCTTAATTCCCTCTATTTGCACTTCATGCATATCTCAAAGACCAAACAAGTAAGTAATAGTAAGCATAAAAAGCATAGAGATGTGTTTTTATTTCCCAGAGGAGGTGATTATACCAGTGGCTCTGTGTGTTCCTGGAGCAGAGAAGTGACTCTTTTAGTTTGCCTCCCCTTTATGATGAGACAAACAGGGACTGACACAGACCATCCTGCATGCCCACAGCAAGTAGACGTGCCATGCTGCCATGCTAAATAATTGCCACCATACTCTGAATAACCCTACTCTGAATAGGTTAAGGATAAGGACTGTTTTTAAAACTAACAATTTCCATAATGTTTAACGCTAGTCTTCATATTTGTGTCACAACTTTGTTCCACTCCATCACATGTTTATTCGCCATCAATTACCTGCTCTCCCCTAGAATTGAAAAGTCATTCAACGGATGAACCATCAGTGTAATTACCTGACGGGAAGGTGTCAAATGGCCGTCAAGGCTTCCTTCTCCCAATTTCCTGTCAATGTGAGCAACAAAATAAGCAAGAAAGCCGAGAACCAAAAGACCCACCTGTGACCGTGAGCTTGCGGAGGTCGCTGTTCCTCTCTCGCCCCTCGATGACGATCTTGCACATGTAGTGGCCCGTGCTGGAGACCCGGACTGACGGCAGCAGGTACATCATGTCCTCTGAGCTGCTGGTGATCTTTCTGTAGATCACAGTGTTTTCCTTGTAGAAGGAATATTCACGACGCAGCACCTGGGAACCCGAGATGCTGAGACTGGCCCGGCACCGCAGCGTGACGTTGGTGTCCCGGGGGAGGTTTTGGTCAGGCATGACGGTCAGCGTGACGTCTCTTATCACGAACACTGGAGAGTCTGGGGCAGTTACAAAAAAAACAGTGGACTAGATTAGTCCATTTGTCAGGGAGATCAATTCAGTGTTTCTCAAATTTCTCTCTCTATCCCTTGAGTCATTTTCCACATGAGTTCATCCACTTTGTGAATCTGACTTTCTGACCAAAGAATGTACACTTGACAATTCCTTATTGTCATTTTTCATGTATTATATTTATTCACTATTATTATGGCCATAGTAATTAAATAAATGTGTCAATTAACAAGGAACGTCATTGAGTAGAACTGTATACGCTAGGGCTGCCCCCGACTAAAGATGTTCTTAGTCGACTCTTAGTCGCCATTTCAAGCCGGTAGTCGACTAATCGTCGCACTTTTAATGTAATTATTGCGATTTATTTTTTGGGGCATCAGAGATTAGTTTGAGTTCCAGCCGCGAGAGTGTTATAAAAGAAACACTGTTAACCTTGTGCTACTTCACAGATAATACAACACCGTAATAATCAGCCTTTAAAATGTCATTGTTACAAGCACACTAACGAAGCGAGCCGCCTATTAACGGCACGGACCAAGCGGTTTTGAAGGTTGTCGGA
This sequence comes from Merluccius polli, assembly GCA_030340625.1. Classification (NCBI taxonomy): domain Eukaryota; kingdom Metazoa; phylum Chordata; class Actinopteri; order Gadiformes; family Merlucciidae; genus Merluccius; species Merluccius polli. Next base: position 209,512 of record JAOPHQ010000576.1, read on the forward strand.
ACAACCAGGAAGGAGACATTGAACACTTTTAATAATCATATTTAACCGTATAACTGCACACAACTTTATTTAAAAGCAATCAAATGGAAAACATGTGTGTTTGTATTTTGGTGTCTGGTGCGTGTGGATGTGCGGCTCCTCCGGCGGAGCGGTTCATGTTAATAGCGGGGGGAGGGTTCACCTTCACGGCGTAGCTACGAGGAATGTGCGACTATCGTTTTAAAAAATACTAAAGTGTTTTTTAAAATTAGAAAGATATTAGACATTCAACCGATATTCACGCTCCGAATTACAGCGATCAGACACGGGGAACTAAAGCCGCGATCACCGGTATGAGTCCCGTGTGTCTAGCGGTGTCTACCTGCCCAGTTGTTTACCTGCCCAGGTGTATTGGTCAGTATTTCTGCAGCGATGAGTCAGGGCTTGTTGCGACCACGGATATATTTGGTTTGCGATGCTCATGCCTTGTTATTTTTATGTTTTACTTTTTGCTCGACTAATGAAAACTTATTCGACTAAGCCTCCGTCGATCGACTAAGCCGACTATTCGACTATTAGGGGGCAGTCCTAGTATATGCAAATCACGAGTTACAAGGACTTCAGGATGGAATGGTCTGCCTCATATCATATACTCTTAAAGGCAGTGTATGTGTATGTGCTGCATGTCTAGAGAGCTGGATATTTCTAGTTCTAGTTCTAGCTAGATCAACATTGAGCAAATTGAGGTATCCGTCCTACTACCACCTGACTTGCTATCGGTCAATACAGAAGCTATGCGTTCTCCCATGAATATCATTACGTGCCAATCAACTGCTGGTGCAGAGAGGTGGGGAGTGGGATCAGCTGGTCTAATACTTTCCCTGGGAGGCAAATATCTCCATTAGGGAACACACAAGAGGGAGCTGAACACACAACCCTCCGGCTGATTGACGTCTGTACCAAGCTGCGGGCCATACTGCTGCTACATACTGAGTGGTCCGAGCCGAGAGCTGGCTGGATAATTTATATGCAGACAGAGAGAGCGCGTCCTGGTCCGTCAGAGTGTGTTTTTGGCTGCCATGGACAAGCAGGACTAGAAACAACAACTAAAAAGGAAATGATGATCAGATTTGTAATAATCTCTTCCCCGGGGGATAAATCTCATGATTGGTCAAGTCTCTATATATCCTATACGATCATGTGTATTATAGTATGTATTGCATCGAGATCAACTTGTCTAAAAGCGCACATTCCTTCCTACAAGTTCAGGAACAAATACTAGTGGCACCAGGACACTTACGGGCCCAAAGCACAAAGAAAGGAAAAACGAGCAGGCGCGGGAAACGCCTGTGCATCAATGTCAAGCTGTCCCAGACCTGCTAATACACCCCAGCGCTGGAGAGTGCGGTCGGCATGCCTTAGAAGCCTAATCGGAAGGAGGGTGTGTGTGTGTGCGTGTGTGTGTGTGTGTGTGTTGAGGGGGGGTGTTACTCTCCTGAGACGTAATGTACAAGCCTGGTGTAAGACAAGTGGAAGGAAAGGAATGGAAAGGCACTTTGTAAAACAAACAAGCCTCCCTTGGGGGGCCTGTGGTTATTTATGAGAAGGCTGTCTCTGCCACCCCACCCACACGCTTAGTCAGTGGGCACAGGCAGCCCCCTGATGAGGTAGGACAACGCAGTCTGCACAGGGCAGAGATTTAGCCGCGTGGCCCCCGACCCGAAAATGCAACAAATCCAAAAACAGGTTACGGTGACAGATGACAAGTCTGGTTATTCTTCATATATATATATATATATATATATATATATATTAGGGATGCAACAATACAGTTAGCCCACGGTTCAATACGTACCTCGGTTTTTGGGTCACGGTTTCGCTTCGGTTCAGGTATGTGTTTTGTGCATAAGGAGAAAAAAAAGCTACTGTTTCCAAAATGATTTCTTTGTTTTGGTTTGGCCTCTCCAACTTCCACTCAGTCAGTGCATTTGCCAATTTCTCTGCCAAGTGCGCAGTTACTTTTTGGTGTTTTTCTGAACAGATAGGATAGGCCTGTTGGGCCGTGTTACCCGCTACCTGCTCGCCTGTCGTGTGATATTGCTGGGTGCTGGCGGGCGAAGATGCACGCTCATGTTGGAAGTGTTTCCGTTAGCGGATACGGGTCAGGCAATGCTTGCTGACAGTCATTTTTCTGTTCACTGTTCACATCCTACTCCAGTGTTACCCAGGGTCATTGAGTGACACTGGAGTAGAAGGACTCCACAGAAAGCAGAACACAGCAAGGTAGCGAAGACAGCGAATCCACATTGAACATGGCGAGGGGAGTTGAGAGGCAACAGTTTGAGGAAGCACCGTCTTCATAAAAATCAGTGGTGTGGGGACAATGATGAGGGAATGAAAACAGGGAACAGAAAAATGACAGCAAGATAAGACGTATGTGTATATATATATATATATATATATATATAGAACATTTTGAAACCAAACCATCAACTCTCTCCAGGTGTGAGAATAACAATAGACAAAGTGCATCACCCTGCTCAGAGCAGAACCTCTCTCCTCCTTGGACAAGCAGATCTAACCCAGCGATGGGCTACGGCACACTGCAATTGTACTCAAGTTTTTTGCTGCTACCCACTACTCCTGTTTTTCCACAGCCCTTGCCCATTCTGACGTCTCTCTCTCCACTACAAACTCCCCCGAGAGGGAGGCGTGTGACACCTCCGACGGCCAGGTTCCCAAAACCTTGCAGCATGTTTCCTTCGTGGGGGCCAGTACCCCCCCCCCCCCCCACACACACACACACACACCAACACAGATAAGAGCCCGCGGTTCCTGCTACGAATGTTAAACAACCCGTCTTACAACTAAGGATATTGGAAAAGCACGTACAGGATTATACAACACGCTGCACTCCTACTGGAAACATTAATTGAGCAATAAAACAAAGCTGTAAAAGATTATCTTTTACATTACTGGCCGAAGATTTTCTCTCATATTCTTTGTGTTTGCCAACGTGCACAATAGGGTGTCTGCCTGATAAGTCCTCGGGTCTTTTCTATTAACGTGAATCAAACATAGTGAAGACTACGTCACGCCATACTTACGTGTCTGGGCTTCGACCATGGCCCCTGCATGGGATGGAAACGCACGGAACAGGAACGCAAAGGGGGAGGGGGTTAAACACAGGTTACTGATCAACCAAACCCAAGAGAGTATCCAAGAGAGGGGTCCCATCCTGGTGGCGGTGGCGGCGGTGGCGGCCTGTTGGGTGAAGAGGATGGGTTCAGCGACCGACGTCTTACTCTGCGCGGCCGGGTAGTGGCACGGCGAGGGGAGGGCTCCTGGTGAACTGTGGGCGGGGTGGAGATGAAGGTGGCGCCCACCTCTAGCCACCCCCAGTAGTCATGCAGGGGGACGGGTGGGGTGAGGTGGGGTGGGGTGGGGGGGTTATCACTCTCAGCAGCAGCAGTCACGGTGGTGGCGGCGGCTCGCTCTCCGTGCTTGGCTTCATCGGACAGGAAGTGACTGTTGTTTCCTCAGGATGTACACTCCCGCCAGGCGCTGTGCTGTTGTGGAATGTCCTTGTCCCACGGTGTGTGTGTGTGTATGTGTGTGTGTGTGTGTGTGTGTGTGTGTGCGCGTGAGACAGGAGTAGTCGCATAGCCATGTTTCACCTGCTTTTCTCAGTAGTCAGTGTTTGACCTTTTGACCTTTAACTATGTATATTTAAAGCTCCCGTATTAAACATTATGTACAAAATACAGCAATTTTTGACAATTCCAGGCTACTTATTTTTACAAAGAAAAACAGAATACATCATTTGCTTTTCTGATGTTATGTCGAGGGAATCAAGTTCAATACTGTTTTTCAGCACATTTTACAGCGGTCTTTATAGTGCTGCATAAATGATGGATCATAATGGTTTTGCTGTAAACCAATAATCAGACTTAAACAGATAGATTTTGGTACGTGCAACTTTCCATTAAGCTTTGCATGCAACACAATATAACCACATCCACTGGCTTTTATTACAAAAAGAGTCTGAGTCAATGATTTGCAACAAGACTGCTTACAACTGGCAATTAGAAACCCCAGGCAGTGTCTTCAGATGCTCTGACTTGCACGAAACTGAGCACGAAAAAGTGCGCTCTCCAAAACCCGGTTTTTGGAGAGCGCACTTTTTCGTGCTCAGTTTCGTGCTTCGTACAAGTAGGCTTCAGCATGGCCGCGGGAAGTAGGGGTGCTGCAGGTGCTGCATTTCCTGTGTATTTGTCCTTATATTTTTAGGAACACAATTCTGTCTTCTGATTTTCTTTTAATTTCACTATCATACATACGTTTTAATAGTCCGTATTAATAGTTTTAATTATTTCAGCAAGCCGGTTTAATCAGCGTCTCACCGATGTAGTGTGGCTTCTTGGCCAATCAGGAGAGAGCACTTTTGACAACGATGCAACATTTGCCTGCTTTCGGTCTCTTCCAGCCCTCCCTCATGTGCTGGTGCCTGTTGGGCGGTGTTTCATACTTTCAATTCCCAATTTCTCACCGCAAATGACACACTCAGCTCTAATGTTGTGCATTGCCTCTGTGAAGCCAAACTCAGTATATCTGTCTTGGTATGTCCTCTTTCTTTCTGAGAAACTCAGCATCCTCTTCTCCCTGACGCTTGGCCATGTTTCTATCGGCGTTCGTCGCTCGACTGGTCGTGACTGTTTTCCAAAGATGGCGCCCGCTTGTTTTCGTGAAGGCACTGGCTTTCTAAACTTTCTTTTTAATAAACTGTCTGTACACTTACAAAGTTCTCAATGCTTCGTTTTACATGTAGGGACCCTCATTATGCTACCGTAGAAGTGTGGTGCGATTTTGAGCCTTGTTAGTGGTATAGAATTGCGATTTATTTTACATGAGTATCTGCCCCCACAGCCAGCGCCACAGCTAGCGTTATAAGATAATTAGCGGTTTTCGAGAACTTTGGTTCCATTCGACTAGAATGAAAACTGATCCCAGAGAACGGTCCAACTCGGTGGACATGTGTTATGATCATATGGTCTCATTTTGCGCCGGAATTGTCCTTTAAACCCACTGACCGTTCAGATTGGGTAAAAACCAACAACTCTTTACGAGACTCGTCTCTCTCCTCCTCTCCTCTCTCCTCTTCTTGGGACTTGGTTCTAGACCGATCCCAAAACCTACAAAAAGGCAGGCATAGTACCTGGCCGACTCCTTGAGAAGCCTGCAACTCACAAGTATATAGCTTCTGTAAAGAGAAGGGTTACCAGCAAACAAACTAGGAGCTACCGTGGGGACACACCCCGGCGGGTACCTGACCCCTAGGGCGGTTTTGTAAAGACCCGAGCTTGCGATTTCTCAACAATAGCGATATAACCAACGGATCAATAATGAACGGAGTGGATCCAGAATCTATAGTATCAGACCTTGGGCTAAACTTGTTCTGTAAGGGTTGGGTGCACTGTGGAAAAAAACAGCAAAGTAAAGATTTCACAGCCCCAATGGGTCCCTTCAGACCAGACCTGATGAACTTCTTGCAAAGAGTGATAGGGGACCTTCACAGACTTGATCACTGGTTGGCACATTGTAAACCTGATTGATTGTTGGTTTTCATCATCACGAGTCAATGTAACACATACGAGCAGGGGTTATGCTTAAGCAGCAAGCACTAGACCACTGCTGTTGGATACAAATACCATCATTGTATTTTGATCGACAGTCATGTTTTTAAAAAAAAATCTCAATTGAACTTGATGATGGAACGAAGGAGTGACACCTCAATCTAGAGAAGTCAGGGAATCATTGATTTCTCCAATACCACCATAGGGAGTCTGTCAACTTCCTGTATTTTACACATACGCTTGTTTTTCGATCATTATAAAATGTAGTGTGGTCAGTCAGGTATGGTTATATTATGGTTATGGTTATGTATATGGTTATATATATATGCTTTTAACAAGCATATTGTTCCAATGTTTTTGTTTTGCTTTCTTCAGCCATACCGTACAAGTGAAATATGTTGTTAAAAGGTGAAATTAATTATGCAGGCCTATGAACACTGGAATACCAAGCTGTATAAAGGCATGTGTAACAAGGTAGGATGATCGGTTTGTTAGAGCATCCTACACTAAACGATACTCAATAAGGAGGATCACATTTTTACACTTGATTTACACTTGAATGATAGCTCTTCAATCTTACCTACTGCACCTTTAAGATCTCCACAAAACTATAGGAGCTACGTTTTAAAAAGCGCATTCATCATTTCACAGTAAATACAAAAACCACATCACAGAGAAAAAAAAGCATTGTGTTGTGTGTATTTGGTTTATTTCATCTCTTGTCTCATAAACCACAGTTGGTAAAGCAGTCTACAGTTCACAGAGACACACCTGATTGTTTTTCATATTGTCTTTAAACTACATAGTTATCGTTTCTTCTTTGTCTCCAGATCTAAAATATTAAAACTCAAAGCCAAGACACTTAAAGAGATAAACGTGTTTTTTTCAGACCGAGGGACCCAAAAAAAAAAGAAAATAAAGAAAATGAGTTTTTGGCTGAACGGTGGGACAGCCTGTGTGGCTGCAGTTAGACCTTCCAGACCACAGGTGGCACTACTGAGCTGAAGGGTGAAGTGGGGGTGTGTCGACTACATGTGTAGTCACTATACAGAACGCATGGCATGTGATTTCAGTTAATTATAATTTACAGATAGAGCACTTGAATTGTTTTTGCTGGAAATGACAAAAAAACAACAAAAACATTTAATTTTGGGATGTCAGAACCCCCCAATGACAACCCCCCCAAAAAAAGAAAAAACAGGAAAGGAAAAGTTTGTCAATTAGCAGATGAAGGAGAAGAAAAAAAAAGATAATCGCGTTAAGAACCGAGGAGGGAAAGTGTATTTATGTGTTAATGTGATTAAGGATTGGGCCGTCTCCTCTTTCTCCTCTCCACCATGCCGAGGCCAAGATACATGCCAGTTAACAGTTGACAGAATAATAAAATAATAAAAAACATAAAATGTACACGCAAAAACTCCCAATAAAATGATAAAAAGGTTTAACTAAGCAAAGCTGCGACCCCAGAAACGAGGCACGTCGTGGGCAATACTGCAAGGGACAAACAACAAATAGCCAGCGGGTCGTAGCGACAGATGCTAATTAGCATGATGTATGCAGAGTGGCGCCAGGCGGGACAACGTCGACACACCTGGCCTCTCCTGCCCCAACGAGGGCAGCTGTGCTCACCGGCTCAATGGAAAGCTCCAGAAAAAAGCACCTGAGCTGGACTCTTGAGGTTGAAGTGTTGAGCGTTGTGTGGGTATATTGACCGAGACGTAGTTAGTATACATTGTACATTGTTTAGATAGTCCACTTCAGACACGCTGCATCTTATTGATAAGGTGTGTGTAAGCCACGTGGCGACAGTTTGGCCAGGTAATCGGCAACAAAAACGGATGTCAAGCAATGTCAACCGTCTTATTTCAAGCAGACCATCGGGTGTCTGTAACCATATACATCATACCTGCACACTGGCACAACTCTTTAGGTTGTAATTGGTTGAGTATTGCGTGTATTTCCTTGCAGGGTCTGTTGACAAGGTTGTAGCTGACATCCTGTGGTTAGCTTACTGACAGCCTATGTATGAGATGTAAAGAGTGTTTAGTGGACTATCCAAATGAAGTGTAACCCAACTCCACCCAGCGGGGGGGTCTGATGCCACTCACCACAGTTACTTTAAACCCCAATTCTCTGGCCCAGGTAAACATGTTCAACCAAACAACTCTGGCAATAAAATCAAAATTAAAACCCAACAAAACTTAAAGACAGCATAGAAATCTCCTGGCAGGCTTGCCAGTCCCGATTGAGGAGAGTACAATAAATGACAGATAAACAAACAGAAAAACCCAGAGTTTCCTTCCAAAGCGAAATCCCCTCAAATATTGCAGTCTGACACACAAAAAAAAAATGACGGAGCTGTTCCCTTTACCATGTCTGCCAGAAAGGTAGTTACATCTATGGGAGATTGAGTTAATTGAAATACCCAATCAACCATATAAAGATGGGAGCGAGAGGCCATCGAGGACAGCGGTGGTGGGGAGAGTGGACTTAAGACTAGCTAATAGAGGGCATAAACAAACAAAGCCAAAGCCATTGTATAAAGGGGGCCTCACTAATACTGGATCATTTTCAATGCCTGATTGTTCTTCCCTCTATGGGTACCCTGTCTCGTAGAACACAAGTGCAGTATACAGTGTTGTTGTCCTCAAAGCCTTCTGGGAAAAGGACAACCCATTTTCCGGGACAGGTTGTGAAGGGCAAAGGCCTGTATCGTTGCACTGACAAAACGGTGGTCAGCCTTCGTCACTGGGATGTATTGGGCACACAGATGTGCAATGAGGATTCAGTGTTCCCACCCGAAAGCCCATACTGCCTAAAGAATAAGGAAGAAGGTGGTTTTAAGAGGATCTGAGGGTGGCGGGTTTATTGCTTTACAGGTCGGTTAGCTCTTCTGTTAGGGTTGGCGACGGTTTGGGATCGGGCTTAAGTCGAGAGTGGGGTCCTGGTGCAGCCACTGCTCTGACCCGACTGTGCTATCAAGCTACATGGATATAACTTAGCCTTCGGACAAAGGGCCAGGGGCTGCTTGCCTTGCATTAGGACAAAGTTGTTGTTTTTTTTAAATCTCTAAGTGTCTATAAATGTGTGTGTGTGTGTGTTTTTCTTTCGGTTAGAAACGTCGGGAGCACAGGGGTCACGGGAGGGAGATGGAGGTTGACAACAGGCATCTTTTTGGGAATCACGCGTCCAAGGCCATCGATGGGGAGCGTCGGCCCTATATTCACTTTCATTACACCCACGCGCAAACACACGCAACACACCGCCTGCCTGGTTAAGGCCAGGCTAAGGGATTCTAGTCCATCATCCACAGGAGACCCCACACCAGTGGATTCAGTGGCACAACGTGGCCCAGCACGGAGAGTGTGTGTCCCCACCCCCCCACCACCACCACCTCCCCTGCTCTAGGCCAGGTCCAGGGTGGTTGTCCTCAAAGTGTAGCCTGCAGGCCACCAGGAGGGGGTCACAGTTTCTCTCATTGGGGGGGGGGGCGGGGAGAAGGTTGTGACCAAGCGCCTCAGTGATATGCGTGTACCTTCTTCTTCTTCTTCTTCTTCTTAAAATAGAACTCAATCATCGTTTGTATGCACACTTTGTTTTTTTAAATGTACACGCCCCTCAGCACGGCCGGGACCTACAATCATCAGCTTCATAATAAGAATAGGAATAAATGAATAATTATAATAATATAGAGTTTGTTCATAGGTTGTGTCTCTGTCAGCAGCCATCATTGTTACTGGGGGACATTGGGGTTTTTGGCGATTGCATATGTACACTAGAACATCATTTACATCCCCGCTACGCCACGGCGCAGGATCAGAAGGGGAAAGGAGGTGGGGGGGGGGGGGGGGGGGGGGGGGGGGGGGTCGGAGGTCGGAGGTCGCAGGTGGATCCATAGGGAGGTGATGGAAGCAAGAGGAGGAGGGCGAGCGACGTCGTCACGTTGTTATCTGAGCCTCTTCTCGGCGGAGTATATGGACATGTAGTAGTCGTTGCTGCCCACTGCCAGGTGAGGCTAGGAGGGGGGAGGGAGAGGGGGAGGATGGAGACGAAGGAGAAAAGGTCAACCAAGAGCGCCTTAGGCCGCACCCTACATGAACATCATAATCATCATCCAAACATCATCGCCGTGCACTTCCATGGGAGTCCATTACAGGTGACTTCTAAAGACTTGGCTCCTCACACTGAGTTTTAATGACGTTTCTGACCACTGAATGTACTGCCGCAGATTGGCCTCGCCACTCTCTTCTGCTCCAATATGAAACATCTTGGCGAGGAACAACCTCATTAGATTTCCCCCCTATGGGCAGAACGCTGGGAAACTTCTGAAGGTATTATTTATTTAGGTGTTTTTCTTAGCTTAAATTATGCAAACCACTGACTGCATTTAGATGTAGTGAACCAATCCATCAACCCTACGTATATTAGGGTATTAAAAATACATATATATATATAAATATATATGTATATAAAATACACTATAGCAGTACTAAAGAAAACTAATAGAAACGTCATACAACGATTTTACAACGGAAACGGTAAAAAAACCCTCCATCCTAGGGCCTAGGCTAAGCACATGACGACGTGATTGGTCTGTGATTGGTATGGGTATGTATGTGCTTGTACAGTGCAGTGCAGCGTGTCCTCACCCAGTGGGGATGGAAGGCTAAGCAGCTAATGGCGCCGATCCTCTGGCCCATGAAGCCCTCGTAGTACTTGATGTTGCTGATCACTTCGCCGTTGGAGTTGTACACTGCTATGAACTGGTTCATGGAGCCACTGGGGGGAGAGGGGAAAAAAAAAAAAAAGAGTTTCCACAATTGGAAAGGACAGCCTGCTTGCATCTACGTCAGACATCCCATTGCAGTGGTGTCAGGAATTGTCTTTCTTTGGCTGTGTTCAGACGGCGGGCAAAAGTGGCCCAAATCTGATTTTTTTTTGCTCATGTGTGACAGTCACAATATCGTCTCGTCTCGTAATCTCCTTGAGGTAGCATAAAAGTGGCCCTTGAGAACCTGTCATTTTGGATTAAATCTGTTTCAGTGAAGCCATTCACATCACGATCCCACCACCACTGGCTGTCTTTCTCCTCAACCTCGTTATCATCTGCTCAGGAATTTGCTGGCTTCCCCTGCCGATCAACTTGAAACCATAAACGCTGACTTCAGTGGCCTCCATGTTTACTTCTGTACGACAGCGTGCTGTGTGCCGGTTATGTTATAGTTTCAGCGCATGCAGGTCAGTTCAGGACTGTGAACAATTCACACTAGAATCTGATATTGGCCACATTTAAAAAATAATGTGCACAGCCAAACAACAAAAAAGAATCTGAGCAATAAATGCAAAATGAGCTGTAAGGCTTGCAGTGTGAATGAAGCCTTAGTGAACAGGAAATGAAGTCAATAGAATTAGTCAGGCTACATCTCTCCCTCCCTCTCCTTCTCTCGTTTGTTTCGTTCAACAAAGACACCACAACCACATAAAACAAATTAAAAAAAGGAGAAATAAATGCTGTGAAAACAAGGAAGTGCTGATGATAGTTCGGGAACATGAATTAAGTATCAAAGGAAAGAACAAAGCTGCAGAAACATCAAATACAATGTCAGAGAGACACACACAGCTGTTGTTTTTGAGGTTTGATGGGAGCCCGCTGGGCTACAGCCGTGACCTATGAACTCACCAGGCGAACAGGTTGGCCTGCGGGTGGATGTCCAGCGCCGTCAGACCCTTTACCGTCTGCAACACGTTGACCGAGTCTGGCGACCGCGGCTCAAAGAACCGCACGTCCCCGTTCACACTGGAGAACACACACATCCATAGGTTAGTACAGACATCGCACGCACGCACGCACGCACGCACGCACACACACACACACACACACACACACACACACACACACACACACACACACACACACACACACACACACACACACACACACACACACACACACACACACACACACACACACACACACACAGTACCTGACGCTGATGATGTGTCCCTCCGTCTGCTTCTGGAGGTGGGCTTTGACCACCCACGCACCATGCTCCCGGTACGTCATGATGCGGCTGCGCGCACACACACACACACACACACACACACAAGACTTTAGTGGTAGTGTTTTCAAGGCGACAATATCCACATAGCCACCACTGGGTGGCAGTCTGAGCTTACAGCTGAAACCGCAGGTGGATGTCATAGTAACAGGCTGACAGTCTCCTGTAGAGAGCGAGGGCCTGAATGCAGTGTGGAAGGAGCACAACACCGGGCCGTCCACTTCAAAGGAAAGCTAAACCTCTAGCACCACTTCACTACACATGGCTCTTGTGCATCCTGCCCTGCATCCCCAGGGCTAGTGCCCCGCTCCATGTCACACACTCACACACACACACACGCACGCGCACGCACGCACGCTCCCCTGGGGACTCGCACGCTTAGTGATGTATTTAACGAGGGCGAGTCGTCTAGTTCCTCCACAGCGCGCAAGTGCCTATTAAGTCCTCAAGTAGGCAGAGATTGTAATTATTTTTTATCCAGTACAGACTCTGTCGTGGTTATTTTAAAAAGTTTGTTTCCAGCTATTTTGCTTATTTAGTTTTCTCATGTTTCCAGCTGGAGACATGAAAACATTTGAAAATGAAAATTGTCTGTGGGATTGTTGGCGTCTTGTGCAATTACAGTGTAAACAACAGATTTTGTTTTAACCTCAGGATCATCGAGTGGCAATTGAGATCAATTGATTAAGTAAATAAAGCAAATACATTAATAAGTAAATAAATAGGATTTTTACTAGATTTGGCTTATTCAATAAATTAGGCTCAATGAGTGCACTTTCGCTGGGCACACGCAGGTGTATGTCAGAGTCGTAGCCCTGAAATTGGTATCAAGTGTGGATAACGCACAACGCAGAGTCCAAATCAGCAGAAGAGTTTCGGCTGGCTAACCTCCATTCAACTCGAGCTGTACTGCAAACAGACATAAAGTCGAAATATCGCTGCAATTAACCATGAGTGATAACAAGGTACAGCCGAAAACAAATTACAGCAGCGGAGTGAATAGCACTTAAAGTAAAAAGAAAAGTACAAAAGAGAACTACAAAACTATAACAATATTCTCGTTAAAACACTAAGTACACCTTGATCAACAGTACACCGCATCCACTCTCGAGGATAAGAGTCGCCTAACGGCGCTGGATCTCCGAGACAGGGTTTTAATCAAACAATGAATATTTAGATGTTTGACCTGTGTGTACCCGTCGAGTCAGTCCTGGGCTAATATTGGGGGCAGCTCAGCACTGCGGTAAAAGGGATAGGCAGAATACTTCGCCCTAGGAGAATTCTGAGGCTTTGTTAAAGATTTATGGGGTACTTTGTGGCTTAATTGCACTTTCCCCCCTTTGGCGACTGGAATTAAAATAATGTTTATCCAATGTGGGGGAAATAGTGCTAGCAGGGCATATTTAAAGCAACGGCTACACTACTGGGAGATTTACACCACGTACGGCACAATAAATACACACAACACACCATATGTGACATGGGAAGGAGGGTGTGGTAGTTATAGGAGTGAATAACTCCTAACTGGGGAAGCGGCCCTTACTGGTGGTCGTGTTGTGGGCTTGTTTTGGAGCGATGTCATGGTACCACGGGAAGGTGAGGAGGAAGTCGAGAGTCTGTAGGCTTTATGTTAATTCAAGTCTTCATCCGGTTTCGTCGTGGTCACGCAAATGATATGCGCGACATAGCACCGAGGGGTGGAGTTTGAATGTACGTGTGTGTTGCCTACCACTCGTTGGGGCCCATTCTCCTGTCGTACACGCGCACCGAGCCGTCCCCCAGGCCTGCGACGATGAGCGAGCGTTGCGAATCACAGGACAGACTGGTCACACAGCTGTCCGCTCCGGTTGGGATGTCCTGGCGGACGCACAGCGACACACACACACACACACACAATGAGATGTGTAGGTACACATCAGCACATACACACATAGTCATGCAAATCCCCTTGTAAAGACTTGTTAGAAAGCAACCAGCGGTGCTTGGCTGTCGCGAGGGCCATTAAACATTAAACCAACTGAGGAGCTAATCAATCAGCCTGTCACCTGGTGAGTGATGGCTCATTTCAACTGGTGCCCAGCGTCAATACAGAGCCAAGGGCACAACAAGGCCATTTCTACTACGTTCAAGTCCACGAATCGACGCAATAATTAGCCCGCTATGGATCCATGAGGTTTCTTTTTTTTTTTGACTGCTGCGATTAGTGACATTTTCAGTTCTCACGTGTGTGTGTGTGTTTCACCGCAAAGGATTTTCAATGAGAAGAAAAAAAAATTGTGTTTAAAATAATGTATAAAACGGATAGTTCCGGTGCTTGAATCCGATTGGCTTGAAGCCGTTGTTAAATACTCATACTACGCGAGTAGTATGAGTATGAGGAACAGCTAGGGGGCGCTGTCGGCCACTACGCGAATAGTAAATATGAATTGTTGTGGTCACATACTGTGACCACAACAATTCATATTTACTATTCGCGTCGTGGCCGACAGCGCCCCCTAGCTGTTCCAAAATCACTGTAAACCACGGTCTTACGCGCTTATTGCTTACAACTAAAATGAGGAAGGGAGGAGGAAGAGGAGAGGATGGGGAGGCGGAGGAGAGCGCTCTTACCTGGACCTTCATCTCCCGCTCCGTGTCCCAGATGCGGATGACGCGCACGTCTCCGGAGGTCATAAGCAGCCCTGTGTCTTGCTCCCAGTCCACCACCATGCCGGCACCTACAGGACGCCAGGACCGTTACGGCACACGCCTCGCTTTGAACACAACACGAGTCATTTAAAAGTAGGCTATCTTTTCTATGCTCTATTTGAAGACTCATTGAATAGATTTAAGTGTGTTTGTTGTGATTCTAATCGATTTCGAGTGCCACAAAAGCGGGTAACAGTCATTTGATATTTTAATTTCAGGACAAAGCGATGCCACAGAAGTAGATTGGCACAGCCAGAAACGGCTCGCTCTCTCTCTCTCTCTCTCTCTCTCTCTCTAAAGGGACCAAAAGACCTTGGAGTCAAACCAATTCCTATCCAGTTGACAAAAAATGTCTCAAACAAATGCTTCCGAGTGAGATTATTACCTGATAAACTAAAATAATGAATCGATCACTACAATTAAAATCCAATCATTTTGTATCGATCGACTAATTGATTCATCGTTTCGGCACTGACGGAGCCGCGAGAGGAGAGCTAATGGAGCTCAATGGAGATGCACAATGAAAACAGTGATTTTCAGGATTTATGGTTGGGGCCAAGGCAAATTATCCCTCTTCATCTTTCCAGCAGGTAATGCCGCTGAAGGCTGGGGTAAAGTAATGCTGAAAGAAGTACACCCTGTCTCAAAACCACGTCTACAAACAATGTGCCTGTCCACCTTGTGATCAAAGCGATGGGGCACAGAAACAAATGAAGTGAACCGGCCAGCGGTGATTGCCGTTTAAGCCGGCTTCTAAATCCAACCCGTCTCCCGCTACTTTATTCACAGGCTCCCCCGGCGCACCGTGGGCTATGATAAGACGTCTATTTCACATCGTAGCCCATTCAGATGTTTTAAAATATCCAGATACCTGCGTTCCACATTCCTGCTTATACAAGCAATCGACGACAAGGCAATGAAAATCCCAAATCTGCCTCATCCACCACAAAAGCGAGTTTAAATGCCCTCTCTGGAGCCATTTGGTTTCGCTTCCCAACCCCTCCTGCCTCGCCTCCCACTTCACAGGAGGGTGTCAGTGTCAGTGTCGTCCGATAACTACCAAGTCCAGTGAAATGATAACTCAACTCAATGAGAGTGTACTGCTGGTTCAACACTTGAGCAGAGCTCCGTTGGGGGGGACGCCTTAGGAATTTTATGCAAGACAAGGTGCATGTCAAAGCAGCACATGCACAAGCGATTTCAAGAGCGCACCGACCAATATGTAGCAAGCGTTAATTCAGCCTTGGGAGACTAGTACCCACCAACCCCAGAGTTGTGCTGGGTCTAGAGGTTCATTGGGAAACCAATTATGTGGTCGGCCGGGTCAGTAATTGACATCTGTTGTGGCACTGGGAAAACACAAAGTGCAAATCACTGCATGTTCTCCGCTGGTACAACAAACCTCATAATGAAGACACATATGCGCACGCACGCACGCACGCACGCACGCACACGCACACTCCCCTGTCGCAACAGAAACATTACACACTCTTTTTACTCCTTGTTAGAACAACTGCTGGCCTATCTTTTCTTCTCAATTATATATACTCCTCTCCTCCTTTGCTGCTGTGCTGGAAGTGTCCGCCTGAGGCACATTAACAGTCTTTACAGCTTGGCGCTCTTTGTCATTGTCAAGAGCGCTTCCTTGTCACTCTTTTTACTCTCTTAAACTTTTATATGATGAGCCTCAGTATTCACGTCATCTCCAAGGAAGGGATAACTTTTAAGAAGAAAATGGATGTCAATGTCTTACGATCTCCCCTGTTGAGAGAGGGGAAATGAGAATGAAAGGAAAGAAAGGGGAGTTGTGATTTTGTTTTTCCGGACACATGTGGACTCTCCTGCCGAGTCCAATCATTACGGTCCCACGTCACCCATCTTCATTCTAGACACAGATCCCCTCCACATAAGCTTACGATGACAAGGCCGGGGATTCATTTTCGAAAATCATTATTCTTTTCTTTGGGTTCAGTGCGTAGGAAGCGGGGAAACCCGCTGCGGTTTGATGTAGCAAAGTAGGCTCATGCATCACACCGACGCAGGGATAGACGTGTGTTGGATGATGCAGCCTGAATGCATGCGCGCAGCCCCGCACACCACCGTGTGCAGGTGAGCGAGCATGGACAACCAACGCCACTCGGTTTTGGTTTACTTCAGACGGACGGCAGAGCATGCGTTCCCTTTGAGGATTACAGCTCTGCATTGAGGATTGTGGGCATTACGGGGAAAAGGGGGCTGGAAGGAGGAAGATAAAGAGAAGATTCGAGCATAGAAAACGCATCAAAGTTTTATCCTATGGGATATAGACAATCCAAAAACGAAAAAAGACCAAAAAAAAGCCTCAGAGGCAATAAAACGTCATTTAATGAACCCCTCTAGGTTAACACTCTATAATGACCTTTGTTTGTAAGCCATAAGCTCCAAGTCTTGTTTCACACGGTCCAACAGTCCCCAACCTCCTCTAGGAGATGGAGACATTCCTGTGTTGAGCAGCAACGTGTTGTGAGGCAGAAAGGATCTCTTGGCACCCACACTGAAATCAATACGAGGATAACGACTGGAGATGCAAGAGAGAACCCATTAGGGGCTCCTCATTCATTCTCCCAGGATGTAAGGTTGGGGTGTATGTGTATGAGTCACCCAACACGCACCACCTGCACCACGTCCGTCCGCAGCAATAGACCCTCCATCATCCCTCTTCTTCAGAACAGTAAATACACCTCTTCATTGCGGGGAAAACAAGCCGACGTTGGGGTCGATCGCTCGGCAGGGTCACCCTTGTGCTTTGTTCCCCATCGGAGGTAACCACGCCAACGGGCTTTAATGGTGGCCGCGGCGCGCCTCATTGGAATGTTCGCTAATCATAAGCATTATACTCGCTCAGGCTAGATCCACCGCTGCGTTATCACTAACCCTGACCTTTTTGATGCAGGTG
The DNA here is from genome assembly GCA_030340625.1 of Merluccius polli. Taxonomy (NCBI): domain Eukaryota; kingdom Metazoa; phylum Chordata; class Actinopteri; order Gadiformes; family Merlucciidae; genus Merluccius; species Merluccius polli. The sequence continues at coordinate 226,806 of JAOPHQ010000576.1, forward strand.
TCTGGCATTCTGTGGGATGAAACCTATTGACCCGCGCGGACAGCAGAAGGCTCTTTGACAAGACTAAACCCGGGGAACCGTCCCTTTAAAGCCCGCTGATCTGTGTGACTCATTTCCCACCATTGTAATAATTATAAGCTTTGAGTGCGGTGCACGCCGAGGCGTTTTGAAAAAAAAATCTATATTATTTTTTTTCCTAATTTTCAATGTTTTATTTTCTAATTAACAAACATTATTGGTGTTAAAACATTACGTTTGTTGTTTTTCCTCCAATTCGTTTCATTTTCCAACGACAATGACTACACTTGTGTAGCTGGGTTTTGATCTCTATGTGAGGCTACGCTGAAATGCTGCCTGAATGCTGCCCAGTGTTCAGCATATCTCTGTGTCATCTCCCGCTTTCGTGAGGGACGCTGAATGTGTTGGGAGCTGAACAGCTGAATTCGCCTCAGCTTTTACATCACGAGACACAGCGTAACAATGACCCGCAGTGACTCAGTTAGGTTACACATTTCCTAGGATACTAGGCCTATTGTTTCACACACCCGTAGTAGACTGCACACCAACTCCGTCACATCACATTATTACATTACAGCAGTTATTTTAGACCAAATACAATATCTGGTTTGGCAGAAGGATGCGTTTTCAACACACAAGTAGGAAAAATCCAATGCATACGCTACTTGAAAAACAACACACTGACATACAAGTTACTAGAAATGTAAATTTAAGAGAGGGTTGTTCTCGCAGGTTGGGCGATTGTTTGGCATATTTTCATCAATAAGCGTTTCTTGGTGTTATAGACGAAATGTAGCTTGGCTTGTCACTAGTCTGTGTGGGGGGGGGGGGGTCTCAGCAGCATGCCTCGAGTCAGAAGTAATCGCTTGCCACTGATCTCAACCCTTTTGGAAAGGCCAGAAGGGCTTATTCATATTGAAGCATCAGTCATTCCCTTACTAAGACTTTAATTGAACCTTTACAACCGTAGTAGCTCTCCTTAAAACATGGCCACACCAATTGAATGTGATTATGGGCTAACACGCAGCTGTGTGCCAAGCATCTGTGTTGCATTCGAGGCCAACTTGCCAGCTGAAAATTCTGACATGCACCTGGCTTCTTTTCTCTTTTGCATAATCATCCTCACTTTGTCCGCCATCACATCTCTCTCTCACTCTCCTTCCCCCTCTCCCAGATGAATGTGGTCTGGACTGGATCCCGGCGCTCTATACGGGGCGACGGGGGGGGACAAGTCAACCGAGCTGTAATATGGAGCAGGGCAAAGACTCTTGTGTCTCCACCCAGCAGCCCGAGCCAGCTACAGCTGCCCTACTTTCACTTTAGCAGATCGTTCTGCAATGCCACAGAGGAAAGTGGGGGGGGGGGGCAGGAGTAGACTCTTAAAAAGATGTCAATGAAGAACTACTCCTTCTGAGACCGAGCTGCTGCCGGAGCCAGAGCAAGGAGAGGATGAGAGAGACGAGGAGGAGGAGGAAAGAAAACAAAACCAAGGGAGGAACAATGACATTCCAGTTACATTTGCATCTCAACTTAATTACCTCTCCGTGTCGGTGTATGAGACGACGTGCACCCCCCCCACACACACGTTCCTCCGGAGACTCCTGAAACAACACTGATGAGAACGCAGCACCGGGAGTAATGAGGTTGTGTTTCTGTGCGAGTGTGCGCTTGTGGGTGTGTGAGTTTGCATGTGTGAAGGCGCTTCTCGGAGATATGAAAATAAACAGCTAAAACCCAATTCTCCCACTCCATTTGTTTTTTTGGGCTTTTTTTTGGGCATTTCTTTTTAAAACGTATTCCCGCTGGCGTTATTGTGTACTTCTTCTCTGGCTATGTTCTCATTTGCCTGATATTGATCTCTGCATTTAAACCCCGGCACCTGTTAACGACCAGTATTCTCCTTGCTTCAACTTCACTTTATGTGAAAATGACCTATTTATACCTCACCCACATTTGAAGTCCTTGGCCTATCAGTCTCTTGTGAGACACTTAATGTGCTAATCTCACAGCAGGGACAGTAAACCCCCCTCAGCACTATCCTATTCTACAATTTGATCAATCCACAGGCGAGGACTGTAAATAGCTGGGAGGGCCCAGCTATTTACATCAAAAACACTGACTGACAGATCAGGCACTGATGAGAAACTCGGACCTGACCTGCAGACACAGCGACAGCGGAGAATCTCTGCACATCTGAACCTGATTGACATCGACATGCCTTATTTCAAACTGTTTTCATTCAACTTTAATGAGCACTGTACTAGACCTACTACAACTGAAGCTATACCAGAAAGGAGATGTGTACACTCAAACCTGCTGAAGGGTGTAATCGTGACACGTGGAAGACCAGCTGGCAATGCTCACAGACTTTGCCTTTCACAGTGTGGTAGAGAAAGGAGCCTTTAGGACGAGCGCTTTAGAAGGGGGGGTTGAGAGATGAAGAGCCACTGCACAAATGTAATGGCCCCCGGAAGAAACAACAGCAACAACAAGCAAATGAAATAGGCACAGCACAGCATTAATGCATGGCGCGCTCCACGCAGGGCCGAGTGGGGGGGGGGGCGGAGGGAAGAGAGAGAGAGAGAGAGAGACGGAGAGAGAGACAGAGAGAGAGACAGAGAGAGAGAGGCAACCATAACAGCAGCACTTACCTCCCTGTTTACTCCGGTCAAGGTAGATGGAGACCCTTCTGGCCAGACCTGAGAGTAGGAAGCAGATGGAGGGAGAAATAGTGGGGTGGGGTGCAGTTCAGCGAGAGAGAGAGAGAGAGGGGGAGGGGGGGGGGGGGGGGGGAGAGGTATACGCAGGTCAAAAGCACATCAGCCGAAGCAAGTAAACTGTTAGCATGGCATCCCGCCCCCCGCCGCTCAACAAGCACGCAGACAAAAACAAACAAAAGCATACACACAGGGATACAAAGACACACACACACACACACACACACACACACACACACGCACACAGGTGTGAACAAGGCAGTGGTTTACCCAGCATGGTGCATTCCAGATAACTGACGTTAATAAGAGCAGGAGCCTTGCCTAGGGATGGAGACTGGAGGAGGGATAGAGCAACTAGTGGCTAACTAATGTGGTGTGATTTTATGGAGTGCTCCAAGCACGTTAGTCAATGTTTATGCGCGTCTCTGACCACCTTTATGCTAGACACACGGCAAACAGTGAATGACCACTGTGGCCATTAGACAACACATTGAGGAGCTTCATCGAAGAGAAGCCATTCTGTTTCAGTGACTATCGCGTCTTGCTGGCTTGGCTGCACATTGGGAATGCCTGCTGCCTTGTTCGACCCCCCTCTCTTATGGGGGACGGGGGAGACAAAACAATATCATACTGACATCGGGTGGGGGGAACGGGGTCCACAAGGGTCTGGGACGGCCCAATGATGAGTACAAGCTGGATCTGACACAAAGCATGGCACTGGAGGACAGGCAGGGGAAAAGGCGTAGAGAGGGACGTGTGTGTGTGTGTACATGTACCCATGTTTCACAAGGGTTTGGCAGCAGCAACAGACTGAACAAGTAAGCCCTTGCCACTGTCATTACTATGTATAGATTACCTGTTATAGCAGAGGTGCTATTTAGAGGCTACAGTGTCTGCTATTCTATAACACTACCTCCGCTGATTGTTATATGACTGGGCCGTCTGAGTCGCTTTAAACAGTTTCATATAGTGTTAACAGGTTCAAAGCCAAGGGAATTAAAAACTGCCCGTATTGGCAATATACCATATTGGCATACGGTATACGCAGGCTCAAAGTACCACAGGATATCAATCTATCGTGCAAACTTAAGTATTTCTTCCTTCCCTGGATCTAGATGTAAATTGGGCAAGATTATCTCAGCATGGAGTGTCCACCATCTTTACTGAAAGAAACAGCTGAACCTATGAGCACAACCCAGATGAAGCTTACTAATTATAATACTATGGCCATCCTCTCAGTCCAGTAAAGGAGCCCATTAAGTTGTTTGAACAGTATTATCAATAAGAATATTTATAGTTTTTTTTCCATTAGTTTAGTGGATGCTTAACAATAACCTTAAAAAATGTTTATATTAAAGACTTTATAATTATCTTTTATTTCATGAAAGTTTTTTCCGGCTAGCCGAGACCGAAGAAGTTCTTTGTAGACAAACTTGTTTCATACTCTTGGGTTCTCAAGTTTCACGTTTCAAATTTCAAGTTTATTGTCATATATGCTATAATAATATAACACCATTACCTGTAATGAGATTCTTGCTCTCAGAGCCAACAACAACTTTACATAAATACAACAGGCATAGTAAGCCATAAAATAGGAACATAATTTAAATAGTAGTTATAAAGAAGCCATAAAAAAATCTAAAATGCAAAGACAGAATAACAATTAAAATAATAATAATTAAAAAATAATAATAATAATAATAATAAATAATAATAATAATAATAATGACAGTAAGATAAAAGAGAGAAAACAGGTATAGTGACTAGAGGTAGAAAATGTAAACAGTAGTTTTCTGCTCCACAAGGTGTGTGTGTGTGGGAGGTACGGTTTCGGTTTGGTCACTGAACGCTCCATTAGTTAAGACCGTGGGTTCTCCATGCAGATGCGAAATCAGCAATACGTGACGTTTCCGTAAATAAATAAAAATGAATCATGCCTGCCTTGTTTTTCGAACTAATCACACGCAATGTTCGCATTGCTATTGTTTGTGGAGATTTCAGCAAAAGTTACAAAATCTTGGAGGTTGTGTTCTCTGCGATCGCTCCAAACCTCTTTCCGCAGGAAGTATGCTGACAGCCATACAGTGTGAGCTCTGTTTACAGGACAAAGACAGTCAACCCATGCTCATGAGGACAAGCTAAATGAGTTCATGCGAAAGCTAGAGTTTATGTGAAAGTGTCTGGTCATCACGGAAACTAAAGTTCATCCCATTTGGACAGAAGCTCTGCTCTCCTGTGTCGCCTAGCTAAGGGGCCGTCGAACGTGCCAGACCGGGGGTTAACAAGCACACTAGCCATCATTAACAAGTCCAAACCTCCAGCTGTGTTTAAAATGGTGCTGAGAGAGCGAGGGAGCGAGAGAGAGGTGTACAGAGGGAGAAGGGAAACGTTGCATATTTGTCTCTCGGTGTCGGGGAGTGAGTGTGCCACGGCTCTGACAGTGATGCTTGTTGAGTGCGTCACCTCCCCGCAGGTTGTCCCGGAGAACTGATGATGGTGCGACGGCCTGGTAATAATCGTGACACACACACACGGAACAGTGGCTGGTTCAAACCCCTGCACAGCCAGACACCTGCCCAGTCCAAGCCACACCACTCCTGCCAGTTAGGCTCTCATTCCCTCCAATTAGACAAATGTGTGTCAGTCTATATGAAGCCTGACCTGCGATGACGTCTGAAGCCTATCCACCCACACGCATCCGTCCAAGGATGTTTGTGTGTGCGTGTGTGTGATGCTAATTGGCTGACTTGTACAGAGCGTGCCTGACTTTACATTTTGTAATTTGGAGAAACCCCGCGGTAAAGTAAGTATTCATGTTGTGTCTCCCTCCTTGCGATAGTACAATTTCAAATGAATTATTAACCCCAGATACTGATGATTAACCAATGAGGTGGAACACAAACCGCGTCCAAACTTCTGCCACATTTCTCATAGAACTTGGTGACCTAGAAACAGAGAGAGAGAGAGAGAGAGAGAGAGAGAGAGAGAGAGAGAGAGAGAGAGAGAGAGAGAGAGAGAGATTCTGAAGAAATGTGAGAAAGATGACGGCACTGCACAGTGGGTGAGTGACAAACAAGGTGTGAGTGGGTGTCAGAAATCCTTGAAAGATTACACCTGGAAAAATAACATGTTCTGTATGGAGGCAGCTGACCCGGTTTGAATGCATGGGCTTCTTACACTTTCGGATATTGATGCAGAGTCCCTGCTTGCAGACGTAATAGAACCAGCGTGTTCAACACCAGACGATGTAGTGGGTGGAATCATGCGGGTGCGACTGCTATCACTGTACAACAGCATGTAGGATGGGGATTACAATGGGGGTGAGTGAAGGTGTAGGGAGGGGAGGGGAGGAGAGGAAGAAAAAAGGGGAGTAAATAAGAAACGGGGGTCTTTACTGTGTGTGCTGGAGGTCTGACCTCGGGTGGTGGGCAGCATGTCAGACAAGCCCTGCCACGCCGTCACCATCTCTGGGTTCCTCTGGTCGGCAAAGTTCTTCCAGATCCGCAGAGCGCCATCGTCTGGGGGGGGGGGGGGGGGGGGGGGGGGGGGGAGAGACACACACACACACAGACAGAGAGACAGAGACAGAGAGAGAGAGAGAGAAACAAAAGCAGAGGTTTAAATATTGGGATGACAAGTAAAATCAAGATTATGGTTCATATCCGTTTACATCACACGACGCAATGCATGTATCCCTATGTATAAACACATAGGGGTTTAGCTTAGCTCTACTGCACTGAAATGTACATAAACACCATCTAATCTATCTTTTCAAAAAATAATTCTCACTACATTATGAAACCCAAAAAGCCTGACTCAATATTCTGTGGCGCACAGCCAATTAAAAATATGTAATAGCATGATGTATAACAGGATATATCTCATTACTCCTGCCGTGGCCGGGCCAATGAAAGCGAATCCATGCTCACGTGAGAGAGTGTAATTGGTGAATTATTCATGCAACAAACTAATGTGGCGTGTATGTGTGTACTGCCTGTTTGAGCTGGCTGCTAAACAGAGAGAGGTACCGGTGAGGAATACCCGAATGTTTCAGTATGTGTGGCGCACATCGTGCCTAGTATACCCGTCACGTTTGACTTTATTACCGTATACATGTCCCTAAAATGAACATCTCTCGAGCTTCTGACAGTGACAGCGTCACTCAAGTGAATGTTGACTTTAACAAAATAAATAAATAACAGCAATGCTGACAGATGTAAATGATCGGGTATGACATACATTTTTACCCGAGGACAGAATAGCAGAATGGAAAAGTAACATTGTCATTTGTCATGTTATCACTCTTCTCTCTTTGTTCAACTGTTCAAAGTTGACAACTATGACGTCGACCATAATTGTGGTTAGCACTGCTGCCTCACAGCAAGAAGGTCCTGGAGCGTGGAGTTTGTATGTTCTCCCCATGTTCACATGGGTTCCCACTGGGTGCTTGGGTTTCCTCCGACACCACAAAACATGCAAGTAACCCACAACCAAGGCAAGGGCACTACAACTGGAGTTGGTTCCCAGGCACTACCTTTGTGGCAGCACACTGCTCCTAACATGGGTCAAATGCAGAGAGGAATTTCCTCATGGGGATCAATACATTTCTCTTCTTCTCTCTCTTCATCACATGTTGATAAGCTGGGAAGAATGGATCTGCTATAAATAGTTGTAGCTCTATACAGTACTACGGTGTGAATTACAGTGTGCATTGTGTTTGTGCATGAGAGAGAGCATGTGTATGTGTTTGTGTGTGAGAAGGGTGTCTGTATGCCTGTGAGTAGGTGTGTGTATTATCCTTTTTTTTAGCGCATATGCAGTTTAAAAAGATTTTTTTTTTAAAGGTTTTTCTGGCCTTTTTCCCGGATCTTCTACTTTCCTGTCTTTTAATGCACTGATCAGGTGTAGCGCTCCTAATCTCATCGTATTTATACTGTACAATGACAATAAAGCCTTTTTAATTCTAATAAGTTACCGACGGAGTCATAGCATGAGCCTCGACTGTCATGTTTCCATCACTGCCCATCGGAGCTGGAGCCCATAAATACCTGTGACTACTGCCGAGTCGTCTGCCCCGGGAATGAATGCCGATTGTAACCTTTCCCACTAGAGACAAAAGCCAGATGTTCGTGGGTGTTTGTGGGTTTTTTGTCCAGTGGGGAAAGGGGCTGATGTGTGTGAGTAGGCGTGCATGTCCAACCTGTGGCAGTAAGCAGCAGTGAACAGTCGTGTCCATTCAGGTACTCCATGGATGTGATGCGTGTGTATCGCGGGTTGCCGTTGTAGAAGTAGTCCAGACGCTCACCTTTCTCCCAATCCCAGAAACTGAACAAACAGGGAACAAACGACAACAGTGATGAGCGACAAGACCCACACAGGGATCACATTGAGTTTCTGTGATCTGCTTTCTCGGTCTGACCAGATGCTGTCCTTGTCGGCAACGGCGATGCAGGCATTGAAGGGATGGAACTTGACCACGGACGGGACGCCAGGGTTGCGGTTGATGAAGATCTGGTCGTCCAGACGAGCAATGCCTATCGGAAAGGGTGGAAGCAGAGGAGGAGGAGGCGTTGGACTACAAACCCCAAAATGTGACAGGCCTTCTAGTTGCTTTCAATGTCCTTGAATAGAGGTGTGTTGTGATGCAAAACATCTGCCGTTAATGTGGGTGTATGATACCGTTCTGACAGATTATATAAATCGATCAGATGCAGATGATGCATTAAGAACAAGGATTACCGATACATGGAGTATATAATGAATGTATAATAAACAATATATGACAAAGAAGTCGGCTAAGATGTTCGTAATGTACACAACGCTGGTGGAAAATGTACATTATATTGCAGTGGATCTGTTGGGAGAGTGGTCCTATGGGAATGGGGGGACTGAATTTCAATATTATAGGTATTTCTGGTAATAATGGTTCACAACATACATTGTGTTGGTGGCTTAAAAAAATGAAAAAAATAGGGATTAATGAAGCAAAAGTAAGAAGTTTATTTTGAGTCAACAATGTGCACTTGCTAATTCCCAGAGGTAAACTAAAGTGAAATGAGCAATGGAGTAAGGCACCACTTTCCCTAGCGTCTGGGATGCATATTAATGCAAAGCGCAAATTAGGCTGGACTCCACTGCATAACGAGGTACTTTCAAAGGCATCATATTGACAGTTAGGGATGTCCAGAGTCCGATAACGGTAGGCCTGTAACACCAGCAAGCACGAAGAAATGTGAGGGGGAACAAGTGAACTTTTTGAAGTCCTATCCCATTTTAAATATTCATTTCGATTAAAGTGCGCCTTATGTGGTCAGACGAGGCAGCGGCGGTATGAGACGCCGCCGTTCCTACGCAGTGTACCTTCCTAATGTCAGCCCTACGCGGACGCTAAATGTCAGCCTAACGGTAACAAATGATACGCATTGGGTGGCGGCTTCACAGCCGTTCACCATACTGCCACGACTAGAGTAGGTGTAGCTCTGCTGCTGTGTCTTTGATAAGGGCAATGGATATCCACACGTTTTTAATAAAGCGTGTGGTGTCCCTTTCCGCAAGTTCTATTTGTTGGGAATCCATGGCTGGTTCACTTTAAATACCAAATGTTAGCAGTTATTTTCCACTGCGCGTTGCACTGGAGTGCATCTTGACTGGGGATAAAAACATATTCTGTAACATGGTGTTTTCCCTTCTTGTTCCTCAGTAATGCTTAGGGCTTATTTGCACATGGATAACACACACACACACACACCTCTTCTCCTCCACCACCACCACCACCACCACCACCACCACCAACACAACCACCACCACCAACACAACCAGTTCCACTCATCACAGCTCTCTCTGACATATCCCTCTCTCAGGGGAATCAAGGGGATTTAGGGCAGCAATACTACTTTCTCTCCCGCTCTCTGGGGCTGGACTTGCAAAGATTTGAGGGCAGAAAAAGGGGTGGGGTGGGGGCTGTTGGTTTGGGTTGTTAGGCACATGTACGCAAGTGGACCTAAGCTCTGACGTCAGTGTGAGTGTGTGTGTGTGTATGTGTGTGTGCGCGCGCACGTGTGTTTAGCAGGGGGTTGCTAGTGACGTAGGGAGGTTAGCTATTCTGTTTGAGGAGGCTCCGACTTCAGTTGCTCTGTCTGGGAGCCTGCTGGCACCCGGGGCTCTTTGATGCACGTGAGGGAGGGAGGGAGGGAGGGATGTGTGTGTGGGTGCTATACTTTTTTACGCACTTCCGCTCCCCATAATGTTCATGTGTACTGCTGCTCTTTTACTTCATTATGTTCAATTCATCTCCGTGTTTTGCTATATTTCGCGCCTGTAGATTACACTGACAAACAAACAAAGAATGTGTAGAGTTCCTTAAAAAGCTCCTATGGTTTCTCGTCTCCTTTATTGCTGTGGTTGTGTGCGTCTGTGTGTGTACGTCTGTGTGAGACCTCTGTGCGTGATGCGTTGACTCTGCCTCCTCACACGGGCGTTCCTCAGGAATCTCCACTGCCTCTCCATCCGCACCTGGCTCTCCAGGTCGTGCTCCTCCGGGATCTAGGGGTGGGTGAGTGAGCCAGGCAGATGTGGGGGGGAAGAGAGAGCACGAGAGAGCGAAAGCATGAGCGAGAGAGAGACGGAGACAGAGACAGAGAGAGAGGGGGGGCAGAGGAAAAGTGATAGAAAATGGAAGGAGGGTCAAGAGAGGCCAAGAGCAATAGAGAGAGTGATAAGAAGAGAGGCAAAGGTCAGTTAACATCAAAGGGGCCACATGGAGTACAATCACATCCTTTCTTAAGCCTTTGATGGAGATGTGTGTGAACTGTGTGCCAACATGATCTTCTTGTCGAGAACATTTCAGTAGTCAAGCCCACAATATTGTCTAATATGATAAAAGGCGCATGTTTCTTTTTGGGATCTACACTGGGGTGTTGCCATCGCTCCAATACATGCTGACTGGAATGGCACAAATTTACAAAAACGGATCTAAACTTGTATGGCGTAAAACTTGAGGGAAGGTTCAGATATCTCCAACTCTGCACTTTGATATACAATTCACACCTCCTACTGCGCGTCATAGAACTGTCAAATCATCCCATATATTAATTTTCGCTTTGCGTGCAGAAAGACCTCTGCAATACTACTCTCCTTTCCTAACTGTCATGAGTATCTCTTCATCTGCCTCGGCTTTCTTTTTATTTAGTCAAACCTCATCACAATCTCTCTCTCTCTCCGAATCCCCTTGATAATAATAATAATAATAATAATAATTCATTGCATTTATATAGAGCTTTTCAAGACACCCAAAGCATTTTACATAGTGAGTGTGTGTTTGTGTGTGTGTGTGGGGGGGGTATAACACCTCATCCACTACCTGGGTGATGCACGGCAGCCAGTAGGCGCCAGAATGCTCACCACACACATCACAGTGGAGAGGTGAGGAATAATGCAGTCCAATTAGAGACCAGGGGATGATTAGGTGGCCAGGTTGGGCCACAGGGAGTCAGGACCTCGGTTTAATGTCCCATCCGAAAGATGGTGCCCCTCGACAGGACAGAGTCCCCGTCTCTGTCCTGGGGATCTTACGTAGGCCAGTGGGACAAGCAGCCCCTACTGGCCCTCTAACACCTCTACCGGGACCATCTGGTCTCCCATCCAGGGGTGAACCAGACCAGCCCTGATGCTTAGCTTCCAGAGAAACCAGCAGTGCAAGGCAGGTTTCCATGGTGTTGGTAAATGCACCCATGCACTCTTGCCGAGGGGGAAAAGCCTTCTTGGAGTAATTAGTGTTCATCAATAGCGGGTCTCCCCCTGGTGAATCCGAGGAGTAGTCCTGTGTGTGTGTGTGTGTGCTGCTTAACATACACACTCAACGGTGGAGTATTCTTGGGATATCTACGGGGTGATCAGTGATGGAGCATAGTTTAATTGGATGATAAAAGGTGTTTATATGGAGCGAGTGTATAAGCTATTTGCCAGGGGACACTCCCTGAAGCAAAGTTGCTTTGGCTCCTTAAATTATTGACCTGGGGTTATTTCGTGTTCTCCCTCTCTTTCTCTTGTTTTCTCAACAACACTTCTCTATTCTGTGTAGATTTCAACTTATTTCTAAAGCAGAAGTTGTATAAGTCTCTGGGGGGAGAGGGAGAGCGAGGGAGAGAGACAGACAGACAAAAAGAAACCTGTGTGTTCGTGACGGCTGCTATCAGTGGGAGTGAGATTCTAATGGATGATAAAAGGTGTTTATAGGGAGCGAGTGTGTAAGCTATTTGCCAGGGGACACTCTCTTGGCTCCTCGAATACTTGACCTGGGTTTTTTTCCTTTTCTCTCTTGCAATAACACTCTTGCAATAGCAATAACACTCTATTCTGTGCAGATTTCAACCTTTTTCTAAAGAAGAGTCAAGCAAGTCCCTGAACATTTTTTATTGAACAAAATAGTTGAATGTCCAGATGCATTCAACTGGATCAACATACTTGCCAGGTATCCTAATGTTGAGGAGGAAACTTCTCAAGTCTTTAAAGACCGTGTAGTCTTTAAAAACACATGACACACGTTAGGTCATTGCTGAAAACATGTGAAAAAAACGTATAACCATTTAATGTTGAATTGTGGAGTTAGACCGTTTTTCACCATTTTCGCGTTCGGGATTTTATGGGCGGGGCTTAAAGGGTACATGACGTGATACATGATACCCCTTAGCATTGCCCCGCCCCTAACAACCAGAGCGCAGTCACGCTCAATCGCGAGTTTGACAGTTATAGAGCGTAACAGTGACCGCCCCTTTTTAACAGCTCCGGTGCCGGAAGTAAATTTCCCATGCATTTATCTCGTCCACTTTTCGTATAATCCTTATAAAAAGAGTATTAAGCCTTGAACCAAGCCGATCGTTCGTTGTGGTAGTCGTGACCATATTATGTTTGATTCGGGATGAGTAGTTCCTCACTCGGTCAACAAAATCCGTTTTTTTTTTTTTCCTTCCGTTTTCCAAATTCTTTTTATGCCCGAATAAAACATAATATGGTCACGACTACCACAACGAACGATCGGCTTGGTTAAAGGCTTAATACTCTTTTTATAAGGATTATACGAAAAGTGGACGAGATAAATGCATGGGAAATTTACTTCCGGCACCGGAGCTGTTAAAAAGGGGGCGGTCACTGTTACGCTCTATTAGTTTGACGTTATTATTTGAAAGTTGAGAGAGGCTCCGCCCCCCCCCCCCCCATGCGCAAATGGGCGTGGTATAGCACCTTCAGCGGACACGCCCACAGTGTCTCAGAGCTGAGAACATTGCTTATTTTTTCAGGATTTTGAATCCTAATTTTATATACTTAGTGACTTTTTTAATTATTTAAATTTGGCTGGGTGGTTAATAACACCTTTTTCTATAGTAGGACAAAACTCTAAAAACATATTTACTTTTGTTTTTTTCACAGGGACACAGTTATGCCAGTCGAGGGCGGCATCAAGAGCGGACGATTATATTTGAAAGACAAAAAGACAAAATCAGCGATGCGGTTCAGTTAAATGATGTTGTTTAATTAATCTACAGTGGGGATATTTTCTAAATGAGTTTATTCAGCAGACAGAAAAGGTCAATCAAATTCCCCCAGCTAAATTGTGGGGCTATAGGTAGCTGCTACTGTTGGCCTCAAGGCTGTGGTATTGCACCCTGATAGCTTCTATGATGAATTATAATGGGACCCTGAAAAATGGGGGGGCTACATCTGCAGGAATGCACACACACACACACACACACACACACGCGATAAGAATATGACAACATTCAACCAAAACAGCCCATCATCCACAAAGGTGTTTATTTACCTATACGTTTCATGCACACTGAATGCATGCTAAAAATACTACTTCTTCGTTAAATATCATTGCACAGGTGACCCATACACACATTACCTAGAAGTTATTTCCAACAATATGGGTACCGATTCTTGACATTAACTTTTCAATTACTTTGTAGATCACTTTTGTGTGTTCCACAATGTATGCACAGAGCAAAAAGTACACAGTTTATACTGTACAATGTATGAATGAACGTTTCCATTGTGGAGACATTAGTTTCGGCATGAAAAGCTGTTATTAAACTGTAAAATTGGACTGAAAATGGAACATGTCATTTTGCGGTGTGCCATTATATATATCCAAGTGAGCATGATAAAGGTAATGGTACCATCAGATGACTATTCTAAAACACTCGTGAACACCATCCAAAGTTTTGGAGAGGTTTCGTACGATAAGCAGTGCGCCCATATGCCCATCATGGTACCCCGTCCCCTCCCCCACTGCCCCACTAGCTTCTTGCTAACCGTCAAAAACCCACTCTGGACAATCAATCACGCGTGTCTCCAATGTGTGGACTCAGACATGCGGGCTCTTCCCCTGCTGACACGGTGGGATGTTAACCTGTGCTCAGACGCTGAGGTGTGGGTACTCACAAGTGCTCTTCTAATGCGCTTTTATGGGACCACTCAAACATTTTTTTTTGCCAACTCTGTGTTTCTTATATGAAAAAAATAAATACATTTAAAAAAAGAGCTGACCTTTGTCTACCCACGTCTTTTTTGGACGTTTTTTATCGCTTCAATGTGTTTAGACCCCCTCCTCCACTTATACGTTATACCGTCGTGGCTTTTTAAACAATTCGCTTATTTTATCATAACCATTCGTATTCCATTTTGTTTTACGTCAAACAAGATAACTTGACGCGCGTCTCGGGGACACACAGTGACAAACTGGATTGGATTGTCATGGAAACAATGTTAATTGCTTGATCTAAGTGATCGAACACACAACTTGAAAGGGACACACCCCCACGTGTTGGACAGGTGGAGTTTTATGTAATGTTGTAAATTTCCCCACAAACTGTGTGTGTTGCAAAAAATGAACTGTGACCTCGCTTTATCTAGTAAGGACCATTCTACTCCAATACAGATCCCTGATACTCTTTAGACAGAGACAGAAAGACGGACGGACAGAAAGAAAGAAAGACAAAAATAATGAAGGAATAGAATGAATGTAGACCTCTACCTTCATGACTGGCTGAGCGAAGTACTTGGCGCTCCAGTCGCACAAGCCTGTTTGGAGAGCGGCCGTGATGTAGTGCTTGTGGCCGGGCTCATCCCCGTCTTCGGCCTGCACACGCACGCACACACAAAGAGGGTAAACAAGGCTTACAAGTTCAACTGCAGTATTTTATGGGATTTGAGCCGGTCGATGTTTGTTTGGCCAACCCTCTGCTAATATAAATTTAATCCTGAATGACCATCATAGACATTATGAAAAAAATATTTTATTTGGGTTCTTTTTACAATGACAATTGGCAAATAGAAGTTTTATTTTCCTGGCGTCTTAAGGGAGGGAGCAGGGAATTGAACTGGATCCAGGAGGCTTTGAGGCAATAAAGGTGACCCATTGATTTGTCATTCATTTGACAGTGACTAATTTACATCTCCGGGCAGAGAGGCCACATGATCACTTTGGCTACACACGTGTACATGCACACTCACATGTTCACACACACCCATGTACAGCACACTAAATCTCTCACCCACACACACACACACTCATCCGTCAAGGACACACACACATACCTGTTCGGGCCCCTTGTCAAACATCTTGCGGGTGCGGGGGAACTGGTGTGAGTGTGGGGCCTGTCCCCCCAGCGTGGGGGTGTAGGGGGGCCGGGCGGCCGGCTGCTCCCTGGCAGGGGGCTTAGGGACCTCGTTGGTCAGACTGGAGCTGCAGGTGCTGGGCATGGGAGGGGAGCCGCTGGTGCAGGAAATCGGCACACAGCATACCATCATAAGCCCTTCTCTTTCACACGATTGCCGTAACATTGCCGGATTACGTTTTCCCGGTAAAGTTAGTGGTTTCTGCGTTCACACTGTT
This sequence comes from Merluccius polli, assembly GCA_030340625.1. Lineage (NCBI taxonomy): Eukaryota > Metazoa > Chordata > Actinopteri > Gadiformes > Merlucciidae > Merluccius > Merluccius polli. Next base: position 242,436 of record JAOPHQ010000576.1, read on the forward strand.
GTCATCTCCCAGAAATTACGCGTTACGTTTGCGGCGGAATCACTGCATTTTTTAAAACAATGTCGCAGTTTGCTGCCCCATCCGCCGTATGAAAAGCTTTCCGTTGAACAGCGGCTTATATTTCCCTCCTGCGTGTGTTCACCGTGGATGACACTGCAAGGCTGGCGCGGACTAAACTCGCCATCTCCTTAAGCACTTTGTGATTGGCTCCCACAGTTGTTCCACAACGGCGCGTCGTACGTCAGCACGTGCTGCTTGCGCCATTTACGTCCCGGCACAAACTTTATTAAATTGGCAGAACAGATTTGCTGGCATTTTGATACCGGCTCCCATTCACACGTCACCCCCATGCCATTTTAATTATCATGCTGTTAAATGACCAGCACTGGCTGCATGTGTGAAAGGGGCTATAGAATCACACAATCTTAACAGGCTATTGCAGGGGTCGGCAACCCGCGGCTCCGGAGCCGCATGCGGCTCTTTAGCGCAGCCCTAGTGGCTCCCTGAAGCTTTTTCAAAAATGTTTGAAAATGGAAAAAGATGGGGGAGAGAAATATATTTTTTGTTTTAATATGGTTTCTGTAGGAAAACAAACATGACACAAACATTATTAACGTTTTTCAATGCTGTAAAAATGTGTAGAATAAATATTAAATTTCAACATTTCTGTCAACGAAGATTTACGTCATAGCCTGCGACACGTTTCTATCAGTAAGGCGGGATGCCAGGCAGGTGGCTGTTGTAAACAAACCGGCGGCTGTGTGATGGGCCATGGATCCCAAAGGGAAAAAGAGAAAAATAACTGAGGAGAACAGAGGATTCAACGTTTCTTGGACCGGGCAATAGTAACACACCGCGGACCTACGGCCAACGGGGGGGGGGGGGGGGGGGGGGGGGGTGCGCGCAATAGTAATACACCGCGGACCTACGGCCGACGGGGGGGGGGGGGGGTGTGCGCGCAATAGTAACACACCGCGGACCTACGGCCGACGGGGGGTTCGCGCAATAGTAACACACCGCGGACCTACGGCCGACGGGGGGGGGGGGCGCGCGCGATTGTAACACTCCGGCCGACGGCGGGGGGTGGTGGTGCGCGCAATAGTAACACATCGCGGACCTACGACCGGCGCGGGGGGGGGGGGGGGGGGGGGGGCGCGGTGTACCTATTGCACTCTCAAAAAGGAGGACAAATACGCGCCCGGCTTGATGCTGCGCCGGACGCCGGACAGGGCTGAAAAACCGGACAGTCCGGCGCAAATACGCGCCTCCTTTTTGAACCCGCGCCCCGCCCCCACCGGTTGAGAACCACTGCTACAGGATGCACTGCAGGAAAAATAAACATTTAATCATGAAGGCTCATTATGTATTTGTAGTTAACTTAGTCATTTCTATAGTAGGCTAATATAGCTACTATAGATACATACAGCATGTGTTGCCTTCAATATAAGCAGGGGTGCACATAACTGGTACGCAAGTACGCATGCGCGCCCATAATCAGCGATGCGTAACGTCACTTGTGCCACTACAGCGCTTTTGCGTAACTCACCATCAGGTCATCAAAATAAAACTACACGTGTATCTTGTACTACTTCTAAGTTTCCCCACCTGCAAAAAAAGGCAAACGGAGCCGCAGCGCTGTGTGCTCTGTGCACCGCGCGCACACTGGAGAACTGCGCAAAATCAGCTGATCGCAACGTCCGTTACTGTGAGACGTCCGTGCTCATCCGTACTGTGAGACATCCGTTACTCGCTCCGTAGCAGTGACGGACTGGACCCCCGCCGCCACCCCCCAAGCCCCCCCGCCACCGCCGCCGCCCCCCCCCCCCCCCCCCCCCCCCCCCCCCCCCCCCCCGTCAACAACTCCACCCGCGGTGGAATCGCCTTTATCATTATCGAAACGACGCTACGTGTGGAGTGCGTACCGAACACCATCTCCTGGTACTCAAATGAGTAACTCACTAAAAAAGTTATGTGCACCCCTGAATATAAGGCTTCTATAAGGCTTTTATTTTTTTGCGGCTCCAGACATATTTGTTTTTTGTTTTTTTGGTCCAATATGGCTCTTTCAACATTTTGGGTTGCCGACCCCTGGGCTATTGAAACCAACCAGCATGCCTTTGATGACCTTAAGCTGTCAGAGGTTTTGCAAAACACAAGAAAGGATTTTAACTATGCAGTATATCCCTCAGTTGTTCTTGGCATTCATTTGGAGAAAAATTGTGTGTGTGGGTGTGTTTGTGTGTATGGATTAGTGTCCACTAATCCATGCTAACAGACATACATAATATATAGTTTGTGGTGTATTGTGTTGGGCATGTAATTTTTAGTACATAGATTTGTGCGTGTGTGTGTGTGTGTAGATATTTCTCACCTGGCCTGGTGGATGTGAGTGCCCTTACTGGTAGGGCTGGCTGGAGCTGATTGTGTTAACGATCCTGAATCCAGGATCCTCTGTGGCCGTGCGTTCACCGTTGCCTGAGGAGAGGAGGAAGAAGGGAGGGAGGGAGGGAGGGAGGGAGGGAGGGAGGGAGGGAGGGAGGGAGGGAGGGGGGGTGGCGGGGAGGGCGGGAGGGCGCACATCAAAACGAATGGCTTGAGCTCACCAGCAATTCGACAAACAATCACTTGGAGAAATTGGGCAAACAGCAGAGATTGATTTGCAAAGGGTGAAAGAGATGAAAAGAGAACGGCGGAGTGGAACTAGGGAGTGGAATTCAAATGAATGCGGAGGCAGACGCGCTGGTGGAGGTGTTGAGGAGAGGAACCAAGAAGGGAGAAAAAGGCGCCAATCCTGGATACCCGAATAATCGCAGCGGCCTGTCACCAGTGCGGCACTTCACAAAGTTTGACTTCATTTTACCACAACTTCTCTGCTTATTGACTGAAACGGGTGATATTGCCAGAGCAGAGAGCCGTCTAATAGGGGATCCCGAGGGGAGGGTAAAGCTAATTAGAAGGATAGAGGCAGCGCATGGCTGATGAATAGCAGAGTTGTTGTTTACTAAAGCCAGCCGTGGACCGGGAACCGGCAGGCATCGTAAATCCAGTTAAGACCAGTAAACATATTCTACTCGCCGAAGTTGCCTTTGATTTGATTTCTATGCTAATTACCAAATTGTCCACTGATTTGTGTGCATATGTGTGTGTGTGTCTTAACAAACTCACCAGGCACATAATGAAAAACAAGTACCAAAATGACAACGTAAAAAGTACCAAAATGAGCATGCAACCGGTATAAGGGTGTTACCACTGTTTTTGCTTGAACAAGAGCTTTCTATGGGATAGGGCAGGGAGGGGCGATTGACCAATAGGTCTAGCAGGAGGTTTGTGCGAGGATTGAGTAAGACTAGCAATTTGGCCCAGAATTTAGAGAAAGATGAAAGAGAGGTGGGAGGAAAGGGAAGCCTGATGCCCATCAGGAGCTTATCACTAAGTTTAGTGTCCGTGGACAAGACATCAAACTGCCCTACATAGTATGTGAGTTCATTTCAAAGCACAGTGTTGCGGACGTGCTTTAATGTGCACACGAAACACTTCCTTTCACGAGCACAGAAGACTTTCAGTAGCTTGACTTGAGCTACGGAGGTCATCTGGCGTTAAACATCATAGTCATGGATTATTCATTCCCCTTTTTCCTCCATCATCAGCAGCAGCAGCAGCGGCAGCAGCAGCAGCAGCAACAAACAAACTTCCAACTAGTAAACTAGGAAGCCTTGGGTGTATCCTGTCAGCCTACCCCCCCCCCCCCCCCCCCACTGCCGTGAAAATACAGTCGCTCTCCATTTCCTTTAGGTTTCTCTGCGCCCGTTTAATTATTGACGAGCCATCTAAAATGTTCTGCTGCTGGTGAAAGTGCTCAACAGCTTTGCTGATGAACAATTATTGGCCTGGAAGGTTCGAAATGGAGAGAGGGGATTGGTCAGGGAAAAGAAAAAAAACTAAAACGTGGATTAAGGGGGTGGGGGGGAGAGAGAGAGAGAGAGAGAGAGAGAGAGAGAGAGAGAGAGAGAGAGAGTACTAGCAGGTGGTGGTGGTTTTTGCTGTGTACCCATTGCAGAGAATTAAGACGACTCGGGGATATGGTAAAGTGAGAAGTGCATGGCATGGTTACCAGTAGATCACACCCATTAAAGAGAGGCTAATGGAACAAATGAGGGTCAAATTGCGAGCCTCCAAACCTGTTTATACCGCTTGTAATAGTGTTTTAATTGTGCTAAATGTTGCCTCTGTACTATAAATTACAAAAATGTTAATTTGTTTATCAAGTGTGCTGGCATTAGTGCAAATGAGTTCTATGGCGGCCAAGCAAGAATTATACCAGTGGAAGTCAGAGACTAATGTAAACATAATAATTATTTATACTGATATAGGTGTGGATTTCGTATTTGGGTTCATTTTGACGCAGTGGCACGCAGGGAGTGCCTTGGATCCAAAAGGCAAAGTGTTAATTGTGTTATGTTAAGTGTCACACCACATCCACAAGAAGTAGACAACGCTTGCGCTGAACATAAACCCAGCTGGGAAATTGAGATATGTGTGAGATGTGTGTATGGTTGTCTGTGTGAGCTAGCACCGCTCCCTGACTTACTGCGGCATTGACAGCTATGTCAGTCATACCACCGATGAATCTCGTGGTCATACGCTTCCGGCGGAGACTTTCTGGAACACTACCAAGGCCAGCGAAGAGGCCGTTGCTGCATTAAGGTCCAGCTTCGCTTCACCCATGTTCAGCGGAATCACACCGTGCATCAGGACGCGATAAATAACCATGTGAATTTAAAGGGTTCTGCTTTTTGTTTAGTCAGCCTAAACGCGTTCCTACGCGCCTTACTCACAGTCGAACGCACCGCAAGCATCAAGCTGTTTCCCACAGCGTGATGCCGGTGGGATCACTAAAGCATAATAACACGTTTGATAGCTCGGCGGTTAGCACGCAGTATAGTGTCTGCTGCACAGTGAACTTATGTAGTGTTACGTTTTGTGTACATAACGATGACTAACTAGCAAGTAGGCTACTGTGAATAATAAAATAAGGAAAAATACACAATAAATCGCTTATTATTATACTAATGATGGACATGTAAATGTCAACGAAGAAGAACCACCCAGCAGAAAACATTTGCGGCGCATCAGCGGAGCATTGCGAGGGGCCTTATGTGCGACAGGAAACCCGTTGATCTTCACGCCCCTACAGTGTCTCCCTGAGGGCTAGGAGTGCTGAGGTGGGACGAGACTTGAGATTGTGTGGGCCTTTATGGAGGGACTCAACGGGTGGTGGAAGCAGCACAGACGTCACTGTAATGCAATTGGACTTCGCCGCCCACTGTAGACCTCTTTTTGGTCCGCTAGGAGGGAGGCCGACTGCGGCACCGTCATACATCACATACTGTGTGTGTGTGTATTTATTGCTATTCTGGTGGGAGTCTTAATGTTGAGATTGAATATCTGCGGGGAACCGAGGGGGACATTGTGGCGTCTGGCAGAGGAAATACCTAGAAGATATACCTCATGGTTGGAGGGGGGCATGGTGGTAGTGTTTATTACGTTTGTTTCAGCAACTCAGCTCTGCACGGCACCTGGCCTGGGAAGAAGAGGGCGGGAGGGGCCCTTCATTGCGCTTTGTCAACAGTGATGGTCTTTCGGTTAAGATTTTTATGGTTTGTTGAAAAGAATCGACAAAGACCAAAGATCAAACTCACAGAACAGATTGCAATCGGTGTCCACTAAAGAGTCAAAACAATCGGGGGAAGCGGTCAGAAAATCATTTTCCTTGCAGATCACCAATGTGGCATTCGACTGACAGAGAAGCGATGCATCATGACGCAGACAGTGCAGAACAAACTGCCAGTCTTGTGTCCTAGCAACACCCATGGCTTGATGACAATGCAGGATAGAGTAGAGACCCTGTGTTAGTGCCATTTTACATGCACATACATCATTTCTCAGCCAAGTATTATTTGGACAGTGTACTGTATAATTTTGTGTTATCTAAAAGTAATAATTTAGTTACCTCTATGGTGAGAAATGACTTGCCTTGTAATTTAGTATTGCGTTTAACTATATGAGGCTTCCGTAGAGCAAGAAGGAAAAAACGTTTAGTACTGTGACTTTTTTTGGTTGTGTTGAATAAAGGACGGGAGCAACACGTTGCTTTTACTGTCGTCGTCATGTGAAAACATTACACAAGCGTAAATCACGCATGAAGTTATCACGCCAGTGCAGTGTTTAACACATGCCACGGGAGGCAAATAAATATATATTTCACAAACATTTTACATTTATTGGTTTGAGGTTTATTATTTTTCCTCTCCCGACAGCCGCAAAACAAATTTAAGACCTATGCAAATTATATTTAGGGCCTTAAATTGCCATTTTCTAATTTAAGAGTTTTTAATACTTTTAATACCTCCGCGGGTACCCCGAGAGAGCAAACCGACACACAGATGATTAGCCCAGAGGACGGCTAGACGATGGAGGAGGAGGTGGAGGAGGAGTGGGTACCTTGTACGCGATGCTGTTAAGGACCTTCATAGCCAGGTCAGAGACCTCTGGGAAAGGGTCTGCTGCCAGGTGGAGCAGCACTCTCCAGATCTGTGTGTAGACGCTGTTGAAGGACACACCTGATGGAACACACACACACACCTCATTTTTAGTCATTTTCATTGAATTCAGTGAGAAGTCCAAATACATATGATAAGGAATCGGCATGACAAATATAAGTACAATAATTGAAAACAAGGTGTCGGAAGACAGGTGTACAGATGAATGTGTACACAGTTGATTCCCCCACTCAGAGGCGGTTTGGCTGAAATCAACTCATCTCTCCCTAATTGAATTCGATTAGCAACACAGCGCTAACAGCTCAGTGTTAATGCACTGTCACCTCATTAGCATCAGGCCAACCATCCCGAGGCATATAGCCTATGTTCCCAACCCCCACCCCCTTGTGGGTTAAGGTGTGAGGAGACACATTCACCAGTATCACTTTATGGTTTTCATTCATCAGCACACACACACACACACACACACACACACACACACACACACACACACACACACACACACACACACACACACACACACACACACACACACACACACACACACACACACACACACACACACACACACACACCAAGGAGGACAACTAAATGCAGGCCAGCTGTTGTTAATAGCCCTGTGCATCTAATGGAGCTCCATTGCCTGTCAACTGTAATCATTCTCATGACCACAAATCACAAGGCGCGATCAGGTCTGTTCACGCCTCGCAGTTTCTCCGTGGCTAGTCTACGGTGATGCAGAGTGATAACGACAACAGGTCTCCGTTTCATTTTTTAATTTTTTTTTCTCCTTTTTTCACGTTGCCCTCTGCTCTTGCTGCACTGTCGCTCAAGTCAGCAGAATTCAGCAAAACTGCTGATATGTCTTTATATGAGAGCGAGAGCAAGTGAGAGAGCGAGAGTGTGCAAGAGAGAGAGAGCGCGACGGAGAGATAGAGTGAGAGAGAGCTGTGGAGACGGCGGTGTGTAGGCTGCGGAAAGGGCATGCTGCTGGAATTGCAGCAAAAATCAATTTCTTTACATGGAGTAAAGAAGTCTGCTTCACTGTGCTGTTGTGAGCCGAACGAACCCTCAAACAAACCTGACGGATTCTGCAGCAAACTCCCTCTTAAATCTACTGCGCTTTCCCTGCACATCGCACCCGCTCCCTGCCTGACTTTGACAAAAGTTGCAATATAAATAAAGTTATTCTTATTATTTATTATTACTCCCTTTCCCTTTGCTCTGTGAGTTATAGTGCCTGCCATTAGGGGTTCCACCTCCGTGCCTTATTCAGTGTCAGCAGTGGAAATGCTGAGTGGTGAAGGCACCCAGCAAATGGTTGCACCTTCTCATCATCACCCTCCTTTCACCCACGTCTCATGTCCTCCCAGGTCCCATAGTCCTCACCATACCTCCTCCTATACCTCCAGAGGAACATCACCACTTAAAGCCCCTTCAGAGACAACCCACCCTTCCTTCACATCCTCCTACATCATCATCTCCATGCATATTGCTCTCCTCAGTGTTCTCCTCACAGTCCTGCTAAGCTCTTCATACACACGGATCAACAGGGAGGGGGAGCTGAAGAGCAGGCAGAGTATGCTAATGCACAACAGCACAGGAAGGAGGGGAAAAGGAAAGGAAAGGAAAAGGAGAGAGAGAGAGCGAGAGAGCAAGAGAGTTAAAGAGGTGATTAGGGCTGTAGCCTGCGGCTCCAGGATATAATGTGAGCGCACTAGGCCGGGCGTCAGTGGCGTGCGGCCGTAGCAGCAAACAGCCAGGTGATGGATGTGGAGCTGCCCGTACTGCTGGATCTGCTGCGCTACATTACAGCTCCCCACAAATAACCACGCTGTCTGCCGCCTCCACGCATTTCCCCTCACACACTGGACAGCAGTGGAGAGGGCTTTCACCTCTTTACGGCCAAAGCATCGAGAGGCGAGACGCTTGTTTTTTTTCTTTTCTTTTTATACTGATTTCTAAAAGGTTTTTCTCAAAAATAAAGTGACACGCGCATTATTGAACACCGCTCTCTTTTTCCGACTCATGACAAGAGCGAAAGAGTGTTTTTCCTGGGATGTCCAACACCATGCCGGCACACTGAAGAGACTCCATCAAAGGGTGGTTTGAGGGCATACAAGTTCAAAGGTTTAATATTTTCCTGGGGGCTTAAAGCACGGTAAGCAGCCGCTGGATCACATCTTCTTGCTTCCCACTTTCAAATGGCCTCTGAAATGCACTGACACAGGCACAAAGCCCAGCCAAGCCCTGACTTTGAGAAAACACAAATGTCAACGTGGATATGGAGATTCAACACCAAAAAGTACAGGTTATGGAGCGAAAGAAACACTGTTCACAATCATATCAGAAATGAGTCGGTTGTTACCAGACCAGTGCTTTAACCACGGGGTGGTCAATGATGCACACACACACGCACACAGCTGACTGTCAGCATGGCTGTCGGTTCCTGTTCATACGTACACGCAATATATATGAACAATATGTCACCGCATGGATGCTCAAACCATTCAGAACATAACACAGCTGTGGTTTACACGTTTTATGTGCACAGGAGTCCATTTTTTTCTTGCTGCGGCTGGCACACATTCGCTCAAAGTAATTAACAAACAGCAATTGCAGCATGGAGAAAAAAAATAATGCATGAATGTATCCATCATCACATGAACATATATCTAGAATATATATAATATCATCCACATAGTACAATATGGGAGTGGTTATCTAATAAACAATTACTATCTTGTCAATACACAAATGCATACCATATCCTCAGAAATCACACCTTTTTGCCTTCCCACTTGGCTGTGTCTGAAACAGCCTCCGTATATCACCAGAGTGGGTTGACCACGGCAGTGCTGGAATTGGGTTAGTACCAGCACTTTGGATTTTTGTCCACCATGGGTACTGCCACTTAGTACTGCGTACTGCCACTTATTACTGCATACCGCCACTTATTACTGTGTACCATTATTTATTACCGCTTACCGGCGCTTATTACCGCGTACCGGTGCTTATTACTGTGTACTGTTATTTATTACTTTGTACCGAGCGAGAGAAAGCGAACGAGAGAGAAAGAATGCGAGCGAGAGAGCGAAAGAGAGAGCGAGAACGAGAGCGAAAGAAAAAGAGTGTGTAATTTGGAGATATGCTGATCAAAGATGGCTGTCTAGGACAAGGAGCAAGCTGAGAAAGCTTAATTAATAATTTTTTTTAATGAGAAATGTTTGTGTTGTTTTTTTTTATTATCAAGTAGTAGTATAACCGTACTGGTTGGTCATTTATCCAAGCAAAAAAGCCCAAAACCGCCCTTACTCATGAAAGCTGTGCAGACGAGTACTGGCACCTTTTTGATTCCAATTCAAGCGCTGGATGCTATGTAATGGCCATGCTGTTACATAGCATCCATGAATAACCACAGATGAAGTGCCCACAGTATAAATACGGCCTGGCATCTACCTACATTATTTCATAAGGGGAGGAACATAAATATAAACATAACCCAAATGAATGCTTGTTCCAGACTGTAGCTCACAGCCCCTTTGCATAACACATTGTGTTTTCTATGTTAATTCACACCACGGGTCTGTGATGCAGCTATAGCCAATAGGTCATCCAACCAGCAGCACTTTTGTTGATGTTAAAATTCTCAGCTGGCATATGTCTAATGATTCGCTACCAGCTTGGTTGCTTATACAAGCAGCATAGCACCAGGTGAAAGTCCCTGATGCGCACGCACACGCACAGCTGTGGGAGGCAGGGACTCATTTTCACATGTGGAAGACACACACTTTTAACCCATTTACACGGGTGTATCGACATTTAACGCCTGCTAATGGCTTGCAAACGTTCCCCCCCATGCGAGGATCGCTAAATGTGGTGGAGGAAGAGGATAATGAAAGGTAAAGCCATGTGTGGGGGGGCAGGCCAGAGTTCCTCCTGATCCTCGATGCCCCGGCGCTTGATAAATGCTGGATTAGACCCGTATTACACATGACCTGAGCAGTCTAACCCTGGCGGCCCAATGGAGGAATGTTACGTAATGTTACGCCTTATTTATGAAGTCTGATGATGAAACAGTCAGTGGTGGATGCATCAATATTAGTGCGTGAGCAGCATGCGCTTGGATGATCTTCGTATCTTCAATGAGCTTGTTCGAATAGTTGATGGTGCGTTTAAGTGCTACTGCATCCTTCTAGAGTGACCGGTGTGATATGTTGTGCATAATGAAGAGCGATTGTTCATGAATTAACCGTTGATCAATAAATAATAAATAAATAAATGTTACATAAATAAATACAGAGAATGATAATGGGTTGGGGAATGAGTTAAAATGTAACACTTGGTCTTGAGGCTGGGTTGTTATATACTGGCAGTCAAGTAACTGAAAATTGTGCAGCCAAAACCAAGAGTGACGAGAACGAAATTTAAAACAGAGTCAACGGTATTGTTCTGCACAGCATATACGCCCTCGTTGGTTTCCCACGGCAACACAGGAAGTTCAATTTTTAGGAGATATGTCCGTTGCCCTTCAAGAAAAAAAGAAACCACGGCTCCTGGGGAGTTGGCACACCGTGCAGGAAACGACAACAAGGAAAAAACAATCCCATCAAAGGGAATCCCCCCTCTATCCCTCAAGTCCTCCTGTGGGGTTTGGATTGAGTTAATGGTTCCTCTGCTTGCACACACACACAGACACCCCCCCCTTATCTGTCAGGACAGATGGCCGAGCATGCCAGTCATCTGGAGGGAAAGGGGACAGGGAAGCACTAGCAGCGAAGGACTCTTTGAGTACAGGGTAAAGCACTATAATGGCCTCCGGTGGATCGCCGGGCCACCTTGTCGCCTCTGGGCTCTGCTCTTTGCACCTTTACACTCACAGCCCTTTCTCTCACTCACACACACACACACACACACACACACACACACACACACACACACACACACACACACACACACACACCCCATTTATTTGCCACTGGCAACCCGTTTAGTCCGTCTTTGTTCAGTACAGGAGGGCCAGACTCAGAGATGGGTCACTGATCTTCGTGACTCGGTTTACATTTGTACTTGAACTTCACCAGCGGTGGTACACTGAGTTGCTAAAAAAGACTTAACACTGAATGTGCTTAACCCTTGATGTGTGTGTGTGTGTGTGTGTGTGTGTGTGTGTGTGAGAATGAGTGAGTGAGTGAGAAAGAGATTACCTATGAGGGAGTTGAGGGAGGAGTAGGAGGAAACCCGCCTCATCTTGTCGATGGTCTCGAAGGAGAGGATGTACTCGTCGTTGTCGGGGCTCCCCAGGGTGCTGCTAGCACTACTGCTGGTGCTCAGGTTACCAGGGGAGAAGGCCACCGGGCCGCCTTGGGGACACACACACACACACACACACACACACACACAAAGTTAGATCACAATATAGACACCTTGAAACAACAAACTACTGCCTAATGATGGCGAAGAGTTACAAAGGAACAGAATCATGTGGGATATAGTCCCACAAAAAGCCATAGTTCAAATAAAAAAATGCGAGGGGAGGGGACACTGTGCTAGGGAGAGCCACTGAACCCCATGCATTTAAATGGAGGTGCATTTGTCAGGCATTGGTAAAGGCCGCCAAAAGTCCCTGCCAAAAGAGTGAAAAATAGTGCAACTTTCGGGGGCAGGCAACATCTCAAACAGCAGCAGGTGATCAATCAATGAGAAGCAGGCAGTTTGTCACCAAAGATAGAGAGATGGCTCCATGTCGCCTCATTAGAAGCTGCAGTCTACAACACCTCAAGCTAAAACTACCACAATGTTGTAGGCCATTTAGGAAGTAATGAGCTTGTCATTGCAACCGTAGAATGAGGCTAATAGCGAAGACTAGCAACTCATACATGTTTTGTTTTGGCACCAAACACATACTCCTAATGCAAAGGTGGGATTCAGAAGGGTCATGAACTTCATCATCCAGCAACAACTTCAGTGCTCAGTGTGAGTGACACCTTAACACTCCGGGGTACTTTCTTCCACAAGGTGACCTTTATTTTTTTACCCATCTCTCTATAGTACACTTTTTTTTCTCAGTTTATTGGGTTTTTCAGGATCGGTACTTAACGCATTACAAAGGCAGCACTCTGTGTTAAACACAAAGGCAAGAATAAGTAATGCCAAGGTACAACAAGGATTAAAGAATGTATATAATACAATTTTAAACCGTTAAGACAAACTAAGCAAAAAGTTATAATACCTTAAAAAGGAAAAAAAAATTATAAAAGAATTAAAAGATAAAAATAAAAAGGAAAGCAAAATAAAAAAAGAACAAAATAAAAAATAAATAAATACATCAATATAAAAAACTAATGCATAAAAAAAACCCATTCATTAATCCACTTTATAAGCCAAACATGAGTGTGAGTCATAGGAAACCAATCAGCATACATCCTCCTATATGTGTATGCAGCCTGGGGATTGGAGGAGAATCAAAGGGCACTGTGCTGCCCCCACTGATCATTAATGACTAACATTGGTCAATTGTAATCGATAAGGAGTCCAAAGTGAACAAAGTGGTCAACAGCGCAGCAGGGTCCAAAATGTACTTGTCTTATAACATTCCAGAGTTTTTTTACCTGCCAAATGGTCAAATCTATCAGCCACTGGCTGGTGGCGGGTGTTCATTTTGGACCCTGAGCGCAACAGACCAACCCACATTGTCATCTATAGACATATGCATTGCATGCTATAAACAGCTATACATCACAGATTAACGAGATGCAGCGTGCGTTTCTCTGACGAGGACAATTTACATTTAGCGGTTAATGTTCTCGTGATGAGCCTGTAGGCTGTGTGAGCTGGTCATGAGGAGGAGGAGGGCTGTATTAATGCTCATTGAGTCACCCAGCAGTCCTGACCGTGATGGATCACAGCAGTGAGCCTGAGGACTTTTACGTTCATGATCTATGGCTGACGTGTTGCGGGAACGTGACCCAATGAGATCTGCTTGCGGGCTTCTGCTGTTTCACCCCTTCTTCGTCATCACGTTTCTTCATTTCATTAAGAAAGAAATTCCAAGACTGACTTTTTTTTCCTCCCCTCCTGTAGAGTCATCGACATTTCCCGGGAAGATCGTTATCTCCGTGTTCGAGGACATGTTTGCGCATCAGAGGTTGTGTGTGTGTGTGCATGTGTGTGTACATATACATGTTGGGCGTGTGATGCGTTCAGTGCAATAGTGTTGGAGTAGAAATAGTGCTTGTAGTTAGTGCATGTTGCATGCCGCTTCTGCTTGCTGCTCTCTGCTTTCAGCTACTGCCACCAGCTAGTCACCTGTTTCAGGGGGCGACGGTGACGGGGGCAGGATCGTGAAGTCTGGCAGCCCCTAGCCACAACCTGGCACACAGGCGGTGGGTGTAAGATGATCGCTAAGCCCTTGGATGAGGCAGAAAGAGCATTTCGGTAGCTGCACCCACGACTGAGCAGCCCTTTTAAGGATCCACTCTGCTCATCCCAGGAGGGGAGAGGGTTAGAAAAGTTACCCTAAATATAGCCTGCCTCTTTCGCCCTGTCTGGATTACCACATCCAGAGTGGTCACTACCATGCGGTCAGAAACAAACATTTTTTTCTGCGAACCCTCACGGACAACCAAGCCAGTGAACGACCCGAAAGACGAACAGCCATCATCTCCTGGGAACTAAAAAGTTTCCGAATTGACATCGCAGCTCTCTCTGAAACCCGCCTGGCTGATGAAGGGCAGCTGAAGGAGGAAAAAGGTGGCTATACTTTCTTCTGGAAAGGAAAGCCTGTCGATGAGCCGCGAATCCACGGTGTGGGTTTTGCCATTAAGAACAATCTCATCAACCACCTCCATGAACTTCCTGTAGGCATCAGCGAGTGCCTAATGACTGTACGCCTGATGCTTGCAAGCAGTCAGATGGCCCCAACACTTGATGCACAGCAGGATGTAAAGGAGGCCTTCTATGCTGACCTGGACACAATTCTATCCAAAGACCCCAAGGAGGATAAGCTAATCCTTCTTGGAGACTTTAATGCCAGAGTCGGGCGAAGCCACGATCTATGGAGAGGCACGCTGGGGGAAGAAGTGGTTGGAAACATTAACTCCAATGGCTTACTGCTGTTAACCAAGTGCTCAGAATATGACCTGTCATCACCAACACACTTTTCTCTGTCAAAAGAACAAGTTCAAAACATCTTGGATGCATCCCCGCTGGCATCTCATTGACTAGGTCATTATCCGCTCCCATGACCGTCGAGATGTGCTCAGCACGAGAGCAATGATCAGTGCTGATGAATGCTGGACTGACCACCGCCTCATTCGCTCCACCATGTCTATCCGTCTGATAAGGAAAAGAATGCATCAGAAAGGACAGACCCGCCGAAGGCTTAACATCGAGTGACTAGGAGAAACCACCTACCAACAGCTGCAGGCGGCCCTCAGTGCAGACTTGCCAGACCAGTATCCACAGGTCCATCCATCATGAACTCCTGCAAAGCCATCCTTGGTCACAAAACGCGGAGACATCAAGACTTGTAAGAAAAGTGCCGGGAACAGAATCAACCTCTATAGAGGGCCTTCATAGACCTTACCAAAGCCTTTGACTCAGTCAACCGTCGGGTCCTCTGGCTGGTCCTGGCAAAAATTGGCTGCCCAGCTACACGACAACATGTCTGCCACTGTATTGACTGGCTTTGGAGACGAAACGGAACCCATTCGGGTTGACACAGGAGTTAAGCAGGGATGCGTTATTGCACCATCACTGTTCTCCATCTTCATTGCAGGCATCCTCCATCTTACAGGGAACCAGCTGCCACAGGGAGTCAAAATGATGTACAGGACTGACAGACTTCTGAATATCAACAGATTCAGGGCTAAAGGTCGAACCACAACCATATCCATCACGGAGCTGCAGTATGCAGACGATAATGCTATTGTAGCCCTCTCAGAAGAGGACCTACAGTGCACCTTGACTCAAATCCTCCATCAGCCACCACCAAACAGCATCACTCCCCCAAACATCTCCATTGAAAACACCAGGTTGGAAAATGTGGACCACTTCCCATATCTTGGCAGCCTTCTGTCACCTAAAGCCACTATTGATGAAGAGGTACACCACCGCCTTAGTTGTACCAGCAGGGCATACTCAAGACTAAAGAAAAGGGTCTTTGAGAACCGCGACCTCCAGTCAAAGACCAAAAACCTAGTCTATATAGCAGTACTGCTCCCCACTCTCCTGTGTGGGTCAGAAGCCTGGACCACATACAGGAAGCACTCGAGGCCTTCCATCAGAGGTACCTCCGGATAATCCTGGATATCCAGGATAACCTGGGAGGATCGACGGACCAACCCCAGCGTCCTGGAGGAGGCTGGCATCTCTACCATCACCGCCATCATCACTCAACACCAGCTCAGATGGACTGGCCACGTGATCCGGATGCCTGACTCTCGCCTCCCCAAACAAGTCCTCTACTCATAGCTTGTCCAAGGAAAGCGTGCCCCAGGAGGCCAAAAGAGAAGGTACAAAGATAACATCAAAGATAACCTCAAGGAGTGCCATATATGCCTTAAGACCTGGGAGGCTACAGCAACGAACAGGGCCGCCTGGAGGCAAGCTGTCCGAGATGGGGCTGCACAGTACAACAACGATCTCCACAGTGCTGCAGAGCAGAAGCGCAGATGGAAAAAAGAGATCACCTCCACTAAACAGGTTCCAACAAAACTCACAACCACCACTGCCCACCCATGCCCACATTGCACCAAAGTATGTGGGTCCAGGATTGGCCTCTTTGCCCACCTGAAGACCCATAAGGACCAAGATGGAGGACAGACATACTCGACCACGAGTGTCCGCCGATGATAATGATGGTGTGTGCATGTGCGGCATACCCTCCTCGTTGACGTTGAGGTTCTGCAGGCTCTTGTTGAGGTTGCGGGCGGTGGTGGCGGCGCGGATGTTGGTGTAGGAGTTGACCGAGCGCAGGCGAGGGACGGCCGGGCTGTCCCGACCCGGCGTCAAGTTGCCAGGTTCTGGAAAGATGATGATTTTCATTACACAACATGCAAATTAGGTAAACAATGTGACAAGTTGAGACAATCCAGAACAGAAAACCTGTGTTTGCTGCTGTACCTGTGGTTTGAGTTAAAAGGACAGGATACTATTTAAGTAAAGTCATTAAGTAAAATTGTATTCATATAACACCTTTTAAAACAGTGTTTACAAAGTGCTGCACAGGATACAAATACAAAAAAAAAAGACACCACACATCTACAGATATATACAGATATACATACATATATATATACAGCCTATGTACAGAGAAGGCAAGATGGTAGAGATGGGTTTTGAGATTTAAGATGGAGAGGGATCAGGGTTGTAAGGACTGGGTACTATTTAAGATGAAGGAGAGGGATCAGGGTTGTAAGGACTGGGTACTATTTAAGATGGAGAAGAGGGATCAGGGTTGTAAGGACTGGGTACTATTTAAGATGAAGGAGAGGAATCATGGTTGAAAGGACTGGGTACTATTTAAGATGAAGGAGAGGGATCAGGGTTGTAAGGCCTGGGTACTATTTAAGATGAAGGAAAGAGATCAGGGTTGTACAGACTGGGTACTATTTAAGATGAAAAAGAGGGATCAGGGTTGTACGGACTGGGTACTATTTAAGATGAAAAAGAGGGATCAGGGTTTAAAGGACTGGGTACTATTTAAGATGAAGGAGAGGGATCAAGGTTGAACGGACTGGGTACTATTTAAGATGAAGGAGAGGGATCAGGGTTGAAAGGACTGGGTACTATTTAAGATTAAGGAGACGGATCAGGGTTGTAAGGACTGGGTACTATTTAAGATGGAGACAGATCAGGGTTGTAAGGACTGGGTACTATTTAAGATGAAGGAGAGGGATCAGGGTTGTAAGGACTGGGTACTATTTAAGATGAAGGAGAGGGATCAGGGTTGAAAGGACTGGGTACTATTTAAGATGGAGACAGATCAGGGTTGTAAGGACTGGGTACTATTTAAGATGAAGGAGAGGGATCAGGGTTGAAAGGACTGGGTACTATTTAAGGTGAAGGAGAGGGATCAGGGTTGTAAGGACTGGGTACTATTTAAGATGAAGGAGAGGGATCAGGGTTGAAAGGACTGGGTACTATTTAAGATGAAGGAGAGGGACCAGGGTTCCCACGCTTATTGTCCCATTCAATTTCAAATTTTCTATGACTTTCCATAAATTCATACCAAATTTCTGTGTCTGCATTTCAGTGGTGTAATGCAAGTGATACTTTACTTTGTCAGCTATGACATTGTAAACTTGTTCTGAAAGTTTTACTGTGGCTAGAAGTTGGAATCGCAAAAAATATAGTAACCGTCACATAGTGTACTGTCTCTGACCTATTTTCACCTTACAACTTTTGTTTTTACAAAATTCTGACCATGGTTTTGAATTTCCAATTTACTTTTCCAAAAGCTAATGGTTATAGCTTTATTTCCAAAAACATTTCAAGGATTGGAAAACATATTTTCAAAATTCTATACGTTTTCCAGGATTGTGGGAACCCGGAGGGACGGTCTCTAATCATTTCTTTTCTCTACACTGATTATAAATAAAGCCGTTTCTATATAACACAGTCCTGTGTTTTCCAATGAGCAGGTGTTGCAGAAGTTAAAAGAGAAACCCTGGCGTGCCTCCATGCGTGTGTATGTGCGTGCAGTGTACCAGTGGTGTTGGCAGGCGAGGGAACCGAGTAGTTCTTCTCCTCCTCGATGAACTGCAGGGCCACCGTACAGAAGTTACTTTCGTACTGGACCACCAGATGACTTAAAGCGACCACCAGTTCCTACTCAAAACACAGAGACACACGCGCACACACATACACACATTCAGTCACAAAGAATAGAAGTCATCAACATATAATGTGGGCTACATCCCCCCCACTTTTTCATTTGGATAAAATATTCATTTATTTATATTTTAACTTTTACTATTACTGGCTTTTCATGCTAATACTGCCTTCATCTTATTGCTTGCAAGGCACTTTGCAGCAAGTTTAATAGGGTATTCTACTTTTCGCCAAACAATGATCAACAATAAACATAACAAATGTAAATGAGAGTGTGTGTGTGTGTATGTGTGTGTGTGTGTGTGTGTGTTGCAGGCACCTTGCGGACCACCGGGCTGCCGTCATTGATCAGCTGAGCCAGCATCATGGCGACGTTGTGGTCAATCGTTGTGGAGTGGTCCGTCCGCTCACCAGAGTTTCCTACAAAGGTCCCCAGAGCAAAGACGGCAGCACACCTCACCTGGAGACAACATGTTAGATTCCCTGTTACAAACACTACTGTTGTACAACACCCGGATAAACATCACGCTATTATTTTTTTTAAAGCTAATCGAAATGGCATTCCCATATCAGTAAAATTAAGCATTTCCAAATAAAATAGGAAATTAGCATGGGACAAAATATAGATGAAGTAGAAGGTGATTGGATGGTGCAAAAGTGAAAAGGCTGTGTGTGGGCACCCTGTGCACTTCATATGAGAGGGTAGAGGAAACAAGTTGATGTTCTCTGTTGACTCCAACAACGTCGTCTACAAATACAAACATTTTTAACTGTAAAATAAGTTGTGCTCATTAGATTTGGATGTAAAATAACTAATAAACAGATTCTCGTTGATCAAAGTTTCATTCACTGGGCGAATGACTGTGGATGATAACAAGGTGGAAAAGTCAAGTTTCATTTCAGTATGTCTTAAAACTGGAAGCATTCCCGACACAAGTGACTGTAACAGCATAATCATCACATAAAATGCACCTAACTTGATAACCAGGTGCCAAGAGGTTCCTTTAAGTGCATTTTAAATGCACTCTCTACAGACTTCAACTACCCAGGATGTGGAGGCGACAAGGGATGTCCCAAGGGAGATTGGAGTGTCACATTGAACAATGAGAGCATCATCAATCTATTGTTGGCTAAGGTGATTACATTTTAGCAGGTCCAAAAGAAGACTGCCAAGATTTTTGTCGGTGAGATTTAACGGTGTGGACTGAATCCAAAGGTAGTAAATGAAGTAAATGAATAAACAATCGACTGCAATTACCCAACAGGGCTTCGAAATAACAATGTCTGAACAGGAATATTAACGCAGTGTCTGGTGTGTAGCTTCAGCTACAGGTTTGCACGCATATCCTGCACTGTCAATGGTGACACCATGCTGCTCACCTCCACTACCATTGAACAAACAGCCACAAAATACGAGGACGACAATGTCACCTATTTTGAAGGGGGGGATATAAGCAGTCGCTGGGTGCCCAACGCATGGATATTTGTGCCCAAGAGTCTCTCACACACACACACACACACACACACACACACACACACACACACACACACACACACACACACACACACACACACACACACACACACACACACACACACACACACACACACACACACACACACACACACGTAAATAACTGCATCCCCATGGGGTGGCAGACCTGTCAACACACACCTCAGATTTAATTAAAAACTTTCTGCTCATAGCTGCTGATCTATGTCCTCAGCCTTCAGTATTTCCTTCCACCCGGTGGCTCATCAGCTTCCTCCCGTCTCTCCATCCCCTTCTACAGCCCCAGGCGGTGGACACGGCGGTGGACCCCACCCCCCGCCCAAAGTTATTTCCCACCCCGGTCCCATGATGGTTTTACATTGTTGCCGATCACAGCGCTTATATTAGATGCATTTATTCAACAAGCGAGTCTACTCTTGAGGTTTGTTATTCCAGCCGTTTAATTAGGCCCGACAGGAAGACGCTGACATCTGAGTGGTTATCATCACCAGAGAGACCTATTTTGGGCTGTCTCGACTGTTTTTTTCCAACAAGGTCTATTCACTGCCCACAACATGAGTCACCAGTGACCTTGAACACTCAATTACAACCAATGGAGCTCAGAACCACATGCAACGGTGCATGAGTGAAGAAAGTTTTCTTTCATTTATGAATACAAGCACTTTTCTTTTTTTTTTTGGTACCCCTTTTTAACCCAAAGCATCTGTTCCACCCAAAGAGAGAAGCTGCAGCTGCCAACAGATGTTACTTGTCCTTGCATATACTTGTGTGTGTGTGTGTGTGTGTGTGGGGTGCAATGAATGTCTGGGTGAATCTTGGTGCAGACTTCTGTCTCACCATCCCTCTGGGGCACCCTGGACCCCAACCAGAAGAGGTAACCACCCTGCAATGTGGTCTGACACACCAAACTGTTCAAAGGCTTTGTGGAATAAAGGCCTTGAGCACTGTTGCATTATTTATCCTGCTGTTCCAGGAGTGTATGTGTGTGTGTGCAGGGAAACTAACTTTTTGGTGCACCAGAGACTGTGGAAAAAATTACCAGATACCAATTTTACCAGACAATATTTTTCACACTATGACAATGCAAAGAAATGCATATCAATGCTTGGTAAAACATATTTTTAAAATACATTTAATATATATTTACATATTTAAAATATTCAGCGAACACGCCCCTTCCGCTAACACCCCCACCAAAATGGTACATTCCCCCGGCATGCCGGGAACACCCCTACAAAGACGCAATAGTAGCGTCGAGCTTTACACTATGGCTCTGACTTGGTGGTGAGGAGCAATAAGGAAGAAATATCGCAAACAGTTTGTTTTTAATTTAACATGTCTCATTTAACGCACAGATTAATGCACCAACAAAGAAATAAACCTAAATAAAACCTAACCTTATAATGTGTCTTCTCCACATAGCTATAGAGTAGCCCCATATGATACTCCAGCCATTGAGATGCTTATCTCAGGATAGAGTCCCAGCTAACTCCATAGGAAATGGATCTGACCTGTAACTACACACAGATCATTGGGATAGTGCGGGATATGCTCCGGTTGCTTACAATCAATACTTTTATCGCGCTACACCCGAAAATGTATGTATAAATCCTAGATGGGAACAAACATGGCCACTGACTTATGTTATGTTCCGTCTCCTTCCGTGTCTGATTGATAAATACATTTTCGGGTGTAGTGTGATAAAAGCATCGATTGTGAGGATATCCCGCCCTATCCCGATGAGGTGTGTGTAGAAGACAAGTACCCAAATATCCACAGACCTTTGTACCATATGGGGCTAGCTATAGAGTAGATACTAGTAGATGGCTTGCAAAAGTTGTATGCATCGAAAGTTGTACTCATTGTAGGTTTCCTTGATGTCATGAATGAAATCAAGCCTACACACCGCAGAGGCAGGTGGGTGCTAATTTCCCACAGTGCATGTGTGTGTACGTGTGTGATATAAAGCGATAGACAGAAAGAGAAACACACACACACACACACACACACACACACACACACACACACGATATTCTACCATCCACCCACCTCGGGGATGGGATCTGACAGCAGGATGTAGAGCTTCTCGTGGGCGCTGTCCCGGACGCCGCACCAGCGTGCCGAGTCAAAATTCTGCCAGATGCGACCCAGGCAGATGGCCACCCACTGGCGCAGCAGAGGGTGTGGGTCCGACAACTGCTCCAGACAGTTGGCTATCAGGTTGCCCTGCAGACAGGCCTCCTGGCGGGACAGCAGCCCGCCAAGGAGAAGAGGGACAGATGGGCGGGGGAGATAGAGAGTGTGCGTGAAAGGTGAAAGGGGGGGTGGTGGGGAGTATAAGGGAAAGAAAGACAATTCGTAAATGACAACATGTAGTCAAAGCACTTGATCAGGTCATGGTGTCATCGTCGATTTTCAAAGTCATTGAATCAGACGGACAGATTGTCAGGCGAGGGGAAAGTTTGACGGGTTACTTTGTTTAACGTCAATGCTAGAGCTTATACCTATGGTGTGTACGTGCTGAAAATGAGGCTTACAACAATACTAACCCGCCTACTCTTCTTTATGAATACATTTAGATAATAAGTTCACCTCTATCCAAGATAATCCGATTATCTGTAGAGATAATCTGATTATGTCTATCAGAGCTAATTCAAACACTAATATCGCCAACATTGGGAAAGCCAACGAAAAGCTTTTTACAGCTAATCTTATGACTATCACTTTTTCTTCTCAGTACTATCTTACTATCACAGGCATTGTCGTTTAATACAAAACTATTTTGCACCAACAATAAAACAAGATTTTAATTAATGATACCCGAAGTCCCCATGAATACCAATGCTTTAGTTTTGTATTCTTGATGATAAGGCAATGAGCTCATTTGTTCCAATTAGCGGGTCTTTGAATCACTGAAGCCCCAACAAAATCCATCTTTGCCAAAATTACCGCCTGGGATAATATAATATTAGTCTGCTGCATGTCTCTCAACATCCAGGCTGTATGTGATGAGCCACACAACAAAAATAAACAGCACTACTATGTATATAACGCATTGACCGATTTTGAAAACGCATCGCTCATACGATAAGCAGCAATTTAACTGCATATATTCCCCTATCTTCTTTCCCCTTAAACAAGCCCTTCCTTCTTTCCTTTCCCTTACCCTGGTGAGGCAGGCCCTACAAGCTGGGCTAATAAGGTGCGCGTGTGCGACAAGGCAGTTTTAAACTACTCCTACCGCAGTAATGAGCGCTGTAGTGGGACGCAAGGAGAAATCAATTAGAGAGCGAGAGAGAGAGAGAGAGGGAGAGACAGAGACAGAGAGACAGGGAGAGAGAGACAGGGAGAGAGAGAGAGACAGAGGGAGAGAGAGAGAAAAAGAGAGAGAGACAAAGAATGTTAGCAAGAGAGTCTCTTTTTCGGCGGACTGTTAAAGATCATCTATTATTCACAAGCCAATGAGAGAGGTAGGAGCATTAGGTAAACACACAGACGTTGAGGGATGACTCGGGCTTTTGCTGTGCAAGAGTGCCTGCGCCTGACTCGTATTTGTCATTTCATGAGATACAGAAAACACAGACTTCCACGAGGAGCCTACGAGGCCCTGGGGACTAGTGGGGAGGGAGGGCATAACAAGCTGGAGTACACTTGACACTGATTGTGTGCTATAATAATTGACTGTTACTGACCATTGTGATGCTGCTTCTCAACCTACAGTGAGGACCGCTGCAGATACACTCCTAGGTGGGACTAGCGCCACTTTAACCCACAACCAATCTGGACCCCGCGCCATACAAACTGACTAGCAATGCATGACTAACGTCGTTCCCGGGCGGTCTTATCTCCCGACGCAACGCGTGGAAAGGGGTCCTCCAAATGATCAATTACATGGCGAGAGAGAGAGGGAGAGACTTTCGATAGAGGGATATCCGTTGCGGTTACAGGTTTCGGATATTGCTTTGTCAAAACTCCATATTTATTCTCCTCACCATTGTCGCTGTTCTTCTCTGGGGACTGTTCGCTGAAGTACATAGCTCATCGGCGAGAAAGAACGGAAATTGCGTTGCAGTAGACCAGGATAACACTATAATTCAGGATACTCTCTCTGCCTAATGCATGATACTGCCTTCACCTTACAAACTTACAAAAAAGTGGACACACACACACATACCTGTCCAGTAGTGTAACTGTTGACAATAATGGCCAAAATGAAAACAGCCATAGTGCGATGCTCAGCCTGAAACATAACATAAACACAACATAAAACAAACATTCCTGTTATTTGTCCACACATTCCATGTGAAAATAATACATTGTGAGCACATCTGCATCAACATCAGAATGCATTTTCTCGTAGAAAGCACATTGTATTTTTAAGTAACGCCAGAGACACAAAATGCCGTGAATTATGAATGGATGTTTCCCCGTGTACGTGATTCACGGCCTGCTGCACTGTACTCACCGGCATGTAGCTGTCAGCCAATACAGACAGGAAGTACTTGTGACCATTGTCCTTCACCAAGTCAGCCTGACATGACTGGTCAGATGGATGAACAGAAAGAATAGCAGAAAGAAGAACATATTTGAGCGAGGAGGAGAGGGGGGACAAATGGGGAAGAAAAAAAACGATAAGAGGTGAGAATGTGGAAATGTATCAAGAAAAAAAAGGGAGGAAAATGGCTGCAGAATAGAATAGTTAATTCCATACCACTAGTGGTTTTAATGGAGAGTATGTCTCCAAGACCAATCAGAAATCCACACTGAATACTGATGACACATCACTGGCAGTTGGTTTTATATTCAACATTTTAATTTAATTGCCTCAGCCATTATACATGCACACATACACTCGAGGATAATCACACAGTCACATACACCTGTGCTATTTTAGTCAACACAGTACAGGTCATCTAAATGGAAAATTGATGAGTCAAGGCTAATTAAACCTCTGGCATCAGGGCGCACGCTGCTCCACCAAATACCCTATACCCTACTTTCAAACTGAATTGGTAATAATGCCAGGCAGATTTGTTTGAATAGACATTCATAGTTAATTTCCATTCGCCACCCTGCCAGAATGAACGAAAGCAAGCGGCAATTTGTTTTTATCTGTATTTAGTCTTTGTTATTGTGTCACCCCATGATAGAAAACTGGAATATAATGAGACTACATCGTTTTGGACAATTTCCATATGTCCTAAAACAGGAGGTTGAATTGAAATTAGTTCCCTTTCCTTTTGGCTGTGGCACACCGACTTAATTTTCAAAGATTGAATTTCACACAAAACACACGACACTTGCAATAATTAATGTAGCCCAAATAAGATTATACCTGTATACTTATAAGATCAATGCAGTATATGTAACACAATGAATGGTAATACAATTAAAGATCCTACAGCAGTTTGCTTCTCCTGATACTGATCATTTGTTATATCGCCACAGTAAAGGGAAATGGGAGGAATGACAAACTCATCCAATAGCATAACACTTGCTTGGAGCATGCGTGTCCTTTCTTTAGCATGTGAACATTAACACCCAGAAGGCACCCAACACTAGGGTGCTATAACTTTACCAGTTGTAGCAGAATATTTGCAAATTAATAGAGGGAGGGATGCAACTTTGCGATTATAGATTGCAATGACACATTGTCACATTCAACTTTTTCACTCAAACCAATATGAAGGAGGCCTCACATAATCCTAGTTTGCCAACACCTCCACTGTGCAAATGCTATACTGTGATAATGCTATCCATCAACAACCCAAACCAAATCTAACCATTTCAAGAGGGATTACTTTTAAAACCAATTAAAGTAAGAGTAAAAGTGTGGAGGTTTGGGTTAACTTACACTGTCCACTGCCAAGATCTTGGCCCAAATGAAGACCAGCAGCGGGCGTAGCTCCCTAGCAGAGCTCTGAAGCAGCTTCAGCACGTAGGGGAAGATGCCCACAGACAGCGCCTGGAGAAGCACAAAATGAACACTTCATAAAACGCTGCTCCACGTTGTAAAGCACGTTGCTTTCCTCTTCATTCATTCCGAAATTTACCATTTTGTGCTCTAGAAGGGCATGTATACAACAAATTATTGTAAAAAAAACAACAATGAATATATCAATATTCATCAAGAGCCATTCAAATCTGCAAATCTGAACTTTTTAATATCGTTTGTTCTAATGTACAAGTTACAAGTACAAATGTTAGGGTAAGGCTTTAGGGATGGGCATTTCAAGCAAAAATACTATTCGATATTCACTGGAACTATTTGACCATTCTTCGAAGACCCCCGTGCCTGACATGTCAGATCAATAATTTGGAGCGTGAATATCTGTTCACCCAATATCTTTCCAACTTTTGTATTTTTTAAGACAAGACGATAGTCGCATAAGCTATCGTTTTTTTTATAATTTAACATTATAATAAATGTTTTTTTCATTATAAAAAATGCTATTTTAAAATGTTTAATGACCTGTCCCCTATTAGGCTTCTTGCTCAGGGATACCTACAGGAGAACTGCGGACCCTGGTGTTCGAACCCAGTGCCTTTCGGCTGGGAGTCAAACACACTGACCCCTCGACTGTCCTGTCCTCAAGTAAAGAGATAGAGATATCAATACACAGTTTGTTGATGGAGAGACTAAGCAAATGGTAACAGCTAAATGTGATGGGGAGAACATGTTTCCTGAACCCACCAGACTGACGGCCCAGGGGCCCAGGTCCAGGAAGCGGCCCAGTAGATCCAGTGCTCGCAGCCGGTGCACTTGGCTGAGGAGCACCTGGAGGAGACCAGAGGGGCCGGCTTAGACAAACACATCAACACATTGCATTACATGAAGGAGAAGGAAGGCTGTAGGCAGGGAAGAGGAGACGGGGGAGGCAGGGAGGGGGATGCCATGGAGGACACGGAGCAGGTGGCTCCCTCATGCCACCGCTGATATGCATAACAGCACCTGATGGAGATTATTGACTTCACGTGTGTGTGTGTGTGCTAGCTACACTACACTCAGTGTCCGTGGGTGTTTTCTCCTCAGAGATTGCAGCACGAAGCCGGTGTCACTGTGCACACACACAGTGGCAAACTGTCGGCGAGCCGGACATCAAGAGTATCAACGCCCTAGCGGATCCATGTTGGGGTCTGAGGACGAGCATATGGATGCCATGCAGGTGCCTTAGTGACCTCCTACGCACAAACAAAGGCGGACACAAAACAGGACACACACACACACACACACACACACACACACACACACACACACACACACACACACACACACACACACACACACACACACACACACACACACACACACACACACACACACACACACACACACACACACACGATGCAGCCAGGTTACGCCATGTAATTAGAAGACTCTGTGACCGGCTCCCTGCGAGCATAACCACAGAGCTGGAGAGAGACGGGGGAAGACCATGCAAGGATTACCGCCTGCTCCCCAGGGAACAGCGTGGGGACCTGTGTGTGTGTGTGGATATTTGTGTGTACTGTGCAGGAAGCAAATGAATAAACTGAAATGGAGAACCTTTGGGATATGGCCCTTGTAACCACCATTGAATTAAACTGATGCATTGGATTTATTATCCTCATCATCATCATGATTGTGTGTGTGGTTACTCTATCAGTTATCCAAAATCGTCACAAACAGTGTAAATTCCTCAAATGCTTAAGTATAAATACACATTGCTTTTATGTTTATACTTATGGCATGAGTATATCAATGTATAAAACATCTAGCAGAGGGATCCTTTGCTCGTGTAATGCACATTGCGCTTGTCTAGCCACTTTTTTCATATTTTTTAGGTGTCTCATTGTCAAATTCATACATTCTCAAAATACTTTACTTGTGGCAACATCAACCGGACACGCGCACACACACACACACACCAGGGATGAGGGGGGTGCATTGCTCAAGGCCACTTCCTCACCGACGCCATGGTTACCAGACTACCAGAGCACTACCTCCTGACGCCTGCCCGTCCTGAATGTTTCTCTGTAGGATTTATACACCGTTATTAACCAATTTGATCGTCTCCCCGTGTGGACCTCTGCATAGCACCTATAAAGTCCACACTTTGATTAATCTCATCAAGATTTCATTAAATGTTGAAAAAAAGAGATCCCATAAGAGATGTTATGATTTATTTTGTCATTAAGGAAGTGTGCATAGAGGGGCATAACTGGATGGAGTGCCCATTTTGTTATGAGGATGAGTAGGAATTGACTTTCAGCATGTTGTAAATGTGTGATTATTGGATCGCTTGCGTCACGTATGTTGACTGAATCCCTCCACTGAAATTGAAAAATACGTGCACGTTTGCATGCGTCTCACCCACATAGTTTTTGTCAGGCGGCATGAGTAAGCATGCGTGACTCTTTGCAATGACATTGACATAATCATTGTATTGAAAAACTAAAAGAAAAGAAGAATCCTTCGGGAAAAACCCTGTTAATCCGCCCGCGGATGGAGTACTTTTTGTTACAATCCCGGCTTGCTTGTTCCTGTTCTTTTGCTCATTTGACTAAAATGTCTCGCCGGGAGATTACTGCATATGTTCTTGTGTCTCGTTGTTGTTGCAGTCGTTCTTTTGCCATTTACTGAGATCAGGGCCAGATTAACAGACTGCATCAAATCATCCCCTTTGTCTGAGAAAATGGGAACTCTTGGGACAGGCCTTACGTAACACACTGGCCCAAACGCTAAGAAGATTCAACAGCCTTGGCATTGTAGCGTTGTATAACATTGGGCCACCTTAAGCACCTCCATACGAAAAGTACAGTGTGAGCGAGTTGTCTTACACAACAGCACAGTTTCAGCGAGATCACTCTGTTGTGTAAGATAACTTGTCGTGCACGGACACACACACGTATGTTTGTGTGCCTGCCGTCCGCTCTGTCCACCGCTGGACCATCACTCCTCTTCCTCCTCTGCTGCCGAGTTGTCCCCGGCTTCGACGTGTCCCGGCAGACATGCAGCACAGAGGTGCTCGGTGGCCACTCACAGCTCAGCTGAGTCAGCGGGAAATTACCATTCAGCAGACAGCGCCCCACACACACACACACAGACACAGACACACACACACACCGGTAGGCTAGCGGACATAACTCAGGGTTACTGCCTGCAGCTCTCGGGCGCAGCAAGCGCCGCACCTTGTCGGCCTAATTAAGATGTTTCTCACAAAAAAGAACCATTTAGAGCAGAGTGCACACGCCTCCTAGCTAGCCTCTCTGGCTGGCCGCCATCCATGTGTGGGTTTAATTAGCTCAGGAAATATTACATGTGTGGCTGGCACTTGTGGAGATGGGTGTGCAGTACTTCAACAGAGAGAGTGAGGGCGAGAGAGAGTAGAGAGTGAGGGAGGGAGGGAGGGAGGGGGAGAGAGAGAGAGAGAAAGAGAGAAAGAGAGAAAGAAAGAAAGAGAGAGAGAGAGAGAGAGAGAGAGAGAGAGAGAGAGAGAGAGAGAGAGAGAGAGAGAGAGAGAGAGAGAGAGAGAGAGAGAGAGAGAGAGAGAGAGAGAGAGAGAGAGAGAGAGAGAGAAAGAAAGAAAGAAAGAAAGAAAGAAAGAAAGAAAGAAAGAAAGAAAGAAAGACAGAAAGAAAGAAAGAAAGAAAGAAAGAAAGAAAGAAAGAAAGAAAGAAAGAAAGAAAGAAAGAAAGAAAGAAAGAAAGAAAGAAAGAAAGAAAGAAAGAAAGAAAGAAAGAAAGAAAGAAAGAACGAACGAACGAACGAACGAACGAACGAACGAACGAACGAACGAACGAACGAACGAACGAACGAACGAACGAACGAACGAACGAACGAACGAACGAACGAACGAACGAACGAACGAACGAACGAACGAACGAACGAACGAACGAACGAACGAACGAACGAACGAACGAACGAACGAACGAACGAACGAACGAACGAACGAACGAACGAACGAACGAACGAACGAACGAACGAACGAACGAACGAACGAACGAACGAACGAACGAACGAACGAACGAACGAACGAACGAACGAACGAAAGAAAGAAAGAAAGAAAGAAAGAAAGAAAGAAAGAAAGAAAGAAAGAAAGAAAGAAAGAAAGAAAGAAAGAAAGAAAGAAAGAAAGAAAGAAAGAAAGAAAGAAAGAAAGAAAGAAAGAAAGAAAGAACGAACGAACGAACGAACGAACGAACGAACGAACGAACGAACGAACGAACGAACGAACGAACGAACGAACGAACGAACGAACGAACGAACGAACGAACGAACGAAAGAACGAACGAAAGAACGAAAGAAGGAAAGAAAGAAGGAAAGAAAGAAAGAAAGAAAGAAAGAAAGAAGGAAAGAAAGAAATAAAGGGAAGTGTGTATTTCTCTTAGTGTGAGAGATTTGTGTTTAAGGAATGCTACGTCTATAGCATGCGGTGTAGGAGACTGGTAGTGGCGGTGGGTAGGTACCTGTAACACGATGGGGAGCTGCTCCGGGGGGCTTCGGTTCTCCACACCCATCGTCAGCCACACCTGGAAGGCAGTCAGCTGCTCCGCAAAGAACGGACTGTGCTGTGGGAAGGAAGAGCATTCCCAAGCACACACACACACAGGTGCTTAGTTTGTTTTGTAGAATTCACTCATTACACAATAAACTAGGGCCTGACACACACACACACACACAATTAACAAGGGCCTGACACACACACACAATTAACAAGGGCCTGACACACACACACAATTAACAAGGGCCTGACACACACACACACACACACACACACATCTCTGATGCTCAAACATGTAGATAATGATTTTCCCGGGAAATGTCGACTCGACAGGAGGGGAGAAAAAAAAGTTTTTCTTAATGAAATGAAGAAACACGATGACGAAGAAGGGGTGAAACAGCAGAAGCCCGCAAGCAGATGTCATTGGGTCACGTTCCCGCAACACGTCAGCCATAGATCATGAACGTAAAAGTCCTCAGGCTCACCACGGTGATCCATCAGGGTCAGGACTGCTGGGTGACTCAATGAGCATTAATACAGCCCTCCTCCTCCTCATGACCAGCTCACACAGCCTACAGGCTCATCACCAGAACATTAACCGCTAAATGTAAATTGTCCTCATCAGAGAAACGCACGCGACATCTCGTTAATCTGTGATGTACAGCGCTTTATAGCACGCAATGCATATGTCTATAGATGACAACACACACACACACACAAATTACTCAAATCAAATTCACTGAGTAAGTGAGAAATAAGTCTTGCCACCTCCAGCCTCACCATCAGTTTCCTTTCGGCCACTGCTACGCAACTTGTGACATAGAAACAAGAGTCAGGGCAAATAGGCCTGATTAATTGTTTGGTAGCCACAGGGCTTTTGATCATGTTGTGTTGTTAATATTGGAGAGGGAATTATACCAGCGGCCGCGCAGCCCACTGATGGATGTCGCCGGAAAATATTAGTGCTTCGCGCACGGACGGCGGGAATCTATTTTTGCATAATCAAAGCCTGAGCAAAGAGACACCACCGAGCCCTGGTACGCCGTCTCGCAGGTAAATAAGAGGAAGTTGAGCTCGCTGTGTTAGGGGATATGGAGAAGTGATGTAGGGAGGCAGATCCTTTGTGATTCAGTGAGAGCTTGATTGAAGATATGATCACAATCCTTGTTCTTCTTTTGTTTGTATATATTCAACATATTCAATGTTGAATATAAAGAAGTTAAGTTCTATATGATCAAAGTATTCATCCGAGAACCACATTCACTTGCCAGCACCAACCCTGACCCAGCCAAGTGTTTTGCATATCGTCCAATGATAGGAACTTTTCATGACATCGCAAATTGTGCTTGCTGAGTACATCCAGGCTGCTCTATTCAAGTGAAGGAAAGCAAAACATTCTGGAAAACGGTACTCAACAACTTCTGAGAGTTGGACGGTTATTCTGCAATGCATGTTCAAAATGTGAATAATAGGTATGATTTGTTTGATGTGAAATATACCATGCACCATATTTACATGCAGCTGATCTTGTAAAGAACTGTGTGATGAAAGGAAGCCATACAAGTCCAGAGGAGGGAACAACCCCTCGAGGCTCAATTACGGAGCCCGTAAAGTGTGTTTTCAGTACAACACTGTGGACCTGGGAAGCAGGCCTATGGGGAGTGATAAGAAGACGTCTGTCTATGCTCTTCCCTGTGAATTGGTGGGTGGTGGTGGGGGGGGGGGGGAGACGGGAGACAGCAAGAGAGAAAGACAAAGAGAGAGAGACAGAGGACCAAGAACCAACTCGCCATGGCAATTCAATAAGTTGGACTAGAGCAGAATGGTGGGTCACATTTTTTCTCTCCCCTCTCTGTTTAGTTAACCTATCAGGACTCCTGTCTCACTTTGTAGGACCTTTAGAGTTATGATGTGACACACACATACACTTTTAGTGTCCGCTGTCGCGCGTGCGTGTGTGTGTGGCAGTTCAATCAACCTCGCTCAGCAGGTCTCCGCGGTGACTCCCTGCCATGTTCCTAATGAACTCTAATACATGGCGCTGAAAGTGCAGCTCTCTGTGGGCTTCATGGGACAGTGGACTCACTGATGGAGATCACTTTATCAAACCGTACCCACCAACCTGACAGATGGGGTAGTGATGGCATTCAACTATAGTAAACAAGGCTGAAACTGAAAACACACACACTCAAAGTAGCTGATTTGAGTTCACAGTGCTCTGATCCCAAACCACACACACACACACGCACGCACACGCACACACACACACTTCCTTGCCCAATGTTACCAAATGGAGATGCAGAGCTATTGTTCATGAAGGTTAAATGCTCATACTGTTCTCTCTCCACCACACAGAAACTCTATCCACTTACTCTGAAGGCAGTGCCCTCTTCAATAATCGTAGGGAGCTGGGAGAGGCAGATGTCAACAGCCAGGTCCCATGCTTGCCTGCGGGAGAGACAAATGCATGAATACAAAATAGGGCTTGAGTAAATGAGCACTCGTCAAGAAAATCATAAATTATTACAAAAATATTGTAATCTGAAAATCATTTTGTAGTCATCTTACAAATACACAATATACATTATGTTGATATGTATTTTGGCAAAATTTAGGAGCTGGATACATCATTAAATACAGTCAAAAGCCTTTGCATTGTTGTCAAGAGGCTGTACCATTGTATCCAATAATGACCAGGAATGTACCTACATCAAAATTGAAAGTGAATGTCGAGCAGCATAGCACTGCAATACATTTAGAGAGCCTAAGTCCGTCCCATTCCGGGGGACCACCATGGGACCTTATTTCGGAAAAAATATGTACGCTAGTCAAAGGCGAGAGAAATATTTTTTTGATCCCGTTTGAATTGTGTTGTCATTATTTACACGTTTGTCAATTTAACAACTTCTGTTGAAGTTTAAGACTGTGAAGAATTATCTTTTAAATTGACAAATATAATTCATGGCACAATTCAAATGGGATTCAAAAATGATTTGTCTCTCGCTGTTGACTACCGTACATATTTTTTTCTGAAATAAGGTCCATGGGGGACGGCGGGAGGGGAGAGACTTGGGCTTTACCACTGCATGGTATCGGCTCGACTCGACTAAACTAATAGCTTGGATTGGTTTTATATTAGCAACATTTGAGGATAGTACCGGTACATTTGGTATCACCTCGGGCAAGGTTCCAGGCGAGCTGAGCCGATACTAAAAGGTGATGTGAAAACACTGCAGACCACTGATTGGTCAGAGAAAATCGTCATTAAAATCGCCAACCCGCGAAACCACGCCGTGGTCATTTAAGCAAATAACGTCTTAAAATGTAAAATAGCATAGCTTGTTTAAGGAATAGGGCAGTGAGTGTGTTGTTGCGAGTGAGAGTGAGTGGCAGAATCCAGCTGGAGCAGAGATAGTAGCTGGATCTTCCTGGATCCAACTCCAGTTCTATGAGTGCCGGTTAGCAGTGAAGTAGACAGTTTAGCAGTAAATGTACAGTTAGATTACAGTTTGTGAGTGAATAAAGGCAGGAAAGTTAACACCTCCATTGTTCCTGTGTGTTTGTGTCGCGCTGAAGATGTCACGGCAATTTCATGTGGCGTCGCTATGAAACCTGCCAACACTGAGGGGGTAATATCTGCAGTGGAAAACCAACTACTCGGTATCCAAAAGCAAAAGAGTCAAGTCGAGTCAATACCATGCAGTAGAAAAGCATCATATGAGCCCCAGTGTGTCTAGCGGTGAATATCTGCCCAGGAGCCGGGGCTTCCAAGCCAAACCGTCGGGCAGCCGCACATCAGCCACCGTTTAGTCAATATTTCTACTCCATCGGTGAATTACAAAGCACCCTGCTCTGCCCGAAAAAAAGCCTAACTAAAACACAACTGGATACGTCACGTTTCAAAATGTCCCCATTGGATAGAACATTAAAATCGCTGTTTAGAACTGTATCCTGCTAGCACAACAGTGGAAACTAAAATCTTTCTTGGGGAACAATACAACCACACACACACACATCACAACCACAAACAGGGTCCTACGAAAGGCAGCGGGGGTCTTTGATCCAGCCCTTATCAGCATGCTCTCATGATCGTCATATCTAATTCATGGTGTTATATAAACCACAGCAAACCTCTTCTCACCCTCTCACTTGCTCCTTTCCTCTCTCTCTCTCTCCCTCCCTCTCATCCATGCTTTTGTTTTACACCCCCCCCCCCCCCCCCCCCTTCTCCCAGCATCGGTTCTCTTCCCTCACTCTTTTCTTCTGCGGCATGCAGCCTGCGGTACAGAGGTCTCATGGGCATTCTCTCACTCCGTTACCACGGGTAACGGTGATTGAATCGTGCATCTCAACGTGTGCACGAGTCACTGCACTGCATCTGCATGCAATGAGAAAATGGGTGAGAGAGATAGCTTTTCGCCTCTCTCTCGCTAATCAATCTGAAGTCTTTTTACTGTGAGGCTCTGAATAGAAAGAAAGTACGAAAAACTGGCAGTGATATTTTTTCCATCAATTGCGAATGATTTGCTTGCATCAAGTGATGCAAGCAAAACAAAGTAAGCAAAGTATATCCTAAAAAGCGTTATTAGTACACTCACTTAATCACTTAGTACATAGTGCTGTACCTTGTACATCAGAATGCATCATGGGATTTTTTGTTGGCGATACTACACCATATTGAGAGGACTCAAGAGAGCTGTAGTACTGTAAAATCCTAAGTCAACGTAAATATACAGTAGGCTAGGCTAATGAAAACGTCTCGCATAAGAAACGCTGTGGCGGTTTCAAACACTACAATGTCTCCCTATAATGACAAATGCTCCCAAAATGGCGGCGGTCATTGTGATATGATGTCACCATGTACAAGCCCTATACGTTTAATAATGATATATTTCACATTCAGCATGTTAAGCAGACAGAGGGAGGGCTGTGAACAGCTGCTAACTTTTAAGACATCATTACACAAACTGCAAACACACACACACACACACACACACACACACACACACACACACACACACACAGCAGCTGCCCTGTTGAAGAATGAATACAATATTTGCTTGTTTCTGCTAATTAAAACAAATTTGCTCATCACTGAGACTTTTGTGCTTTTCCACTTTGTGGGTGGTTTGTGAAAGGAGGGGACTTTGGTGAGAGAAACGCGTGAGCAGAGGGAAACAGTTGGCTGCTGACTCAGCCCTTTTTTCCTGACGCCTGCAGTGAGCACACACACACACACACAAGCGTACACGTGCGCACACACACGGATGAACAGGTCGCAGGGGAGTATTCAGCCTTTGGTTCTCATATTTTCTCCCCGCTCCTCCACCCCATTTGAATAACAATGACTGTTGGTGTGCGGGCAGCGGCATCCATCAACAAGTCCCACGTTGCCCAATACTCCCCCCCCACCCCCACCCCCTCGAGTGCTCGGCGTGCTCCTTACCCCCCCTGGCCCATCAATCACGGATCACTCTGTCTTCACCCACCATTCAACCGCAGCTGAGTTACTGCCAATCCAAAAACACTTACCCGTCTCCTCCTGTTTCACCCCCCCCCCCCCCAAACATGCACTTTCTTTGTTAAATTTGGTTCATCTGGTTTTTTTCCCCGGTATTGCGATGTTTTGCGCGTGACAACTATGGCCCCCTGTAAGAGCAACTGAAACAAAGAGCATTGGTGGCTGAAGACATTTGAGTCGTGTTCCAGACCCGATGCCAGTGAGTTATACAAGCTGCTCCCTGGGCAGAGAGTGAGCAGAGCCAGAACAAAACAACAAAGAGGGAGAGATAGAGGGAGAAAGAGAGAGAGAGCGAGAGAGAGAGATAATAGAGAAGAGTGAGGTTTGTTTTTTACCCCCCAGCTATGTGATGCGAGCATTGCGTGGCAGAGTTGGAAAGAGCCATTTGATGAGGCTTCGCTGAAGGGATGAACGTAATGGGATGGTGTTCCTCACACAGTGTGGAGGACAACAGCTCACCTGCTGGTTTCCTGTGCAGCACCGGTAATGAGACTGTACGTCGATGGAAGGGGGAGGGGCTCCAAGAGGTCTTAGGGGTTCGTGGCTTTCTCCTTCCCGTGTGCGCGTTAATCACATTGCCGCGCAGCACCGCGCTCACCCCAGAGATGATCAAAAGAAAGGAACGCGCCACGCCACCAATCGCACGTGCTACACCGCCGCTCGCGTATTGAAACCCCTTTTGAAAGAACACCGTGGTCTGATCAAATAGATGCTTTAACCCTGCTAATGCACGCCAGTGCCATCAAAATGGCCATGTCAATCTCTGTCCCCCCCACAATGGGATGCGCTGCAGCAGCAACGCACATCTCTTACCACATAGCGTGCATGTATGTTGGGGGCAGGCGGGGGCTGCTGACGGGCGTGCAGTTGTACGACCTCATTATCCTCTCGGCCAATAGGAAATTGCGGAACAGACTAGCCACCAGCAGGTCCTGCCGAAACAGCTTCTGAAACAGATCTTAAGAGAGAGAGATTGAGGCAAAGGTACAAAGAGAGAAAGAGAGAGAGAAAGAGAGAAAGAGAGACAGTATATTCAATCAGGTAAAAGACGCGGGAAGTGGCAGATGAAAAGAATATCATTGTTTGTTTATGGGGTGTGTTTATTGAATAGTGAGTCCGTAGGCGCTGGGAGACGGAGGTGTGTATTAACGTAATGAGTGGTGATGACATTTCATCGGCTCATTAATGAGTTCCCTAATTCACTTTAATGGCGCCAGGCCAATCTCCTGGTGATACCTAATGTTATGATAGAAAAATCCTCCCAGAGTTGGGCAAGTCATATAGATCGTATATATACATGGCTGTCAGGAAGAGAGAGCACACGAGTGAGCGAGCGAGCGAGCGTGAAAGAGAGGGAGAGGGAGAGAAAGAAAGACAGATGGTTTAGTGAGAGCGGTCGTAATTACATGGGCCTTCTCTGATGGAGACAGCTTCATTACAAACAGAGCCCAGGGGTTTTAGACAGATCTTATGCAGACATCAATGTTGTCAAGATTGCGCCTGACTAGAAAACTGTGTGTTATATCAATTCTGTGGTGGATAATGTAACAAGTAACAAATAAATACAGATACAGGATATTCAAACAGCATTCAAAGAAGTGCTTTAACTATTTGGAAATGACATTCAATGTTAAGAGCAATTTATAGGTGCTGGAGAAATTATTGTGCGATTGTTCACATACCAACACACCCCATGTATGTTTGCGAATTAGCGAGATGTGTGTGTGCACGTGCAAACAGCTCACCTCTTGGCAGCACGTTCCATGCGATGGTGTCGGTGATGGCTGTGAATATCCAGTTGAGCTCCCCCAGTGGGGTGCGCCTGTCATTCAGTCTGCCAGGGATCCTGGATCACACACACACACACACACACACACACACACACACACACACACACACACACACACACACACACACACACACACACACACACACACACACACACACACACACACACACACACACAGATGGCAGCGTGTGAGCTTCACCTTGCAAACGGTTGACTCAGACCGTGAAGTAGCGAGCGTCTCACTTGTGTTTTCGCAACGCCCCGCAGGGATGTTTGAGATCCGCTCCCCAGCGTTCGCATTAAGAGCCGCTCATGCTGCTAGCACAAGGGCCCCAGATTAGATTAGATGAGAACACATTAGAGGATTAGACCAGTGTTATTTCTCCCTGAAGAGAGACATTGTTATTTAGACAGGAGGGGTGGTTCCAGCAAGGCGATAGAAATCAATACAACAAGAGCAGGGTGACAACTACCTAATTAGCATACTTATTATTCTACTTGCTACAACTAAATGGGGGTGCAGTAGTTTCGGATGTAGGAATAGGTGTTTTAACAAGATTATGTTTCAGTTTGGGATATTGCCTCCAACTGCAGGAATATGGGGGGCTGGGTCATTTGTCATGCTGATCCTTAGCAGCCAAGGAAACTAAATTGGTTCCTTGCCTTTAGAGTAATGTATCCTAAATAGCAGGAAAGGCAGTTGGCGCGCACACAAGTAAATTGGATTAAAACAAGTGAAAATGTATTGTATTGGGCATCTCTTACCGGCAACAGAAATGAACATGCCTCCTCCTGATTGAATTAAACGACCATCGTTTTTTTATTATTTATTTTTTTTTGTTTGTTTTTGTGTGTGTGTGTGTGTGTGTGTGTGTGTGTGTGTGTGTGTGTGTGTGTGTGTGTGTGTGTGTGTGTGTGTGTGTGTGTGTGTGTGTGTGTGTGTGTGTGTGTGTGTGTAGGTAAGAATACCCAACAGAGTTGTAGAGTTTATTATAGTCCAGAAAATTGTTTCTACTGTGCCTTTACTTCAACAGCCGGGGGTCTCAGAGTTGAGTGTATGACCAATTTCTAGGAGGCTCTGGGCAAATTTCAGGGTTGTGAAAAATATGTGCAGCTTATTCTGACCATGTGGGTCTTACTGCACTTGAGCCAGTCGCGTAAATATCGACGGTGCAACCGGTGCAGCTGCACCGGGGCCCAGACGCCGTCAGGGGCCCATGAAGGAAGAAAAAAAAAAAGTCAGCCGAACAGGCCCGCTCGGCGATTGCCGATGGTCGGGACCAAAGGCTAGGTTCGGGTCACGCTCGACTCCCCCCCCCCCCCCGTCAACAATCGCGCAACCTCAAGGCCAGTCCAGGACAAAAATGCCCGGGCCGAATTTTGTTCCCAGTCCGCCCCTGGTGTGCGTGTGGGGGGCACAAAAAAGATATTTGCACCGGGGCCTATCACCATGATGTTACGCCACTGACTTGAGCTCTGGTGATTTGGAATATACAACTCTAGCTGTAGAGAGGTCTGAAAAATCGAATGACATGCAAACAAGGGGGTCAGAATCGGAGATGGTCCGACAGTAATCACCTTGGCAAAATGGATCAAATCACATTTGTCACAGCTGTCTGTTTGACACCAAATAAGCTCTGTGTACAATGGGGAGAGCAGATGTGAGGACCGTTTAGGGTGTTTGCCAAGATTGCCAAGATTGTGGTCTGCATTTGGCAAAGGAAATACTAAAAGGATATCCTATGAAAATATATGAAAAAAAGCGTTTCCCGGGATACATGCAGACCCATCCGAGCATCTTCTGAATGACCTCATCCTAGTCAGATTACATACCCAGTCCGTCCTTGGTCAGGTTGACGTTGCTAGGCAACCTGGCAAGTTCAGCTACACGTTCTGAACTGTCAAATATTCCAAATGTCTATGAATCCTGCATTAGACATCTCTGGTAGTCAGTGAGACTAAGGGAAGAACAAAGTCTGTTTCTGATGACACGCCATGGAAACGCCCATCTGGGTCAGGTCGATTCCGTGCACAAGAACGCCACACACACACACACACACACACACACACACACACACACACACACACACACACACACACACACACACACACACACACACACACACACACACACACACACACACACACACACACACACACACACACACACACACAATCTGCAGGGCTCTGGTGAACCCACAATTCATTGTTCAATCGAAAGGGCGGCAGCAGTGCATCAGAACGGCCATTACTCGGGCTGTACATGAGGCGTTGGTTAGATATAGATGTACAACACAGAGAGAGAGGGTTGGGGTACTGCATTACAATTCAGTATCTTTGAAAACAACACATTCGACATTCGGGTTATTTTACAAGGTCTGTAATGTATGAAATGTACAATGTTTTTTGATATTGAGATATCGCTCAATAAAATGTTTCTGCGCATTGTCAAAGCCTTTGTCTCTCTCCACAATGATGAGAACAGAAGAGCTCTCGTCATAATAGTCATGGCATCAAAGACGTACAACCTCTTATACATAATAGTAATGCTCAACACAAACAAGAAACACAATGAAAAGTACATTAAAATCGTTTGTGTGTGTGTATGTTAGTGAGAGCGTATGCATGCTGGTGAGATTACATCATCACAAAGTAGAAAGGATAAAGAGACGTGCTAGTGCAAGAAAGAGAGCTTTTGTTTAATAATAGTGTGAGTGAATGTCATGGCTTTGATTTGTGTGTGAAGACCTGCTGCTTCCCGATTTGGCCAGAATGTGTGTTGGTTGTATGTGGGAAGGTGTCTGCATGCGTTTCTCTGCATGTATGCGTGCGTGTGTGATAGGTTTGTATTGTACTGTGTTTCGTATTGCAGTACCATGAGTAAAATGCAACAGCCAATGCAGTTAGCTGGATTAATAATACACAGAGTTGTTTTTTTACACACCTTGGTTATATGCACAGTGCACACACTGAATATGTGGAAGATTTTTCTGGTCAACGATATGATTATCATTAGGGATTTGAAAATCATTCTTTATTGGGATTTATCGGTAGCCCGAGCGATTTGATTTGTTGGGAAAACCACAAACACTCTTACTAGGCATTTATCAAAATATATACAAGATAAACATAGCTTCACGTTAAAAGGCCTTTACACACCGGGGGCGTGACGAATAAACGACACGAAAATGTGAAATACTCGCCTGCGAATATTTCGCATCAAAACTATTCATACCGGGAGCGATGCAAATTTGCGACAGTTGCAACAATTGTTCAATAAAAGGTTCGAAAAGATTTGCACCAGTTCATCCTTCAGAAAAAATTATGGATTCAACATCATCCAGTGATGATGATCTTGTCCTAGCCCTCCTCACTTGACAAAAGAAGGAGATTTTGGGTTCATCCCATTTTAAAAAGGTAGAGAAAGAGAAGGAGGATTCCACTGCCTCATACAGGAGCTGAAGCTCTGCCATGGCCGGTTCCAGACATATTTTAGGATGTCGGTGGGACAGTTTGAGGTCCTTCTGGGGATGCTAGCGCCTTTATCAAATAATACAGGCTGATGAGAAACACAAACAATCAACAGGACCGCCATTGTCGTGACGTAACGTGCGTTCCGCACAACGTGATTGGTTGATGCCTTTATTCGCTGTGTGAAAGCTCAGAAAAAACGACCTCCTTCCGGAAAAAGAAATACGTCACTTTTTCGCCGCGTAATATTCGCGTTCTGTGTGAAAGTACACACAGTTCGAAAAAATATATTTACGCACGAAAAAAACGCCCCCGGTGTGTTAAGGCCTTAAGAGATGTTGGTGGAGTGTTTGGGCTGTTCGGGGTTAACTTCCAAACAAAGCAGAAACTTCACATGACAATATAATACAGGTTTTGTACGTCTATTTAGCATGGGAAGTGTTTCAATGTGACATTTTATGAATATTGTCATAATGTACAATTTCAAATTCATAAACAAATGTGAAAAATATATATTTCAAGTCCCCTAATATACAAGGGAAATAAATTCCTGCCAGCACTTTTCACTGTGTTCACTTCCCTGCTGGGTTTAGGATTATTAATAGTTGCTGGTTTGAGTTCATAATGGAGGGGAATACACTGCAATAGGGTTAAATAAGAACGAGTCCACAAAAAAAGGCCATATTCAGTGAGTCGACAAGGACGCAGACATGTAGACATACATGCATGTCAAGACAGACTAGTGCCTAGAGTGTTCGACTCCCAGCCGAAAGGTTACGGATAAACCTTGAGCAAGAAGCCCTACCCCTACCTGCTCCTTAATGACATGCATCTAAAGGAAATCACTCAGTAAATAGCAGTCTACTGAATAACTTAATGGTAGTAAATGGTAATGAACAGGCCTTGCCCCATCTGCAATAAATTATTGGAAGACCATAAGCCAACTGCATGGACAGCACCATCTACAGGGATCCAACGAAAGTGATGTTATGAGGCTTCCTTTGTGTGGCAGGTTAGACTGCAATTACCTGTGTTTTACCTGCCGATGAACTCTCCCGGTGGTGCGATCTCAGAGTCTGATTGCCCTTTGGTATCTCTTGACGTGCTCTGAAACAGATGGGCACTGTGCAACTAATCTAAAAAGCTAGCCGTTTTTTATCTCGAGTTATACCATGGACCGGGGGAATACTCCCAGGAGATGTGTGGATTATTTTTCCATAACATGCACGGCTATGACGTGATTGTCTAATTACCGGTCTAAAAATTAATGCGCTAAACAAAACGTTAATAACTGTCAACTTGGACCGGACTTGGATGGGACTACGTTTATAACGCTTCCCTGTTGCCATGTCGTTACTAAGATCATCTCTATTTACTAATGTAATAAGGTAACATTACCATGTCGTTACTAAGATTGTCTCTATTTACAGGAGTAATAAGGTAACGTCCGCATTCGATATGAATCTAATGTTCACTGACATTAGGCATTAGTCAGACCCAGGCATTAGTCAGACCCATATATTACTCTGGTCATTTACCGTTTGTTTACAGGCACACACAAAGTAGCGTGAGCTAAAAGTTGTACTTTTGAGACAGAATTAACCCAAAATATGAACTAACGCCCTTATATTTTAATGATTTGCAAGTGGCCATGGTATGAGCGGGATAATCCACTCCGAGGTGTGCATGTATCGAAAAATAATGCACGCTGCGGGGACTAAGAACCTCCGGGTTTGCCTCCACAAAGAATTACACATATGTGGAATCATTTTTCTAACATTAGAATAAATGCTTGTTGGTGGTTTGTTTTTCGGATCAATCATCAAGCCTATAGATCATGTGTCTACAATTGCAGGTTGAGATTTGTCACTCCCGGTAAATAGACGGCTCATAGCTCATTGTCTGAAGTAGTAGGTTGGTTCTTTGAAGTTTCTGTGATGCAAAGTACAACAGTGACAGGAGGCTAGAGAACCACCATTCCTGACATAGTGGTAAAAACCTCGAGCCTTGAGACACGTATCTTTATAAAATGAGGGAAAGAAACGTTCTCTTACAGAGGCAATTGACCATGTAGGGAGAGTATGTTTGATTGAATAGGACAATCAACCAGAACATTATTGAAAATATATTACTACCATCCTGTAGCAAAAGATGACAAACGAAATAACAAAAGGCTCTAAAGGAGCATTTTCAAAAAGGGGAGCGAGTAACGGAAACCATTAATAAACAGCTAAAGCCCTGCGTGTAATATTTATTACATGTAATAATTTTCCTCTCAAATGAATAATAATTATGACTGTATATGGGGTAATTGTATTCACCCCCTCCCCCTGTGAGGGATGGAAACCACTCTCCAAGATCCTGGGAGAAACTTTAAACTTCCGATATGACATCCATATTGAGTGCAAATATCAATCTGGGACTGTGTGCCTTGGAGCAAGAGATGTTCCGTACCCAGCCAGTCGGCTCCCGCCGCAGCACCAAGCAGACGCTTAAATTACTCCCATCGCAATCAGGGAGAT
This sequence comes from Merluccius polli, assembly GCA_030340625.1. Lineage (NCBI taxonomy): Eukaryota > Metazoa > Chordata > Actinopteri > Gadiformes > Merlucciidae > Merluccius > Merluccius polli. The sequence goes on from JAOPHQ010000576.1 coordinate 286,131, forward strand.
GAAAATAAAGCAGAAAATTAACCTTGGAGGAAGGGAGACAGAACATGATGAGCGAGAGAGGTTTGTGTGAGTGAGTGAGTAAGAGGAAGAGAGAGAGACGAGAACGGTGTGTGTGAAGGGGCACTTACTTTTCTATGAGGTCTAGCGTTACACCTGGAACCAGCTTGGCACTCTTCTGCATACAAAACCTAGAGAGGCAGACACAGGCACAGCAAAGATGTAAATGGAGAGCTATCACAAAGCAAAATATAGCAAAAAAAGCACATAACAGACTGCACAGGTGTTCTGATGCATGGAGGGTAGGGGCACCCTCTGGGAGATACTGATTAAGCGAAAGGTGAAAAATGAACTCCACAGAGTATCTGGTGAGTGTATTTTGGTATCAGGGGAAGAGGGACATATTTCAAGAAAAATGTATTTAAAAAAAAGTCTGCCATTGGCTATTTTAAGTTTGCAGAATGAGCCAAGGCCAGCAGTAAGTCACAGCAGGTCCGGGGCTTACGGACACCCACCTAATGCCAAGCGTAGTGCCCAAGATGCTTAGGCCTCACGACTCATTAGTGTGGTTGCAAAGCAAGCCTCACTATTGTTATTCTGTGTCTTATTATTTTTCTTTGCATTATAAGTGTGGTTGCAAAGCAAGCCACACTATTGTTATTCTGTGTCTTATTATTTTCCTTTTTGTTATTATTCTTCCGCCTCATTTTCCGTAATCGTGTATTATACATGGTACAAGGTTTGCCACAACCTTTATTATTTGTACTTGAATTTCCTGGTTAGTGTGAAAGAAACAAAAGCACAGATGTGAGGTACTTTCATTGACATTACGTTAGGAGCAGGAGTCTGGTAAATAATATTACTCACCAACATAGCCCCTTCTAAATGCCAGCAGCACATTTCAATTACAATATGGACACAAGACACAATGCCAGAACTTGCAACAACCCTTACAATTAAGCATGTTATGGCAATTCAACCAAGAAGCTTGGCCTGAATCACGCATTTCCAAATGGCCCAAGTATAACATAAATAAACATAAACAATGCAAGACACAACCAGTGCAGCTTGTACCAAAAATAATACATCGCAAAAATCCTTCATTAACACCACTAATAAATCGTGACTATTAGATAGGGCAGGATAGTGTTTGTTTTCCGATCCCAATGATCACAGTCTACCTGTAAGACACAGTCTACCTGTAAGACAGCCCAGCTGTTCCTTAATAACCAAAGTCACTTTAGAGTGCTTTGCAGATAATAGTATGCAACAGTGTCTGAACATTAAGCTCAGTTTTACTCGATATACCACCTATTATGTATAAGCTAACTTTCACTTGTGGACTTTATTTCTAAATCACACATTCTGTCTTTGTGTCTGTATGTTATATGAGTAAAATATATTCATTTAAATATCATTAAAACAGGCAAGGTAGAGTAAACAGAACAGACATGACAGGGGGCTCTTTCAATAGCATGGAGGGAGGGAAATAACAAATCTAATTTCCTTCACTAAATTGAATTCTCATTTAAGGAAGGAGATGAGCATCAGAGAATTGGAGAAGTAATAAACAGAATAAAAAACAAGAGAAGGCAGAACAAGAAAAAAGGTAATTTAGCAATGACACACACACACACACACACACACACACACACACACACACACACTCTTCAGATTACACATATGTGAAATCATTTTCTAACATTTCTCTTTGTGTCTAAGAAAGAACAAAGTGCACTGAAAATAAAAACTCATACCTACCATGACATGGACATTAACTTGTAAAGGTCATTATGTTTGAAATGTACTTGATACAACTGAAACGCTAATTTACATATTCAAGCAATAGCTAACCTAGATTATGAAATCACAGTCTCCCGCTATACCTGTGCAACTCTAAATATAACCCAACAAGCACTGCACTCTGTTTGGCAGTCTCTAACTCTAGCCCTCGATCAAATAGTCTCTTAGCGCCACCGTGTTCACCAACGGCACAGGTAAATGAGACTAGGAACCTCTCTCAATGGAATTGTGCCTTGAGCGAGGAAAAACCTTACCAGAGATGTCACTAAAAAGAACAGAGTCATCAAACACACGACAAAGGAGGACTCACTAAAGAGGACTGAGCACTAGTACTAAGCTAGCCTACTTCCATCCTGTTCTCGGAGCCGTTCAAAAGAAGAACTGGACCAAACCTGTCCGACTTCCAAGCTACGATCCCAGAGACTTTCTCATGACCTGTGGTAACGAATGTGACATTTACTCTTTGTTCTGCAAAGCATGTCAGGGGACGCACTCAAAATCAGTTTTTCCTCTCTGATTGCATTGCAACAGTTTCGTCACATCCCTGCTAACGGTAGTTCGCTAGTTTTTCCTGACTGTTAAAGCCTTGATCTCCATGAAATCTGCCTTGGTGATCTCAAATATAACCAAATGAATGAATGATGTAAAGGGATGGTTTGATGATGAATACTATAGCAGAAGTATATTCCTCAACACTTTGACATCAACACTGATATGCTACTTCCACTCTGCATATACTGGAAGTCTGGGGTAATCCAAGCACTAAAATTAGATAGGAAAGGGCCGAGACACAGAGGGCCAATCATACTTATAAGAGATGAAATTACACTTGGGAGAGTTGAGAGCAAAAGTCAATCAACGCTCTGTCTGACAAAGGTCTGTCTAGATAAACAATATCAACTTGCACTTTGAGGACTTTTTTTTTCGGGGAAATGCAGGAAGAAACATGGCTTGGAGAGAGGGTTTGAGACACCAAAAGACAAAAGATAAATCAGCAATAAATCGAAGTGCAAAGTCTTGTCATATCTTATATGCCGGGGTTACTGACAAAGAAAGGTATGGGTGAGGTACCAAAGGAAGTAAAACAAAATAAAAGTGTGCAAACATCAGCGATGCGTGAACAGCAATAATTTCTCTAATTTCCCATCTGGGAGAAATAAAGTACATCTTATCAACTCTGAAAAGCGTATATACAAAGGTTGGCAGAATCATAGAGAGAACATGGAGAGAAGAGCCACCTAGGTCCAGAAGAGTGGATGGGAGGGGAGAAGGGAAAACCATGGCATGTCCTACAGACATAACCTCAATGAAACAGACCCTGAGCTTTATCCAGTTTTATCCTACTATGACACTGCTATGAAAAAAGTTAGTTCAGGGACCATGATACCATCACCTTCAGCTCTTACCTCCCCATATACCTGCCGGTTTTTCACATAGCGGTTGAAGTTTGACAACCAATAGGTTGCGACAGGCAGTGTGAAATTTCTGGCCAGCGCGTTTACAGGCCAGTAATATAGTGGAGATTGATTTTGTGTGGAAATGTATTAGAACTACAATATAATCTGCAGCCCAGTGTTGCAGAAATATGGTTTCTATGCCAACAGCCACTGGTGCTTATTAACATTAAACTGCCTACAATATATTAAAAAATTAAGTTGTTTGACTTGACAACCTTCGTTTTTTTTTTTATTAGACTTTGTCCAATAAAATCCTGCTCTGGGGCATATGTACCCATGCGACAAGTCTATTTTATCTGCATTCAAAACAGAAAAGCTTTATTTACAGCAAGATGACGTATCCCAATTTACCACTGCCTATGATAACAATCTGCAACGGAAACTGGCAATTTCTGTGGTGCAGAGTGTAAGTGTGCTAGAGGCACGTACAAAAGAGGACATTTCACAGTACAAAGGTGGTGCCTATGGAACCATGTATGGTGTCCCCTCTACTTTTACTCATAGGCTGTCGTGTAGGGCTTTCCAATTAAGCAGAAATTCAAATAATTTCCAAGAACAAGGGGGTTGAATAACAAAGTTTCCATTACATTCTTAATGACTTGTTTTTTTTTTTTTTTTACAGAGAAACATGTAAAAAAGGGAAAATGTAATTAGTGATACAATGATTATTCATGTTAGCTGAAGTATTTTCCATAATTTATATATGCGGCACCCCTATTCTTGTTGAATAGATGTTTTTTTTTAAATGTTCGAAATAAAGTATTAATTCATTTATTCTTATTTTGATATTGTTGATGTTATTTTTGTGGTCTAAAAAGGCTGAGAATATTTAGTAGGAGAAGCCATGAAGTGCCACCTACTTGTAATGTAGTTATACCTTTTGTGTTGCCACACAATATTCAGATTAAGTTTTAGGTTAGGCAAGTTATTTCAAGCTACGGTTTAGCTTGTGGCATACACCTACGTAATCTTTTTATCTAGATCAAATCGTGTTGTGTTGTACCAATATAAATCGTGCTGCACGCACCAGTTTCTGCTTCCAGTGGTATGGAGTTGGCCCCTAAGAGCCATGGAGATGCATGAAGTATTCTGGGGTACTATGAGGTGAAAGCCTCTCCGCTATCAAATCAAGCCATGTCCGTAGAAAGTAAAAAGTCGGGCCGAGGCATCTGTGGTTATGTAAGCTCAATCAATCTAGAGGCAATAGCTGAAGACGAACACAGCAGAACTTTTTCAAAGCGTAGCAGTGTACAAGCAGAATGCAAAATAGAGAGAAATAGAGAAGAGGACAGCCATGTACTATGGGCTGTATACGTTTGTTTAATGGAGAATAACGGGAAATGTGAATACATCTCTAGGTTTGTATGTACAGGCTGCAATTTAAAACATTGTATCAATAATTGATAATCAATGGCTACAGCTTCTTTTGATTATGTCCTCTACCTCCATCAATGCCAAGGATATGACAACAGAGAGGATAAATTCATGAATGGTTTTAATGAGGCTGTGTTGAAACAGGGAGCGCCTACTGAATAAAAATGAATCCAAGATGTGATCATGTGACTCTGCGTGATGGGGCTCCATTATTAAAACGATAACAGCATGTGCTTTCGATGCTGTGGAGATGGATAACACAGCCACAGGTTTTTTTGGTGTGTGTGCATCTAAATACACAGTATGTGTAGCCTCTTATTTAAATCTGTATAGGGGGAACATTTCCATCCAGCAATTTACAATCCAGATTTATCCCTCCATCTTTTACCCGTGGCCACATTAAGCTCTTTAAAAATTGAACAAGGGTTGTGTCGTTATCACCGTAATCCCTCTCCTTGCTTACTTCTACCATGCCCTCTCTCCCGCTCTCTCCATCTCCCTCTCCCTCTCCGTCACATCCTTCCCCACCATCACACCAATGTGGCTCCTGTGCTTTCCTGCCTGTGGCAGCATCTGGGAAATACCTTTAAGAGGGCACACCATCAGTGACTATTTTCTGCCTGGTTGGGCATTGACAGGCACATGGTGGCTGTCTCCCTCTCTCTCACTCTCTGTTCCCTTGGGTGTACGTGTACACACACACACACACACACACACACACACACACACACACACACACACACACACACACACACACACACACACACACACAGTAAGGCAACATGTCAGTGGTAGCATCACTGAAAGTCTTGTCGGGTCCCATTCACCCAATAAGCTGCTCCCTGGGGTCCTGGCTCAGCGGGCCCTGAAAATGCCAGAGAAAGTTACTGAAAAGGATGAATAATGATGAGACTGCATCGTCGGATCGAAAGGCAGGTTGTACGAACGGTGTCTCCCGGTGCACTGGGAGAATTCTCCTGCTCATTAACCATCCAAACACGATGAAGCGAGAGACGATTGCCAGCAGTATGATGCGTTATAAATATTATGTTCCCTACACTACAATATGTAGCTTTGCCTCCAACTTAAACAACATGCAGATCAAGTTTTTCGTTGGGGTGGGGTTGGGTTTATGCAAGATTTCTTTTTTACTGAGTACAATAAAAAAATGTGTGATGAGAGAAGAGAGGTGGAGAGAGGGTGGGGAACACAGGAGTGGTGCTTACATTCACATTCATTAATGCATTTATCGCTTTATTTTTGTATTTTTGATGAATGTCAACACAAATGCTTGTCAGCCAGGCAGCCGCTGCCAGAAAGTGTACTATTTAGAGCCATCGCAACACAAAGTAGCAGCTATTAACAGACAATTCCAGCCGTGCCTTAAACATAACAGACAACATCTGTTCTGGGAACCCAACAGGTATCTAAACATCTGGTAGACAGAACTCAGTCATAAGTATGCAGCAGTTTTCTGTTAGAATTGAGAAGATGAATGTGGTCTACATAGAGGATGATGGGTAACGGGGGGGTATCAATATTAATGTCATAACCCCTCATTACTCTGAAGGTCACTACAGGGCAGGAATGAAGAAGGGCTAAAGAAGCCAAGTCTTTGTGGCAGACATTGCCTGGCAGAATATCCTAAATCTCTTACGACTTCAAACAGTGCCATCACTTTGGATTGGCTGAAGCAATGCTTATCCTAGGTGACTACTCCTTTTATAATGGTGTTCAAGATACTGTGTGCATAAACTCAGCATATTTGCAAAACATAAAAAATGTGTGACCACTAATTTGTTTTAAATTACATAACATTTTAGCCTGCGTATTAGTTTAAATTGAGCATTCCTCAGCTGCTATATTATTGTGACTGCAGTATGAAATCGTATGAAAGCAGAATCGGAGTATGGGTGTTTCCTGTCAAGGGCATGGAAGCAAGAGGGAAGTCCTATCTAAAGGCAAGAGTATCTATCTTCATAGTGACATATGATGTAACAAACAAAAGAGATTAGGGTTGAGCTAGATACAAACAAAGGGAGCAAGAAGGCATACAAACAGATTTATCAACAGATGAAGATGGTTGCTGGCCTAATCCAATTCATGCACAAATTATTTTCCTGACTCGGTTGCACGCGCGCACACACACACACAAACACACACTTGCTTCTAACTCATCACAGAATCCAACAGAACTACTAGCTTGGCCAAGTTTAACTACAGCAAAGTCAGTGTAAAAATAAAAAATAAAAACTGGATGTCCTTCACTTCATCCATTAAACCCCATTTTAACTGCAGTACCTATGTATTATATATGCATCACAGTATGTTTTGACAGGGAAAAGAAATTGCAAAATTGGCAAAGATTGAGTTTGAGATGCACACACTCTCAGTGAGTTGTATGCGAGTGACGCAACTTGTCCTCTCAATTAAGTGTCAAGTCAAACACTATGGAAGTAAAATGTACCATACTGGATCACTGGAGGGGCCACACCTTCCAAATGGACTCATTAGCTATCTCCATCTTTTGCGTGATTTGTGCAATATTGCCATTTGAATGGGTTTTATGGTTACTGCAGCGCTGAGGGAGAAAAGATAAGATTCACTAAGAGAATTTCATATTTCCTGGCTTTTCTCCAACCTCGAATGTGTTTTGGTATCTTCCACAATATTACACTATTGTGATGGACCTTTGACCACTCACTGTGTCAAACCCAACCAGGCCAGCATGCTTTCATTAGCTGGAATTAAATGGAGAGGAAGGTGTTTACCATCGCAGGGCGATCTTAATGGGCGTCGTGAGGCAGGAGGTGAAGAGGTCGGCTGGGAGGTCAGGGTTCATGGGCAGCAGTTCGCTGGCCTCGCAGGCAGCCAGCTGGATGCAGTTCTTCATGGAGGGCGGAAGGGGCATCTGGGCCAGAGGGTGGTTGGGGTTGATGGCTGCCACCTGGATGAACACACAGCAAGAATAGAGCATTTGATGATCAATTGTATTTGATGATCATGTGTTTTATGTTGAAAAAATATATATGTATTCAGTCTGGACCTCATAGATTACATATGCTGGAGAGACACTGAGCGATGTATAATGTTTTCAATAATCAGTCACCTTTTTTGCAGACGGCAAAATGTAACAGTTAATTAGTGGCTAACCATTCAAAGACTAGAGAAGATAACGTTTGGAGCACATGCATATCTTGCTCGTTTACAGATTCCAAGTATTGTATGACACAAGTCTGACAGAATTATAAGATTGGAACTGAATGATTATTGCTTGACACGTTAGTGCTGCTAATTGCCTACCAAGTTGTTGCTTCACAATTTCCCGCATGTATTGTACTTGATGGAATTGGTGATATAAACAAATGCCAACCATGCTATTCTATTTTGTTAGTTGTTACTGTTTTTGAATCTGTGGCAATACAGTTTGCAAGTTAACTCTGCTCAAACCTCTCTCTTTTGCCTCCATGAACAGAGGCATAGCCACAGTGCATTCAATTCATTAGATATAGAACATCTCTGCTGAAAAGACTTGAAATGGTCAGCAAAGTGTGAGTTTCTTCAGTGAGATGGTAATTTTGAGCTGGGACTATCCCAGATTAACTGCCCATATGAAAATGGCTGCGTCTTGATGGAACTACTCATGTGACCTGAACTTTATATATTCTTATATATTCTTCTAATATTTAGAGTGGGAAAACATCAACCTGAAGCTGGAATAACCTTCATGCAGTCAGTAGAGGAAAAAACCCTTACAGAGTTGGCAGAGGGAGACAGAAAAAGGAGACAATTGAGGAGACCCAAAAAAGTGTCCTACTGTTGCATAAGACCAAAGTAAATAGTAAACTTCACTGCATCAGATTGAGTAGCCATGGTGTACTTTTTTTTCTGACTGCAACCATGGGCGCAGCGCCTGCTCTTCTCAGAACCTTAGTTCATTTAAACAGACAATTATTTTCATGGACTGTGCAAAGTTAAAAAACAACAACTAAACTAAAGAGAACGCAATGCAGACAACACAAAGTTGCCATAATCAGAGTTGAATTATTGTAAAAATATCAAATAATTAGGTAACACTCCATAATAAGGGTCCTTAATAAATAGCAAACTAGTCATTAACTAACCCTTTGTTAATTGTTACTAAAATATCCATTTGCCACAAGTTAATGGTTTTTTAATCATTAATTAAATATTAGTTATTTGTGTATAATCTGTTTGTTAATGTTTTAACAAACAAAAAACAATCTATTAACAAATACTGTATTAATAGTGTTTTAATAGTTAACTAAATGTATTCTTGGCGCTAATTAACAGTTATTTATTACATAATTAGAATGTTAAATGCTTATTTACAAACTATATGTTAATATAGAAGTTAATGACATATTAGTATTTAACTAATTGTCACTAAACTGTTTCTGCCTATCCCAATTGTTATTAAACGGTGTTTCTGCCCATCCCAATATGAACCACTTCTCATAGGACCCTTATAATAAAGTTGGTTACGCTTAATTAATATATTAGTAATATATAACTATCAGTGTGGGGCCCCATTCACAAAGCTCCTTGATCAAGCCAAACAAGCAAAGCTGAAAGATGTGGCAGTTGTTTGCCAAAACTACATCAAAGGTGATGCCCAGATTCAGTCAAAAGTGGGAGACTTAAAAAGTCAATGCAAATTAATTCCATATGGAAAGAGAGCATAATTGTTTTTTTTTGTGTTTTTTTTCTACCTCAGTTTGTGGGGTTTTTTTTTGTTTGTTTTGCTTCAAGTGTTGTAAAACAGAATGTAGAAATATTGCCTGTTTTCATTTTCATACATTCTGTTTAAGTGGTCGGTGTTCCAGGAGGCCATCAGCTTAACCTTAAGGTGTCAGTTGTAAAATAAAAAGAAAATAAAAAGCTATTGGAGTGTTTATAAATAAAGTGTGTTCATCCCCCTTTCCAACAGTGTTACCTTTAGTGGTCAGCTTTCCAGAAAATAAAAAGCTATTGGAGAGTTCTTTAACTTTATAAATAAAGTGTGTTCATCCCCCTTCCCAACAGTGTGTGCTGAGATCATTCATTTCCAGTGTGAGAGACCCAGTGTAAAATATTTTCTATCTTCAATACATGTTATAAGAAATATTTGTAAATAATTAATGATTACCGTTCCAACTTTATTATAAGGGTCCCCCCATACTGATAGTTATAAATTACTAATGCATTAATAATGGTTAACCAACTTTATTATAAGGGTCCCAATACTGATAGTTATATATTACTAATATATTAATTATGATTAACCAACTTTATTATAAGGGTCCCCAATACTGATGGTTATATATTACTAATGTATTAATTATGGTTAACCAACTTTATTATAAGGGTCCCCATACTGATAGTTATATATTACTAATATATTAATTATGGTTAACCAACTTTATTATAAGGGTCCCCAATACTGATAGTTATATATTACTAATATATGAATAACTCTTAACCAACTTTATTATAAGGGTCCTATGAGAAGTGGTTCATATTGGGATGGGCAGAAACACAGTTTAATAACAATTGGGATAGGCAGAAACAGTTTAGTAACAATTAGTTAAATACTAATATGTCATTAACTTCTATATTAACATATAGTTTGTAAATAAGCATTTAACATTCTAATTATGTAATAAATACCTGTTAATTAGTGCCAAGAATACATTTAGTTAACTATTAAAACACTATTAATACAGTATTTGTTAATAGATTGTTTTTTGTTTGTTAAAACATTAACAAACAGATTATACACAAATAACTAATATTTAATTAATGATTAAAAAACCATTAACTTGTGGCAAATAGATATTTTAGTAACAATTAAAAAAGGGTTAGTTAATGACTAGTTTGCTATTTATTAAGGACCCTTATTATGGAGTGTTACCAATAATTATTCAGAGTATTGGTGTTCCAAGCAAAAACAGAAATGCTGAAACCCAATTTCTATTTATTTTGGCAGGAAGGTCATGAGAGGTTCAATGAACCGACAACCCGACAGTTGGTTTGGTTTTTAGCGGTAGCAGCAGATTGTCTCACACCGAGATAAGAAAGGAGGCAGGTAGAGTTTGCATCGTAGTTTGTCTAATAATTTCTCATCCTCCTTACTGTGAATTAATAAAGAGGTCTAAGGAGAAAGTATGATGGTCAACCCTGTAATGGTATTGATGCATTTTTGTAAAACAATGATAGTCCGGGGCATCAAACATACCATCCAATCAGCAGTTTGCTATGTAAGGAATAATCCACGATGAGGTGTGCATGTATAAAAAAAAATTGCACAACGCGGGGGCTGAGAAGGGGTTTGCCGCCACAAAGTGCATTATCTTTCGATACATGCACACCTCGGAGTGGATTATCCCGCTTATAGCATGGCCACTTGCGAATCATTCAAAATGTAAGGGTGTTGATTCATATTTTGGGGTGATACTGTCTGAAAATTAAAACTTTTAGCTCACACTACTTTTTGTGTCCCTGGAAACAAACGGCTAATGACCAGAGAAATATATGGGTCTAAGCAGACGTTACCTTATTACTCCAGTAAATAAAGACGATCTTAGTAACGACATGGCAACGTTACCTTATTACTCCAGTAAATAGAGACTACCTTAGTAACGACATGGCAACGTTACCTTATTACTCCAGTAAATAGAGAAGATCTTAGTAACGACATGGAAACATTACCTTATTACTCTTGTAAATAGAGATGATCTTAGTAACAACACGCCAACAGGGAAGCTTTCTAAACGTAGTCTAGTCCAAGTTGAGAGTTATTAACGTTTCGTTTAGTATATTCATTTTTGATCGGTGATAAGACGATCATGTCATAGCCGTGCATGTTATCAAAAAATAATCCACACCTCTCCAGCCAATCAGAATCCAGTATTCACCCGGGTCATGGTATAAATGGAAGATATAGAAAAAGATAATAAGTTTGGAACTTGTCCTACAGCCAGTTTGGATATCCTTTGTTTTGTTCTGTGCATCATTTGCATTCACACATCTGTTGCCCACTCTTACAACATCCTTTCACTGTTTTCCATATTTTCCTGCATCCAAGAATATCTACATTACTTTACCTATATTGCCTGCAAACATCAGGTCCGCTAATGACAGCAATGCGGAGAGATGCTCTCACACGGACAAGCATGCGCACGCAGGCACCATCTGTCTTATTGTCTGATGCAAGTCACGGAAAACCAACCTGCAACCCTCCAGCCCGTATTGTAGGATTGCCATTTGTCGTGTCTGCCCCAAGCATTAGCCAACTGTGTTTGCAGAAGTGTAATGACATGAAATAAAGTAGTATTGCTGAGCCTGTGCTGGAAAAAAACCAACATAGAATCAACAACATGCAAGTTTGAGTTAAAATTAGGTTTACATTTCCTATCTGGAAATGACATGGTTCACAGCACTGCCTACACCGATTACTTAGATTATAAGAAATAAGTAATCTTCAAAGATAAATTATTCATTACGTCTTAAAATTTGCCCTGCATAATCGTAACTAGCTACAATCTTCTAGCAAGAGAGACATGTAGGGTTTGTGTAATTCTACAGTTGCTTTTTCTTCTCCACTATGGATCTGGGGCCCAAAAACTCATTAGCTGACTCTTAATGAGTACACTGGGTTTTCAATGATAAAAAAATCCTAAGATCCCAATACGAGCAGCTATTATTGCACAGTGGCACACTCTCAAGTCAAAAAGGGCTATGAATAAACCATGTTACTAAGATTATAGCTCTTCCAAGATAAACCTACATTAATAACGGCTGTCAGAATATGTGCATGCATCTCTGCTTGAATAACGTTGCATGTGCACACATTTCTCACGTGGAAAATGTGCGTTGGTGTCAAAGGGCATCAGTGCAATGAGTGGATCTATCACAAATCTTGCAATGCATATTGAAGCTGGAAATGAAATTCAACACAGTCCACTAGAACTTAACCGAATTTTGGTACCCAATCAAATGGCAAATTGCGGGCATTTACACAAAGTTGAGTGAACTTCAATTTGTGTCCCTCCCCTTGCCATCTCTTTTTTAGGAGACAGATATGACAATGTTATGATACAAATATTATATACATTATGTAGGTATAACTACCTATACTTTGTATTTTTTTTTATACGTTTCATAAAGGAGCGACACAGTATCTCATACAGATTTTATGGCTATATCCTGCCCAAGATGAAAACTCCTGCTTGTACCAACTGGCATTGAACATTATGGAAACGAGCGGTGAAATTCGAGAAAAATGGCAACCAACCAAGTCTGTGTGCAGGGCCATAATCCTGATGGTAAACACGCCAACAGACTCAGGCTGATTAATGCCAAACACACACTGTAATTATCTCATTAGCATATTGTAATTCAACACATTACCAACAAACACACCATTGGAGCTTTCCTTTCCTCCCTCCACTGGGATGTCACAACAATTTAATAGTGCGACGTCCCTTTGAGATTTTTAGTTTTTTATAACTGAAACTAATTTATGAGCCTAATCCGACAAATGTGTTACAGATGCTTGAGCACGCAAGCCATTGCAGTCAAGGAAGAACAGCCACATCCATTGACGGACGGACAACGTGCACACACATGCATACACACACACATGCACACACTCCATTCTTCACCAAAGTGATAATTTTGTGAGTGTCTTTGCTGACCGTGCGCAGGAAGTAATGAGATATTTAAAAGGAACCAGCTGGTCCCATAATACATCGGAGCACTCAGACCAGACGCCCACATGCAGCACTAACTGACCGGCCAAATGACTAGCTGAATGTTGTGTGTGCTGCTTTGTGTGTGCTGCTTGTTAAAGAGAAATAAACAAACTTTGTTATTCAATCCTTCCTTTCTTACTTCTTCCCAAAGCTGAAATCAATGCAGCATCCAACCTTTTTAGCACACATATGATAGTTGTGCACGTTGACCCGACGTGTGCATGGCGGCCTGCACTGTCTGAGAGCAGCCGTAACTTGGCACGGGTGATACGGGGGGGGGGGGGGGGGGGAAGAGAGAGAGAGAGAGAGAGAACCAGAGGGGATGGGTAAAGTGCATGAAACGTAAAGTGAAGAGGCGGTGGGGCGAGGCAGGGAACTCCCCTTATAGATTGCCTCCTGCATGTTTAATCAGCCAATCATTCTCTTCTCCTCTCCCACTGCCCCGCCACCACCACCCCACGCCCACATTATTCACTTCCTGTGAGAGTCAGTGTGGAAAGGAGCGCGCTTGAGTGTAAACACTATGCCATGGTTCTCAATATAATATTGTACCATACGCCATCCACAGTTCAATACACACTTGTGAATTGTGGCTTTTTTTTTTTTCAATTAAATTCTGTGTTACTAATTTACTTGCATTTCTCTCCGAATTGGCTCTGTGTATGTGTATCTGTGTGTGTGTGTGTGTGTGTGTGTGTGTATCTTTGTCGCCAGAGAAACCCCTCCCCACGCGAGTAATATCCAATCACTTTTAATATGCAAATGACCCAATGGTGTTGGGGGAAACACTGGAGTAGGACTTCACAGAAAGCAGAACAGAGCAAGGTAGCGAAGAAAGCCAAACCAAATTGAACACAAACAGTTTGAGGAAGCACTGGCTTCTTACAAATCAGTGGTGTGAGGACACTTTCGTGATGGCTTTGAATACAATGATGAGGGAAAGAAAACAGTGAACAGATCTCACATCTTCGCCGCCTCCACTCAGCAACACACTGTCTGCAGGACAGGCGAGCAGGTAACACGGTCAGAGAAAAAACAGCAGTTTCTCGCCGATGCCTTCCAACAAGCCTATCCTACCACTTCAGAAAAACAAAAAAAAATAACCAATGCACACCGGGGACATTCATGGAAAAAGATTTGCAGCCCTTCTCGGTGGTTAGAGATGTGGGTTTTCGTCACGTAATGAAAACGCTTGATCCGCGTTACACTGCCCTCTTGTACATTTTTCAGCAGCCAAGTAATTCCCGACCTCTATGAAACCATGTGCAAAGGCATTGAAGACGAATTGGCTAAAACACAGCGCCTTGCGCTCACCATGGATAGTTGGACCCCCTGGGCAACGGAGAGTTACCTCACTATGACAGTCCACTATTTGTCGGATTGGCAGTTGAAGAGCGCAGTGCTGCAAACTCTTCCGTTATATGAAAGTCATACAAGCGCATACTTGGCAGAGGAATTGGCAAATGCAGTGAGTGGAATTTGGAGAGTCGAAACCAAAATAAAGAAAAGCTGCTTTTTTCTCCTTATGCACAAAACACATAATGAAACTGTGACCCAAAAACAGAGGTACGTATTGAACCATAGGCTAATTCTATTGTTGCATCCCTAGTAAACACTTGGACACTCATGCGTGTGGATGTTCGTCTACTTGCTTTTCAATTCAGAATAAATAAATTCAGTGACCTGAGGTTTAATGTACACGATCTATACATAAATTGTATATGAATAAATTATTGTTAATTTCAATCTGAACTGCTTTAAATATTTTAGAAATGTTTATTTGGGCTGTGAGTATTCATATTTATGTAAAGGTTACATCAAATGAGTTATTATTTTAGTCAATTTATTTTATAAAAAAAAGTGGCAATGTGATATTTATGATATCACATTGCTGATAATGTGATATTGATATGATTAATGTATACCTTAGGAGAACATCTCAAAATAACATTGAGCGTCCAATTATTATTGAAGATTCTGGTTCTAGTTGGTTGGGTTGGTTATATAATATTGCGATGAAGCATACATGGTTTTTATCCAAGTCTTTAGGGCTGTACCGCCCCCCCGAGTCGTCCGGTTTTATGATCTTATTAGAATGTCCCGGACTTCTCCGGCTGAGGGGAATGATGAATAACTGCTTGGCCATCATATTCACATTACTAATGAAAATGTCCAATTTTATGCGCTGTGAATTGATTGAAGACTTAATGCTATACCGTAATAATATAATTAAAATAGTATGTGATTAAAATGGTACATATAATTATAATTTATATTGGGTCAAAAATAAAGTGATATTTGTTAGCATCACACAGCTTTACTTAAAGGTGAACTATTGTCTTTTGTGTAAATGTCTTCTAGAGAGAAAGGCAGGATGAATATCAAATTGCAAATGTTAATTGTATTTGAACATTTAATTAGAAAATGGATGGATAGTAATACATATATTTAGTGTACTACTCACCATGGAATGGTCTGAAGTTGATAAAAGTTCAGGTTTCTTCAACAGCCTTCGTATACTTTTAGTACTCTGACCCTGACAAATGTGGCAACAGAGCGGCTTTCAGAAAGGACACTAAAGTATTTATAAAAGGTTCTAAACTCACATGTTTGTCCAGAACCTTCATGGCCAAGAAAGTGTTCACAACCTTTCAATCACCTCATTTTTCACTCATCTCACTACCTCCAAAAGACTTATATAACTTTACAGTTCTATTTTTTTAACATTCATTGGCGGTTGTCATTTTCCACATTAATAACTTAGGTAGATGTTAAATAAGTGAAATATGCCGCTCTCATTGGCTGGAACTAATCACACCTTTCATAGCTTAATATTATCCAAAAATCACCATGTGATTTCTTTCTTTCTTCGTAATCCCCCAACTCGCTCCAATTCCCAACTCCCTACAGTCCCCCGGCTCGTGTTTTTTAGCGTATTATCCGTGCTGAAACTTTACCTATGAAAAATTAAGTTGAATGACAGCACCATGTCCTTAGAAATTCACACTACACGCAGAAGTGCTGCGTGCTAAATATAGCGTTCATGTATTCAGCATATTCTGACCATTTGGACAGTTGGATCATCATGATAAACCACCCTGGTTACTGGTTAGGTTGAGCAAACCACAGGCATTATATACATGTGTCAATATACTTCTGCAGTTCTGATAAAATGTGTACTCAAGAGTGCAGCCTGTGCAGCTTTTGGGTGCATTCACGCTCACATCTCTGCAATTATGTAATGTATGTCTGGCCAAGCGCATTTCCTGGACTAACAATGTGTGTGCGCGTGCACGTGTGTGTGCGTGTGTATCCGTGCCTTACCTCGAGTTCCTGTTCCCTCTGCAAGGCAAACTGTTTGAAGGACTTGACGATGATGCCTGCATTGGAGCAGTCGTACACAAATATGGACGGACTGCCCATCCACGTCTGCAGGTCATATATGGAGAGTGGGATGTACTGGGTGTAGTTCTACAGTCACACAGAAAGCAGAGGGAGACAGAGGACAACATTTTTAAAAAATGTCAAAAGGAAGGACGAGAAGAAAAGAAACAACGCACAAATGACTGAATGGAGAGATGGTGCGGAGAAAGGCTAAAAGGCAAACATTTAAAGAGCAACATTGAGAGAAACTGTGGAAGCAGGAGCGTAGGAAGGGGCCACAGAAAAGGGTTAGCTCCGTTTCCATATCTTGAATATTTCTCCCTCTTATTCAATGCACAGGCAGTGAGCCAAGTCTACTTTTACAGTCAACACCCACTGGTGCTCCCGTTCTCCTGGCCAGCACTGGTCCGCTGCAGCCTCTTGTCATAGGACCCATCAATATGGTGGATAAAAAGGGAGAAAGGCACAAAATGAAACATGAAAAAACGAGACGGGTGTATTTTTGTTGCCTCATCATTGTGGGGGGGTGCTTGCTCCAATCTCTGGCTGATTTTGATTTGAGGTAGCACATTTATTGGGCAATTCTGTGACTTTCCATAGATGAGCAGTAGGGCCACGGCCGCTTTCATTTGGGTAAGAAAGGCAACAGTAGGAGATTTATACATTTCTTATTTGTTGGTCAAAAGAAAACACCACTAAGGCATGCTCCTACACGTGGGATTTTATTTTAGCAATTGGATGGAAATCCAAAAGCAATTTAGTCCCATTTAACGGCCTGCCTCCCCCAGTCCCTGTGGTGGTTATTTTAATGGCAGTGGACTTGTAAACCCTCAGATACGTGAACCCACAAGTGTATGCATACCCATCAGGCCACAAGATAGTGTTTTCCATGGTCACATTTTTGAATACCAGGATGAACCTGCAGCTGTACCTAGACAGCATTCATAAGCGAAATACCAGATATGTTAATTCTGGCATGACAAGGGACCTGCGGTACAGCACAGTAATAACTTGATGCAGAAGGCTGAGCTACACATAAGGTTTAAGGATTTACCTGAAATACACAACCAAAAAAACACTACATCAAAACATTCAATAAACGCTCATGAAGTCATTGGTGCACTGCTGGTTCTACACCCTCAAGCGTTCTCTGCTATTATTAACTGTCAACACCCATCGTGATGCCATGTCTCATTCAAGCTCATATACTAGGTGTCGTATAACTACTGGCTACTACATACCATACCTGTTTTTGGCAGGCAATAACCGCAACCTACAAATGTTTAGGATGCCGTCTTCTCTATCCAAGATCATAGGAGATCTTGGATCCAGCAGTCCTACTATGTTACACCACAACTTCTGGGGGGAGACGGCGCAGAGCCAGGGCCGGAAACCAAAAGCTGAAATTTGCCTTGTTTCCGGTTTCATTACGGTGAAGTGGATGAAGCTTTCAGAAGCTGATTTTTAATAAGTGTATTTCTACAGTGGCCAGTCTACCCAGTGTTGATTTGAAACCTTTAAAGATTTTCCTTACAGTTTTCTAGCGCTGCCCGTGTTTGTGATTGCTTTTAGCAAATTACGCTCTTACAGATCCCTGCCTCCAGCATCATGATTGGTCGAAACACATATGAAGTGAAAGAAAGTGAAATGCCCAGTTCACCCAGATTTGAGCTCGTCTGCTATCAGATCTTATATAGTCTCATAAACTCTGACTTTAGGTTGTTAATCTAAAGTCTGATTTGAGAGATTATATAAGATCTAAAGCTAACATTTTACCTGGATAGTCAACAATTTAGTGTTATCTGACTATTATCAACTTAATTTCTCCATAGTTTCAGTAGTCTCACCTGACTTTGAGTTTCATATCGACATAAGACCATTATATTTCAAATGAATGTATACTGAGTGTCGTTTAAGTATTAAAATAAGTATCACATGATTATCACAACATAAAACCTAACAATTGAATTGAAACTTATGACTAAAATTGACACAAAAAAAAGGCAGCAGAGGTAAAAAAAAAAAATCAAATATATATATATATATACACTCACCGGCCACTTTATTAGGTACACCTGTCCAACTGCTCGTTAACGCAAATTTCTAATCAGCCAATCACATGGCAGCAACTCAATGCATTTAGGCATGTAGACATGGTCAGGACGATCTGCTGCAGTTCAAACCGAGCATCAGAATGGGGAAGAAAGGTGATTTAAGTGACTTTGAACGTGGCATGGTTGTTGGTGCCAGACGGGCTGGTCTGAGTATTTCAGAGACTGCTGATCTACTGGGATTTTCACGCACAACCATCTCTAGGGTTTACAGAGAATGGTCCGAAAAAGAGAAAATATCCAGTGAGCGGCAGTTCTGTGGGCGCAAATGCCTTGTTGATGCTAGAGGTCAGAGGAGAATGGCCAGACTGGTTCGAGCTGATAGAAAGGCAACTGTAACTCAAATAACCACTCGTTACAACAGAGGTATGCAGAAGAGCATCTCTGAACGCACAACACGTCGAACCTTGAGGCGGATGGGCTACAGCAGCAGAAGACCACACCGGGTGCCACTCCTGTCAGCTAAGAACAGGAAACTGAGGCTACAATTCGCACAGGCTCACCAAAATTGGACAATCGAAGATTGGAAAAACGTTGCCTGGTCTGATGAGTCTCGATTTCTGCTGCGACATTCGGATGGTAGGGTCAGAATTTGGCGTCAACAACATGAAAGCATGGATCCATCCTGCCTTGTATCAACGGTTCAGGCTGGTGGTGGCGGTGTAATGGTGTGGGGGATATTTTCCTGGCACACTTTGGGCTTATTAGTACCAATTGAGCATCGTGTCAAAGCCACAGACTACCTGAGTATTGTTGCTGACCATGTCCATCCCTTTATGACCACAGTGTACCCATCTTCTGATGGCTACTTCCAGCAGGATAACGCGCCATGTCATAAAGCGCGAATCATCTCAGACTGGTTTCTTGAACATGACAATGAGTTCACTGTACTCAAATGGCCTCCACAGTCACCAGATCTCAATCCAATAGAGCACCTTTGGGATGTGGTGGAACGGGAGATTCGCATCATGGATGTGCAGCCGACAAATCTGCAGCAACTGCGTGATGCTATCATGTCAATATGGACCAAACTCTCTGAGGAATGTTTCCAGTACCTTGTTGAATCTGTGCCACGAAGGATTAAGGCAGTTCTGAAGGCAAAAGGGGGTCCAACCCAGTACTAGCAAGGTGTACCTAATAAAGTGGCCGGTGAGTGTATATATATATATATATATATATATATATATATATATATATATATATATATATACATACACACACACACACATACACACACACACACACACACACACACACACATGCAAACACAAACACGCTGTATGTGAAGTAGGGCTGTAACGATACACCAACTCACGATTCGGTTTGTATCACGATTTTTGACCCACGGTTCGATACATCCCACGATTTGTTACATTTAAAAAACATTTTATTTAAACAACATTTACTTATATAACAATTAACTTAATGTAACATTTAATAACAAATAATTTGGAACACTGAACAGATTTGAACAGAAAGAATAATATTAAAGTTAGCAAAAATAAATAAATAAATAACCAACGATTTCTCTCCTTTCTGTAACAAAATAGACACCTGGGCAGGTATACAACTGGGCAGGTGTATACCTAGGCAGGTAGACACCTAGGCAGGTAGACACCTAGGCAGGTAGACACCGCTAGACATGCGGGACTAATACCGGTGATCACGGCTTTAGTTCCCCGTGTCTGATCGCTGTAATTCGGAGCGTGAATATCTGTTGAATATCTAATATCTTTCTAACTTTAAAAAACACTTGTATTTTTTAAAACGATAGTCGCACATCCCTCTTAGCTACACTGTGAAGGTGAACCCTCCCGGGACACCGCTAATAACACGAAGGAGCCGCACATCCACACACACACCGGACACCAAAATACCAACAAACATGTTTTCCATTTGCTTGCTTTTAAATAAAGTTGTGTGCAGTTATATGGTTAAATACGATTATTAAAAGTGTTCAATGTCTCCTTCCTGGTCCAGAACCGCTTGGTCCATGCCGTTAATAGGTGGCCCGCTTCGTGCATGTGCTTGTAAAAATGATATTTAAGCCTGATTATTACGGTATTGTATTATCTGTAAAGCAGCACAGAAACAGTAAAGTTAGAGATTAAAAATTAGATTAACGCGATTAAAAAACATAACGCGCTAAACATGACTGGAATTAATTGATCGCAATTAACACGATAATTTGACACCCCTAGCCTACGTATTTTAAAATATTAATGTCAAATAAAAAAAATAGAAATTTGAAAAGTTTGGTAGCACTAACGGCTCATATCATGTGGCTGGATCTGGACTGGAAGAATAACGGAGTTAGAAAGGCGATTCTGCCTTCTCACACCGCGAGACAGGTTCGTGGCTCTCAGTATCGCGATTTCGGTTTCGATACGCATATCGTTACAGCCCTAATGTGCAGGAGACATTACTTTTGATTATCCATAGATGATCAATAGACATTTAGCAAACAGTCATCTACGGAGAATTGTTCCCATTTACTTGGATATATTATTATAGATATTCTATCGATATGCAATCTATCTCACACCAAATTGAATCTCACCTGACACAAATGAGACATGCATCATGATATTCAACTGAAACATGTCTGAAGATGGATAGTTGCTATTCACTTTGACTATATGTGGATATAATCTTAATAACCTTATTGAGAGTCAACATACATAATGTTGACATGTTAAGTGAGTGTCAACTGACACTAAACTGAGACAATGTTGATACTCAACTGATACTAAATGTATACTCAGCCGTGGAATATCCAGGTGTTACCGATCTAAATTAGCAGTCAAGTCTCAGTTGAACATGTGCAACACCTTGAGTTCAGCTGTGCTGCCTACCTGTTGTACACCAATGTTGTAATGATTACACATTAAGTGCAATACCTACCCACACTGGAATTGGGGCGAGCACGGGTCTGTGTGTGTGTGTGTGTGTGTGTGTGTGTGTGTGTGTGTGTGTGTGTGTGTGTGTGTGTGTGTGTGTGTGTGTGTGTGTGTGTGTGTGTGTGTTACCTTGTTGAAGACCCAGATCTCTCCGTTGACCGTGGGCCGGGGCACCCCGTGGCCGTTGTAGTGGAAGAGGACGCGCTCTTCCTTGGCGTTGCGCCTCAGCGACGTGCACAGCTTCTTCACCTCGTCCACAGTGGGATCCAGGCTCTGTTTGTACCGTGCCTGGCCAGAGGGGAGGGACGAGGGGGAACATTTCAGACCGATGAAGCGTCTGGTTGTCCTACCGTTGATGAAAGCTCTAACAGTACGTAATATTGCATGTTAATAATGTATGTCTGTGCTGTTCTGTAATCTTAAAGTTAGGCATTAACTTTATTTAAAATGGTGTGCAAACACTTCGCTTATACATAGTCTGTGTATTCGATTAAAGCTGCAAATAAAACAAAAGAACCCTTGGGCTGTTCATTAAACCCATTTGTTTTTTCCTGGAGAACAAATATTTTGACAAAAACAGTTCAGTGCCACTTGTTCAACATCTAATCTTTTCAGCACAGCAACAGTAATGTATTTCACCTCCACTGCTGCTGAATATGTATGAGAACCTCTGAGCCCTTGCCGAAACTGAGGCATGAAACACTGACATAAGAGAACTTCTTGTATGAGATGGTTGGTTTATGGCTTTTAAGCACAAGCCACAGTGTAAATCATTCAAAATTTTTTTTATTAGACGCCAAATTAGGTACAGTAGTAAAAACTGAAAATGTTTTGAAAAACACGCATGCAATTGTTATTGCCCCAACGGGCAACAGATGTAGTTCATCCAATAAGCCACGACACAGTAGCACCTACAAAACTACCCAAGGGTGAGCTGCCAGTGAAACCAACATAGTATGTACAGTATATGTTACTCTGTAAGTCGGTATATTGAAAGTTCAATGTATATGGTTCTGTTTATGCCAAAAATGTCATTACTGTCTGTAAAAATGATGTCACTTTGACATTAAACGCATGAAAAGCCGAGTAATACACATTAGGATTACTATACATTAGTATAGTAATACCATACTAAAACTTAGTATATTATTATTTAGTATAGTATAAACTTAGTATGTGTTACTATACAGAAGACCACAGGTAATTTCTTCGATCTTGTTCTTTTCTATGCAGCGTTGGATCATGTTTGCAAATAATTCCCATTTGTTTTTCGGTATCAACTAGTTATGTAATTCAAAAGGACCCCAGTGAGACATGTGAGTCATAATCACACTCACCAGGGCACATTCATGTTACCTAACCACCAGGCCCTTTTCTTCATCAGATCCCCTCCTGTCCACTATCTTTGACTCCAAACTCACTCTCTTTACTCAACTTTGATCATCTACACTTGACATAATAGAAATAATTACAAAACGGTAATTGATCATTTGTATTTACATGAAAAGACAAGTCTGTTTTTAATATATGTTTTCTTAAAAAGATATGGTTCTGGTGAATACATGTTGCACTATTTTTTTAAAAAGGGACAAGAGTAAAGTGTCATTAAAAATAAAGACTCTCGGAATGACAGCATGAAAATAAGTCTCCAATTCTTTGCTTCTTGATAATATTTTGTAATGTTATTGTTAGAATTTCCTAGCCTTTAAAACACACACAACAGGTAAAAGCCAGAGATCCAACAAATCAGCAAGCAGGTCTTGCCCGATGCTATTGGAGTTAAACAGAGAGATCTGGCCGAGGAGCTCCCGGCTGATTCAATTAAGGTGTAATCAGAGGGGGCGTCCCAAAATTATGCTAGGGGTTCGCCACTAATCTGAGAGGTACATCAGGAAGAGACAATGGTTGGTGGGTGAGTGAGTGAGGACAGGAGAGGTGCACAGGCTAGCAAACTGGGGAGAGCCAGGTCTGTGTGTGTGTGTGTGTGTGTGTGTGTGTGTGTGTGTGTGTTGAAATTAGTTGAAAGAAAGAAAGGAAAAAGAGACAAAGAGCTTAAGAGAGAGACAAGGATGATACAGCAGCAGATCCTGTAAATGTCAGTTGAGTGATTGAATTATCTAATAAGGTAAAAGGAGTCGAGACTGGGGCTGCATTCACACACATCTCATGAGTTATGCACACCTTGGCCTGAAGGGGGAACTGTAGTTCTCCTTGCATGCAGATAAAATGTAACAATAACCTGCTCTATAGCACTTTCACTTTATCCATCCCATTATATCCATCAAGTTTCAAGGCCAGGGGAAAACAAGCTGTTTTTAGCATTGTGCTATGCGCTGGCTGTTACCATTCATCAAGATGTCAAGTTCTCAGACAGCGTGACCTTTTTCAGATGCTCTGACACCCTTGAAGCAAGCCTGTAAAGAACCGTAGAGGGAATCTCTTTTGGCGGCTACACAACCGATGTAACATTGCAGAAGGCCTAATGCAGGGGAAAGATGCAACAGCTGGTAACATATTCCATGTCTGTCATTCCATTTAATGGAATGAGGAATTTATGTTTGGCCAGGTCTTCAAGGCCAAAGGCAGAACCATGGCGGAAACACTCATTTAGTGAAGATCTTTCTAGAACAGATAATATGTAGGAAGTGTGTACTCAGTTTTGTTTGAGTCATTGTTCCAAAACAGGATAAGAACTAGTAAATAATACGTCCTACATTGTACATCTACAATTACTTTAAAAAAAAAAAACGCAACATGAACAAAACAGTTATCTCTTAACATAAAGGCCACCGTCATTTAAAGTTTTAAACCTAGCACGGACAACATTATATCGAGTGCATCCACACTGAGCAATAATGGAAGAGGAGTCTTTAGGGTAAGAACACAGGTTTACCCAGATAATGCTGCTTTAGATGACATTGTCATTCCTGATTTCTGAACAATGAGCCCCAGTGACCAGTGATGAAATGTCAGTAAAAGCATATGTAGAATTAAAACTTCCCCATAGCCATCTCCTGTTTAAAGGTCAACAAAGGAGAAAATGTCATGTTTAGACGACTATGCAGCCAGAAGGGTGTGTAGAAATGGACAGAATGTCAATGTATATTTGAGCAGGTAGAGCAGCCAAATATTTACACTCATATTGAGCTGACAAACAAGAATGTTCATTGTTATACAGAACATGAAAGACACTAATATTTGGGAATTAAAAAGGATTCATAAAATTCCTTATTTAGATTGTTACATCAATCTCCATAACAAATGTAAAAGGTATTCATTAACAGGATGAATGATTGATTATGAATACCAATGGAATTTGCAGAGAACTGAGACAGTAATAATCCATCCATCTTTAATTCATGTTCGCATTCACATTTATTGATTTAATTAATTATTTATACGTCACTTTAATTTCCTGTATTTATAAATGATTCAACAATTTGTCAAGGATAACTCTTTCATAAAACACATTTAGTTCCTATTACTTTATAACCATGTACACATTGATTCACAAATTGTGCTTCCCCATATGACTAGCTATACAGAAATCGACTACATCAGTATGGTCTCAGCCACTGTATGAAAGATTGGGAGACATGTAAACAAAATGATCATCTCGGGACGAAAAATACTATTATATAGGGTGTAGCAAGGGGCCGTGTTCATTTTGACAGCAGTGACAGCTACAGCGCGTCTGTTCCACGAGCAGCCCTATGTTAAAATACAGCATAAAAATAAGCCCTTGGCCAGTGATAGATAGTGGTAACCAGGGAGTCAGGCTTGTTAGACAGAAACACTAAGATAGAGGGATAGGGATTTTTTTTCATTAACATGAAAGCATATCAGATTAGTGATTGAGTCACAAAGTCTAAGCGGGAATCCATCCACAAATAATATTGACAAGGCCCTTGGGGTGTCCAAATACTCCGGCTATTGCAAACCCTGAAGCATCGGTACACATCCCTCCCATGGTCATATCCTGCCTTCCATGAAAATGTGACATCATAGGAACAACAAAAGGTCATTTATATCTTGAACACAACTCATCCAGGATCCATCACCCTCACATACACCATACAAGTGGGAAGGGAAATTACAGTGAGCCGTCTCTTGGTCACTTGCTGCACACAATGATCCATGCCCACGCAAACACCCACGCCGATTCTTGTCCCCTCAGAGACGACTGGGGAAAATGCAACGTTACTAGGGCCACGACTACTTAACCTCCCACAAGGAACGTTGTCCATCAGGAGAAATTGAAAAGGCCATTACTGATTATGTGGCAGATTATAATGCCAACTCGTTACATAAAATTGCATTGTATGGAGCACTCATACGCACAGGAGTAGAGTCCACGCAAACACTCACACCAGAGGTTGTGAATGACACAGACGTGACGTCAATGGCAGCCGGAGAAGCACAAAAAAAAGAAAACTCAATCTTGAGGTGTGGGTTTCCGGGAAGGTGATGAGTGGTAATGGGGAACGGCTTGTGAAGAGATGGCATTTAAGAGGCACTTTGCAAAAAAAACTATTACTTTACACCGAGCCACGATCCGACTCCACCCACCTAGGGTTAATAGCTCCACTTTCCACCAATTAGTTGCTATAAACCCATGATCAAACAACAAAACGGGAGAGAGAAAATACAGTATAAACAAGGTGTACCACAGTCCCTTGAATATCCTTCACCAACAATTGGAGTTGAAATGTAATATTTTATCCAATACAACAGAGCGCAAACAGTAGAGTTCAGGTGACATCAGGGCTAACAATAAGTCTCCTTGTTTCAAGCAGGCGATGCGAGCTCGGAGGTGAGCATGGCGCAGGCAGCTGATATATTACCTGAAGGAAAATGGCATTAGTGGCACGGTGAGGCATGGTGGTGCAGCTATTAAAGTCCATCCATCCAGCTATGGGTCTCGAAACAAGTCTCTCTACCATTCATGAATCAGAGTAGACTCCTACTCCATGGGCACATAACTTTGCCCAAAAAGGCTAAGAAAAGGCAAAAAAAAATAGAAATAGAATCATTCTTTTTGCGTTTTTTGTTTTATTATAAAGCATGTTTAGTCTCTCTCCACGTTTCCTTTTAGTATCCTGGGCAGAGCCTTGTCTTCTCTTTGAAACATGAGATGGTGAATTGAGACAACTGAGAGGAGATGGGGGGGGGGGAAAAAAACAATCAATGAGAGCTTCCTCTCCAATATGAACTTAAGCAAATGCCTCACTTCCTGGTTTCATTATCACAGGCGGATGTTGGGAACATTTAGCATTGCAATTTGTTTATGCTTACATTGGTAACTGGTCCTCACAAGTGCGAACTTGTATGTGCACGTGAACATGCACAATACTTCACACCGCAGGCATGAGACTGAAAAGCGTTCACTAATAAGACATCTATTACAATGATAAACAACTCACCAATCAGTTTGTATTAGTCACATTTCAAAGACGAATCATACGTCTTTAAGAACAACACTTCCAGAAATGCTTTAGGTGTTTGTCCTGGCAGAGAAAATACAAAACATTTGCTATGAAATGAATTTCAAAACGAAAAATGTAAATCAATAAACCGTGTTTGTTTAGTTACGAGTCACAAAAAAAAAAATCAAATGTGTTCAAGCTGTTCCTTTGCCGCGCCATTAGTTGCCTGTTAAGGTACTTCCCTTCACTCTAATCGGCTTCTGTGCTCCATCCTACAGTGGCCTGGCGAGAATTACACAGAGAGGAGATTGAGTGGAGGTTGGAAGGGGCACTGGTGCCATGGACCATTAACCTGGGGGGGGGGTGTTTTTAGAGACTAGATGGCTTCTCTGTGGTCTCTGCTCGAGTGAGCCCCATTTACTGCTGTCCTCCGGACAGGAACATGTATGACGAGGGTATGTCCTCAGAATGTATGTATTCTAAAGCGCATGTGTTAAAGTGAGAACACAGCAATGTGTACGAGGGTGCTTAGGAAGGTACTTCTTGTGTGTGTTTGGTATGCACACACCGTACCGGGCTATGCATCAAGAGAGGAGTGGACAGAGGAAAAGGTCAGAAGAACAAAACAAAGCAATGCACCTTGGAACATGATATGATGAGCTGTTTATGGGCTGTTGTTCTTTCAGTGGACATATTGATCTCTGAGCACAGAAGAGGGTAAAATAGAGCAAACGAGAGTTGGCTTGGCGCTTCATGGTATTTTTAGAATCCGGACGAGTAGACAGACAAGGGGAATCACTCACACACACACACACACACACACACACACACACACACACACACACACACACACACACACACACACACACACACACACACACACACACACACACACACACAGTGTGTTAGAGGTAGATGGCTGATGCTTGAGGCTGTGCCTCCATTTCTTGGTCTCTAGACCCGATGATATACTGGTTTAAACATGTGCCTCACCAATACCCAGAGGTCTTTCGGAGTGGTGTACAGTTTTCTATGTAAAAAAAACGACAATATCCACACATTTGTATTGGACACACGTGTTCTTACGGACCACTACGGTGACACGAAGCGTTCTCACATTACTGCGAGAGTGGAGACAAACAGGAGGTGGAAAGGGTCCTTCATTTCCTAATCTGAATCGATTGCAACAATGGTTTCGTATGATAACTCAGTGAGTCACACAGCCCCTTGCCCCAAGGGTCACTGTAGAAATATTTATACCCTGATCAATAAGTCCATATCCACTGACCAAGATATTTATAACCTGTGAATATATTATGTATGAATGAATAGTGTGTGTGTGTGTGTGTGTCTCTCTCTCATCACTGCCGTTGTGTACCTTTATTTTGTGCTTGAGTGACGAAGGTGAATGACTAAATGAAGTTCTGTCCTGTTACACACTGTGTAAATACAATTTTGTGTGTGTGGTTAACTGTTAGGGTCTTTTACTTTTCTCTTTTTTAAGGTAGCTTAGAGAGAGATTCTATATTGTATACTGAAAATCAGGGTACTAAGCCCCCCCACCCACCCGCCTCCCAGTTCCTACAACCTAAATCACATGGATAACAACGCACTGAGAGCATGTTCTCCGCCTGCACATTCCAGTAAAAAACAAGCAACGCATTCATGGTTAAAAAATAGCTCTATACATCTCCAAGGACCTGAACGCCTTTTTGGATTTAGTGGAGGAGAATCAGCTATGAATATCTTGTTCCATTGAAGAGAGTCAAAGGAGAGGTTACATTCATATTGCATTCAAGGTAATGGGATTCAGCAGGATGCTGCAGATGGCTTTTATTGGATTGGATTTATAGGATGTCAGGAAAAGGAAACGGACAAGTGCGCCTAAAAGCATTTAGGAGAAATACCCCACGAATTAACTTGTACGGCTCACAGAGCGAGTTGTCAGGCAGCTATTCCAACGCACCTTCTCAGGTACCAGGAGGGGCAGGGGCTGATGGTCAACAGAAATAATACAAATAAATAAATAGAACAAATAAAAACACCTCAATAATTCAGAATAGCATTAACCCAGTGACCTGCATAAAGGTCAATGCTTTAATGGAGATCTACAGTAACTGTAGATAGTTTACAGTTATAGCTTCAAAAGGTACTACGGACAACACAACATTTTTACACTTTTTCTCAGCGGTTTACTATGGGTACAACAGTTCATCAAACTGGACACAAGAATGCAACTTTATTGGCACTGAGAAATACTGATTGATAAGCGCAGAATGATGATTTGTATACAAGGTGCCTTGTAGTTCAACCTGATCCAGAGACAAACAAATGGCCTGATGGGCATCCAATCTTATCAAGTGATTGGGTTGTTTGTTTTATGTTTTAAAATATAATGTAGTGAATAATTAAACTGTTTTTTCTTCTGTTTTTACATTGTAATGTTCCATTCTGTCTGGAAAGCACTTAGTGGTTTAAAGGTGCTATATATATATAAGCTATATATAAATTAAGTAAAGTTGTTTTTATTTCAGACCCAATGAAACAGCGTGTTGGCTTTAAGACAGACCTTTTAAGAAAGGGTATAATATAAATTACTTGTTCATTTGTTAGGATAGATTTTGCGGACCAACAATTTATTGAACACTCTAATGGACAACAACAGGAGTCCACCTGCCTTTCTCCACAAAATAGAATAATGTGGTTGATTTATTTAGGCAAATAAAACTGAGTACTTGTGAAAATTAGGAAAGAGCAAAAAACAAGCATTGACTATATATTTCCCCAACAAAAATACACTGTACTGAACAGTTCAAGCATATTTAGCAATTGTGGCAAACCCTCATCTAGATGAAAAGAGTAACAGAGGTGTAGTAGACCAAAGGGGAATGCAGCAGGACAGTCAGTCTAAGATTTATCATCCCTTCTTTCTCTTGTTTCTTCTTGTTGTTTGGCTCTACTATCCTTGTACTTTCACATTTGCTTGTCTCCTCTCCGTGTCTACTGACAGGTACGGGGGGCTTTGGGGCAAGAGGAAGGGAAGGGGGCGGGGTTTCATATCTACAGATAATTTTAATGTATAGCCTTGTGCACACATGCAGGGTTTAAAAGTCTGAGAAAGCGATCGGCAACATAATATTCAGCATGGTTTCTTTCCTATAGTAAAATTAAATATTGTGTCAAACCACTTTAAGAACAGGTGAGAGGTCTCCGTGGTTCAGCCTCCCTTCACAGATCTGTCAGTCTCTCTCTCACACACACACACACACACACACACACACACACACACACACACACACACACACACACACACACACACACACACACACACACACACACACACACACACACACACACACACCATTCTCCTTGTTCACCTGTCATGGAGGGTGGCTTGGACAGAAGGCTCCATGACAGGTGAACAGGGGGATTCTAGCCCTGGAAACGCTCCAGCAGCCCCGTGCGTGGACATTCACAATCGATATCAAACGCATGGAGACCACACGGCTAACCATGTGTGTGTGCTTCTGCATGTGTGTATGTGTGTGCTACCATGTGTGTCTGTGTTTACAATGGGCGGGTATCTGACAAGTGAACCTACATTTATGTATGGAGGGAGGTCACAACAGCACTTATCAAGGTCACCACTCAAGATGTAACAGCAGACAGAGTAGCTCAGGTTACAAATGCAACAGATGAATGTTGAAACAGTGGCGCAATGTTGGCGAATTCTGTAGATAAGGCGGTCACTTTCGAGAAATAGCCAACATTGTTGTATAATGTGAGCTCCAGAAATGGCTTTGCCCTTTGAACAAGCAACAAGCATTATTGATCAGAGTAGCACTTATTCGACACCATAAACAAATTATGTTTCCACTAATTATTAACTAGAAGTCTTGCCATCAGGCCCTATAATAACATTCCTTAATCCACACACACACACACGCACGCACGCACGCGCCCTCTGTGAGGCTTTTCCGGTGCAACCAGGTTTCCAATTAAAGATGTGGGCTGCTAGCCGTAGCAGAAGAAGGTTGGAAGGTGGGGAGAGAACAAGGGCAGCTGACAGGAGAGGAAAAGGAGGTGATGAGAGAGGAAGAGAAAAGAAAGGCGAGAGGCTCTCCTGCTTGTGTAATGATGCCGGGGCGAGAGAGAGATGAGAGAAGAAGTCCTGTCGTGGACACACTCGACATGGCTGTGTCTGCATGGTATTACAAGAAGTCGTATTGTTCTGGCTTGGTCCAGGGCAGTCAATATGTCGCTGCCGAAGCTAGTGCACGATTCAGCCAGTGCAAAAGTGACATCGTTGTCAGGCATACTTAAAAATAAAAATGAGAGAAACGGGCATCGGCAGGCTTTTCGGGGCTGGGCCCCAGAGAACGGCGGTGTTTAAGCTGCTTTGAGGAGGGGCAAAGTCTGAGGATCAGATCCGCTAGCATAAGGCTGCTGGGCCATGAGGGACAGCATCAGTGAGGAGACGGAAATCCTCCGACTTTAATACACTCAAAACTATTTTTCAAAAGAGTTTGAAATAAAAAAAGTTCCACTGCCATAAACAGACACAAAATCCAAACACCTAAATGAAGCCTACCAGCTGTTTACTGACCTAATTTAACAGAACGGTGTTAACATTGACTTCTCTCACAGTTATTTATTTAGAAATAAAGATAAACACAACAAAACTAGCAAACAAAGATGGTGTTTGGGGAGGTTGGGTCAAGAATTCATGCTTCCATTCAAAACATGCATTGTCCAACTGTTACATGCCAGGCTTCGACAGTGGCACTAGTGTTTGTGGGCATATCTCTTGTACTCCCTTTGTCTTCCCCACAGGTACCTCCCTCCTTTGTTCCTGATTGGGTGACCTGACGTTATAAAAGGCCACACCCCACGAAGTAGCGCTCTATCAGAACTTTGTCAGCATGTGCTACATGTGGAGTTGTTCGTTTGTCTGTTGGTCTGTTTTACCGTGTGCTACCTGCCCTTTGTGTTGTCCTCCCTTTCATCCCTGGGAAGGGGGCAAGGTAAGCTGGGAATACCTTTTACAATTCACGCACGTAGATAACCCCTTGTCTAGAAACACTGGGTAAGCGGTGGATGCCACCCACGAATGTTATGTTTTGCCAAGTTGCTTTCCTTTAGCTCCACCATCGGTCCCCTTAGCCTTCCCTTTGTGTTTCCCCACAATAAATATACTTTAACTTTTCAGTTGTTTCTCTTTAATGTTTTCCACCCCTGGTTGTTATGTTAGTTCCTTTACCCCTTAGACAGTTTAAGAACGTAACACCAACAAAAAAGATCTATGCTAGGAAAGACATGCATTAAGCCTTCGCTTTTAATTTCTAGTTTATTAGATAGCTAGTTTATTAGATAGCAAATTTTAACTTGCATTGCAACACCAACAGTGAATTTTAGATGGCACAAAAATAAAAAATACCCAGTACCGTGCCATTCCACCCACAACCCATCAGAGCAAAAATGTTCCTAGTGGTTTTCAATTATGTGTATTTTTTAGATAAAGCTTCAAACAAAAGCAAGAAAAGTTATTGTTTGTGGGGTGCTGTATTGGGAAAGATGGATGAATTTATAATTTACACTCAAGGTTAAAAACTAGAAATCACTAAAAAAAAAGGATTTAAAAACCCGAACAGAAGAGACTAGAATACAATAGTTTCTTATTCAAAAGAAAAACCAAGTCAAAGCCAGCTCCCATTGAAAGAGCCTCCTGGTCTGTGTGAACTAGTGCACTGCATGCAGACCTCCAGCAGCAAGAGCAGGAAACTCTACTCGAGAGAGCAATTAGAGCCCCACATATAAAAGGGAGCGTGCAGAAGGATGGGGAGGATAAGTGGGGCACTCATTTAAATGAACGCTCAAGCGAAGCAGAGGGGAGACATTAATGATCTACAAGGAGGGCAGGCTCACTAATTGTGCAGAGGGTGATCCCGGGAAGGTCCCTGGAATCAAAAGCAATCAAGGCCCAAATTGTGGACAAAGTGCCTTGATTGACTGCAGAATGATGTGGGAGGGGAAGAGAAGCCACATGACTGGCTGCTTAATGGCCGTGTCCTGTCGTTGTGACACACAGAACATACTGTGTATGTACATAGAAGACAAATGGATGCAAGATGTTGATATATATATCGTGTTTGTGGACTATTTGGGAAGCATTATTGAATTGACCGTCCAATTGGTAAGGCTTACACATTTAATGGATGAGGAACACATGTTTTTCCTGACACTTCCCAGGCCCAGTGGATACATCTCAATTTACCAAGCAGTGAATGTTATTTAAATTGGACTAAAAAAGTACTACCGGCTGTGAGAAAACGAAACTTTGAGCTTTTATAAAAATTAAAAAAAAAACAAAGGTGTTGAGGGCGGAGAAATGTAATCTCAGAGACTCTATTGCACTTAAGATAAGATTGGTGGAACTTAAGATCTGTTGGTGGTAAACATAAAAAATACAGTACATTTACGGCATTCATTCTTTATCAATATCCACCGTAGCTTGTGTTATGTATATGTCAAAGTGCATTTGAGCAGAAGAGACAAAATATACCATAGTCATGCTCAGTATTTGAAGTTTATCAGCTCGGGGAGGTAGGAAATTGATATGAGTGAAATGTGGCCCACTGGCTCCTGTATGCAAAACAGGTCAAGCCGAGTGGTGAGACGAAGGAAGATGAGAGGAAGTGCAAGTCAGGGTGGGAGGAGGTAGGGGAGTGGCTGCAGAGTCACATGGACGTGATTAGTCATGGCCACTTAAAAAGCAGAAGAAAGACTTTGCTTTTGGTAATTTAATTCGGAATGTCAGCAAAATAATAAAAAAGACACAAATAAATTAACTACGTCTGACCGATCCGAAGGATGAAGTACACTCATTTCAAAGCCTCAAGAGTCCTGTATTGTTATTTTTCCATCACAAACCAATACTTCCATCGACCTGAATCTCCCTTGCTGACCCTTAATGTGTCAAACACGCCTGCACTACGAATAAGCAACTTGCACACACACACACACACACACACACACACATCCTTTTTCATACATGTCAAGAATAACCCAGAGTTGGGCAGGTGGAGTGGCTCCAATGTGTGCTCCCTGAGTCACTTCCTGCCTTCCTGTGTTGCTGCCGCCTGCTCTGCATCCTCTTCAGGGCTTAGTTCCAGTACACTCATGCAAATTCAGAGACACACGTGCACATGCACACAAACACAAACACGATCATGAGTAGTTACTGTGAGGACACCAGTATCACATGTACATTTCTAGATTTCTAAGGTTGCACTTATTTTCTTTCTCATGAAAAAAGGACTCCCCAAAAATATTATTAGGTTATACTTAAGCATGGTGCTTAGCATAGTCATGCTATCTCTCAAGGTAGTGTGAGTCTCTTTTGTACAGCCCAAACTAAGCTCTATCCAGCATCGACATGTACGTGTTCCCACAGCAGTACGAAAGCTTCCAACTCATTCTCCTTTATGGCCTTGTATATTTTCGATTCTATTGTCTACCGGAAGACTCTGTGCACTTATTGATCGGCAGCAGCAGTAGTCCATAGAGTATCCATGTTGTTTCAGACTGCTTCATTGCCTTTGCTACTTTGCCTAAACTCCCCCCACCCTACCCTCTCCTCACTAGAATATTATGATGAAAGTGAATAGAGAATGGTTGCTGCTACTAAGCACCAGCGGCTCCACTGAGGCCCATTCCAGTCTATAAGCCAAGGGTTTGGTTCTGAAAAATCACGGCCGCTTCATTGGGAAAGAAAGTCTGACTGTGAAGGGGATGGTAATTGTGAACACAGGTTACACCGACGGAAAACTCAATGAGAGAAGTCCTAGATAAAGGCCAAATCGAGGACTATGAGCTTCAGAAAGAGCGAGTGAGCGGGCAACAGCTGGGGTTTCTTCTTCTGTTTCTCTATGCACAAGGGTGAACCTGTGAGTGCAGCAGCAAATAAAGACATTCATTTGTGACTGAGTGGAAGTGGTGACTTTTTGAGCTCCTCCGAGCACTGACTTCAGCAGCCAACTGTGTGTGCCTTCAAACATGGATGAATATGGAGTAGATCAGGAAGGGCACATATAAACAGGAGCAGTTGGTTATAAACGGGAGCAGTTGGTTTTACATGTTAATGCACACTCCTTTCTAAAGAACTACTGTTGAAATTAGGTATATAGGATAATTTCAACATCTACTCTTATTATTATTATAGGGCCAAGCACAAAGTGCGAGACACCCTATTGTAATTGTTAGTTTTTTTGTAATTGTTAGTTTTATTGTTATTATGCTCAGCCAAAACCGCCCAGTTGCTTTTCATGAATCTTTCCACAATGGTAGAGGGTGACAAAAGATTGCCAAATAACAAAATGTACACGGATTTGCCCAATGGTGGCATTATAGCAAAGGTCTGAAAATGCAAACTTTGAACAAGCATATCTCATGACCCCTTTGACCTACAACTTTGTACACATACCTATCTCGTAATGATGAACAAGTTTGCCTCAAGAACCCATAAGTCAAGGTTATCCGGTCTGAAGTTCATCCAAATTGGACAATAGGGTGCTACAGTGGTCAATTGAAAATGACAACTTTGAACAAGTGTATCTCCTGACCTACGGTCATGAAACTGTGTGCGTATCACCAGACCATAGCTGAGATTATTCCATCGCCATCAACCCTATGAAAACAAAGGTCGTAATGGTCTGCATTAGGCTTGGCCCCCAATAAATGTGTTTGCAGCTTCTATTATTAATATTAATATTAAGAGCCCAAGATGTGCATGAGGCTTGCAAATATATGAACATCACATTCAAAATAATGCTGTAAGATTTGTATACTAGTCTTTTACTTGAACCACTGCATTGCTGTAGTAACATCTGGTGTTTAACTCGTTAAGCATATGGCTTCACATTATAGGACTAAAATAACACTTATTGATCCCCAGGCGGAGAAATCATCCGCCCAGCCATCCTCAAATTGTGTTCTATAGTGGCTTATTTATGGCGTTATCAGCAGTACTAGCAAAAAACCTAATCAATTCTCTAATCACATTTTTATGGATGGCCTAGTGTGAAGTCTATACGTCTTTCAGTGCACTAATGCCTTTCCTGTAGTGCTCCCACAGGGCTTAGCAGAGAGTGCACTGAACCTCAGTTAGTTGCCACGGTTAGTTGAATTGAATTAAACCAGAGCACAACATCCGTTTACTAGCCTTTAGGAGTCCTCATTAAGAGTTATGGAGGTGTGATGCGGCGATAGCGGGTGCCGCGGCCACGGCTTCCCGCTCCGTCAACCTCGGAAGTACAAGTATATTAAATAAACATGCAAAGAATAATTTCAGGCTCAATTTGAGGCTGGTGCCCAAGCTTTGCTATCTGAAACAAAAAGTGGTTTGAATCATCTGTTCAGTCAAGCACTGAGCGCCCATTATTATTGGAATTGATTTCAGAGTGCATGTGTGTGCGTCATACGATTGCTCTACCTCCCCTCCAACACTCCACAGAGAGTTGGATGCAAATGCACCGGAAAGATGTACTGTATGTCAAGAAGAGGCAAAGACCTGAGCCATATAGACACATTGACGTTGGCCTCGGCCGCGGGCTGCCTTTCATGTGATTTGGGTGTTGCTCAAAGCCAATCACAGGCGGGGGGTTTTAGCTGCAGCATACTGATAATGTAAGGTATATTTGGAGGAGTGAACAGCGAGGACACACACACACACACACACACACACACACACACACACACACACACACACACACACACACACACACACACACACACACACACACACACACACACACACACACACACACGAGATGGAAAGTGTCCTAACAAACTGATGTTTGCAATTAGCTATAATAACAAGGCAAGGGAATTAAACTCATATACATCAACTACCATCAAACATGTAACAAGTAGGCAACAACAGGCAGAGAAGTCCCAAACCAAATCTCCGGCGAACCAAGAGAAAGGCAGGGGGTGGGATGTGGAGGGAGAAATCGAGAGGGGGAGATATTAAGGGTGACATACAAAGACCAAATGGAATCTTTGAATATATATATGCATGTCTTGAAAGAGAATAGGGGAGCAGAGCAAGCACACTGCATTGTAAAAACAAAAAGAAATTAAAGCTCCAAGGAGCTGTGTGCGGGACCTCGCCGAGTCCGTCGGGGCGTGTCGTGGATAGTGTCGCGACAGGTTGGCGTCCGACGCGGTCCATGCAGTGTGCGGTAGACCGGGGCGTTCACAGGGAAACTCGTAGTAGCTAACATTAGGGTTAGGGAATGGCACAAACGGCATCACAGCTTGACATTCGATTCAAAGTGGCCAACTTTGACGATACGCCACGGACACGCCCTGTGACGTAGAGTCGCAAAGAGCACAATGTTTGTTCGGCACCATCTTCTGACTGTACTGATGGATTTTGAAGCAGAACAAACAAATTCCCTGGGGGGAGTTTGTTCACAAACATTGGGAAAAAAGACCACTGAATTCAAAATGGCCAACTTTGACGGCACGCCATGGACACGCCCTTTGACGTAGAGTCGCAAATATCACAAGCTTTGTTTAGCACCATGTTCTGATTGCACTGATGGATTTTGAAGCAGAACAAACAAATTCTCTGGGGGGAGTTTGGTCACAAACATTGGGAAAAAAGACCACAGAACCAACTTTGACGGAACGCCACGGCCACGCCCTTTGACGTAGAGTCGCACAGAGCACAACGTTTGTTCAGCACCATCTTCTGACTGTACTGACAAATTTTAAAGCAGAACAAATAAAATCCCTGGGAGGAGTTAGTTCCCAAACATTGGAAAAAAATACCACTGAATTAAAAATGGCCAACTTTGACGGCACGCCACGGCCACGCCCTTCGACGTAGAGTCGCAAATAGCACAACTTTTCTCAAGTAACATCTTGTGAGTGAACTGAAGAATTTTGAAGCCCAAGGGACAACTCCCCTGGGAGGAGTTCGTTCAAATACAACGGCAAAAAACATCACGGAATTGAATATGGCCTACTTTGACGGCCCGCCACGGCCACGCCCTTTGACGTAGAGTCGCAAATAGCACAACTTTTCTCAAGTTCCACCTCCTGAATGGATAAAAAAAATTTGAAGCCCAGGCGACAAATCCTCTGGGAGGAGTTCGTTCAAATAGGAGGCGAAAATTGAAAAATGTCAAAAATTGAAATGAAAATATCTGACTTCCGGTGGGTTTTGGGGTATGGGTCCAAGAGGCTTTTTTGTAGGTCTTGGACTGTTACATGGGCCTACCGAGTTTCATAAATATCCGTGAAACGGGGTGTCGGGGCTGCTTTTTAAAATTCCTGTAGGGGGCGCTACAACCACGACAAACATGATTTTTGGTACCTGAGCTCCGGGCACTAGTCTACACATGTCCTGTGAATTTCATATTCATAACTATTACGGTCTTTGTACAGTGATTTATGCTGACATTAGAGCGCCACCTAGTGGCGGAATTTTTTTCTCCTTTTAACGTAAGCCTCAGGGAGCCATGTGCTATCATCGTACCAAGTTTCGTTTAAATCGCACTTGCCGATGTGGAGATATAAACTTCTTAATTTTAAAGAGCGCCACCTAGTGGCGATGGTCTGAAAATTTGTACGATGCTTTATGGAGGTATAAGGAACTATTGACTAAAGTTTGGTGTCGAACAAACATACGAAAGTGGAGAAATGGTCCACTTGCTTTTTTGACGTAAAATTTACACAAATTAAAATATTTATAGCGCGCTTATTTTTTGAAATATTAAAAAACTTTGAATTACTTTTTTTCATGGGACAGTCTGGAGATGCTACCTGTGAAGTTTCGTGCGAATCAAAGAAAGGGCGCATGGTTGCAACCTATGGACGTAGTATTTGCGAGTTTTCGCGCTGTAGCGAAAAAAAAATGTAGGCGGAAGTGGGCGTGGCCTATATGAGGAGGTGCAGCAATGTGTCCTGCATGTGTGGATATAAGGTTTATGAATGTGCGACCAAGTATGCAGGAGTTATGAGCGTTACGGAATTTGGTCAAAAATAGCGCCACCTAGTGGTCTTCCAAGTGTGCGACATGAACGTGACGCATAGAATATATAAGTTTTCACCAGGCCTGGTAACTTTGCCAAATAAAAACAGTCAAATGTTTACGTTGAGATGGTGCAAATCGCCGGCAAAGTCGCTAATAATAATAAGAATTAAAGCTCCAAGGAGCTGTGTGCGGGACCTCGCCGAGTCCGTCGGGGCGTGTCGTGGATAGTGTCGCGACAGGTTGGCGTCCGACGCGGTCCATGCAGTGTGCGGTAGACCGGGGCGTTCACAGGGAGACTCGTAGTAGCTAACATTAGGGTCAGGGAATGGCACAAATGGCATCACAGTTTGACATTCCATTCAAAATGGCCAACTTTGACGATACGCCACGGACACGCCCTGTGACGTAGAGTCGCAAAGAGCACAATGTTTGTTCGGCACCATCTTCTGACTGTACTGATGGATTTTGAAGCAGAACAAACAAATTCCCTGGGGGGAGTTTGTTCACAAACATTGGAAAAAAAGACCACTGAATTCAAAATGGCCAACTTTGACGGCACGCCATGGACACGCCCTTTGACGTAGAGTCGCAAATATCACAAGCTTTGTTTACCACCATGTTCTGATTGCACTGATGGATTTTGAAGCAGAACAAAAATTCTCTGGGGGGAGTTTGGTCACAAACATTGGAAAAAAAGACCACAGAACCAGCTTTGACGGAACGCCACGGCCACGCCCTTTGACGTAGAGTCGCAAGGAGCACAATGTTTGTTCAGCACCATCTTCTGACTGTACTGACACATTTTAAAGCAGAACAAATAAAATCCCTGGGAGGAGTTAGTTCCCAAACATCGGAAAAAAATACCACTGAATTAAAAATGGCCAACTTTGACGGCATGCCACGGCCACGCCCTTCGACGTAGAGTCGCAAATAGCACAACTTTTCTCAAGTAACATCTTGTGAGTGAACTGAAGAATTTTGAAGCCCAAGGGACAACTCCCCTGGGAGGAGTTTGTTCAAATACAACGGCAAAAAAGATCACGGAATTGAATATGGCCTACTTTGACGGCCCGCCACGGCCACGCCCTTCGACGTAGAGTCGCAAATAGCACAACTTTTCTCAAGTTCCACCTCCTGAACGGATAAAAAAAATTTGAAGCCCAGGCGACAAATCCTCTGGGAGGAGTTCGTTGAAATAGGAGGCGAAAATTGAAAAATGTCAAAAATTGAAATGAAAATATCTGACTTCCGGTGGGTTTTGGGGTATGGGTCCAAGAGGCTTTTTTGTAGGTCTTGGACTGTTACATGGGCCTACCGAGTTTCATAAATATCCGTGAAACGGGGTGTCGGGGCTGCTTTTTAAAATTCCTGTAGGGGGCGCTACAACCACGACAAACATGATTTTTGGTACCTGAGCTCCGGGCACTAGTCTACACATGTCCTGTGAATTTCATATTCATAACTATTACGGTCTTTGTACAGTGATTTATGCTGACATTAGAGCGCCACCTAGTGGCGGAATTTTTTTCTCCTTTTAACGTAAGCCTCAGGGAGCCATGTGCTACCATCCTACCAAGTTTCGTTGAAATCGCACTTGCCGATGTGGAGATATAAACTTCTTAATTTTAAAGAGCGCCACCTAGTGGCGATGGTCTGAAAATGTGTACGATGGTTAATGGAGGTATATGGAACTATTGACCAAAGTTTGGTGTCGAACAAACATACGAAAGTGGAGAAATGGTCCACTTGCTTTTTTGACGTAAAATTTACATAAATTGAAAATATTTATAGCGCGCTTAATTTTTGAAATATTGAAATACTTCCAATTACTTTTTTTCATGGGACAGTCTGGAGATGCTACCTGTGAAGTTTCGTGCGAATCAGAGAAAGGCGCATCATTGGAACCTGTAGACGTATTATTTGCGAGTTTTCGCGCTGTAGCGAAAAAAAAATGTAGGCGGAAGTGGGCGTGGCCTATATGAGGAGGTGCAGCAATGTGTCCTGCATGTGTGGATATAAGGTTTATGAATGTGCGACCAAGTATGCAGGAGTTATGAGCGTTACGGAATTTGGTCAAAAATAGCGCCACCTAGTGGTCTTCCAAGTGTGCGACATGAATGTGACGCATAGAATATATAAGTTTTCACCAGCCCCGACAACTTTGCCAAATAAAAACAGTCAAATGTATACGTTGAGATGGTGCAAATCGCCGGCAAAGCTGCAAATAATAAGAATAAGAATAAACGAAGCAATTTCAATAGGGACCTTCCAGTTTCACTGGCTCGGTCCCTAATAATAATAAACGAAGCAATTTCAATAGGGACCTTCCAGTTTCACTGGCTCGGTCCCTAAAAAGGCTCATCTTCACAAGGTGCTTCTCATTAAAAGGATCTGCAGGTGCAGCTGCAGAACACACGCTAGCCAAATCCCGACTCAAGTTGAAGCCTTACTTAAATCACACCAAAACCCTTCTGGGGGAGCTGGTGCACCAAAGCCGTGAAAAACAATTAGTGAGACAAGACTGTATTTGGTTTGAAAGGAATTGAGAAACATTAATACATGTTGTGGGGCCTAACCAAAGAACATGTGTGTTAAAGAATAGGAATAAATAGGGAAATGGTCCAATATGGACATAATTAGAAATTGCGTGGCTAGGCTTTTGCCTTTGTGTAAAACTTGGCAGATACTGTGAGTTCACTAGAAGATACAAAATGTAGATGGAATAGAGCTAGTCAGAACACATCAATTCTGAAAAATAGCTTGGCTGCATAGTACCCATGGGGTTGTCATGAGAGCAAAATAATACAAG
Source organism: Merluccius polli (assembly GCA_030340625.1). Classification (NCBI taxonomy): domain Eukaryota; kingdom Metazoa; phylum Chordata; class Actinopteri; order Gadiformes; family Merlucciidae; genus Merluccius; species Merluccius polli. Next base: position 328,191 of record JAOPHQ010000576.1, read on the forward strand.
TTTCAGTGCTTCAACCCTCCAATGATTTGTGGCTGACATGTAGCATAATGTGTACACACACACACACACGCGCGCGCACACACACACGCACACGCTAAATGTTTAGCAAGACAGAACCGGGCTGGTTATGTATAGCTTGAGGCCATTAAACAGGCCATTCTTAGGCTGAATCCAACTCCCACTCAAAGTCAAAGAGGTCAAAATGGCTGCTGGAAAACGAGAAAAGGAGCACTACACCAACTGAAATGTAAAACTCGCAGAAGCTTGGACTTGCATGTAAAACAGGACTAGACAAACTTGAATGTTACCATCGAATAGAGACACAAGCGTTGGCCTGGATAAGGAGGCATATAGGCATTCTGGTCATGTATGGACCAACAAACCAACCGACCAGAAGCCGTGGGTGCTGGGTCAGGTCAGTTTTCTTTTTAACTCTACGTCTGTATTGATATTAGGGCTGCAACGATTAGGCAATTAATCGAAAATGAAACAATCGTTGCAGTTCAATTAAAATATTTGGTTCATGGATCAGTATAAAAGGAATAGTTAGTTTTTTATTGGCTGCTTTTTTGATAAAGCAAGCACATTTAAGACATCACTTTGGACTGGTAACTTGTGATGACATTTGCTATTATTTATTACATTGTATAGACTAAATGATTAATCTATTCATCAAGAAATGGTTGTTATATTAAATCGACTATGAAAATAATCGTTAGTTGCAGCCCTATTGGGTAGCAAAGCTGGTATCACATAGCACCAACAAACAAAGCTCATACAGAACCACAACAATGTTATGAATATGTTTATTTAATATTATACTTTGGGAAAAACCTAGCGAGCCTGTTTGAATATTGTGGAAGATATGCATTCTTATTTTTTTGCTTCTTTGAAAATGTCAACAAAGCCAAACCTGATCCAGCATACATTGTTTGTTTCAAAAGGTGAAACAAGTAACATAATACACACACACACACGCACGCACGCACTAGATGTGATCACCTCTTGATTACATGTGAAATACATGTGTACTATTTTTTGGAGTATTGTTTACATGCATCAGCAAAAAAAACAACATTGAATGTAGTCACAAGATGAAACAGAGGTTTAATGTAAACACTAACTTATAAAATGTAACTGGAGAGAGCAGGTGGCAGAAGGGAGACCCTGCAAGCCTTTGTCTGAAATGACATTCAGTGCATACCTCACTTCAGTAATATGGCGTATTTCCAAGTTAAATATCCATGTTTGGATTATATTAGTGCTGGACAAAGCATGGAAGGAGGAATATGATTTGATCATTCGGGATAAGATTGGATTATGCAAAAGTGACAAAGCGTACCTTGAGAGAGGAGAAGCAAACGGAGAGATTCATGGCAACGAAGTGGAACTGAAATACGTAGCCACAAAGGCATCAAGAGAGCATGGTAAGGGCCAATGCATTTAATGTTGGCCTTAACTTCACTTTAGGACTCATTTTAATGATATGCATGTGTATGGCAGTTTGTTGTTTTTCTGAACACCCAACCGACACTTCTGGCGAGAAGTGAGAGTGACACAGAGCAGCATTCTCAGCCGCCCACGGGATCGTATTTATTATAACACAGTTTAAGACAAGGAAATTAAATGTCAGCTATGTCCAGAGGAAATTATCGAAATGCTCGATGGAGTGAAATCTCATATCATAAGATCCATTTTATCCATATATTGCCCATGCATACCTCTGGTTAGCCAGATTTCCTTTTTTCATATGCTCCATTATCCGTGTCTTTCACATCCTTCGTCAATTTCTAGTTTGTTCCCTTGCGGTTCTGATCCTCCATTGTGCTTCTATTCTTCATCCCTTTCTCAACAACCATCCCAAATAATACTTGATAAGTACTGCTGTCCATCTCAACCTCAGGGGATAGAAAACTATGCAGGCATAGTTTTCCATGCCCACATTTGGATCCATTTCTAGATGACTACAATTCAATTTCCTCTATGATGAGGTCTCTTCCTGGCTCGCCCTCACCACCAGCTCCCCCGCTGCACAGACCCCTTGCTGTGCTTTCTGTCCAGGTAGGGTGTGGTGTGTTTAGGATCGGTGGGTGAGGGCAGCTAAGGCCATCTGCTGCTGCTCTAAGGAGTACCGGCAGACAGACTAATCAGACAAGAACTAGGAGCCACCCCATTTGAGGCTTGTATATACTTAGAGGCCCGTCTTCAGACGATGCAGTACAAACATGTTGCAAGTAGACCAAAACTGTGGAAGTGCTTCCCTTAGACATAACTTTGGCAGGCAAAAGATAAAGCCACTAAATCCCAAATCTAACCCTAAAACCTAACCCTAAAACAAAAACCAACCCCTAAAGCCTAACCTTACCCTACCCAACCCTTAAAATCTAACCCTTAAAAACCCTAAAACAAAAACCAACCCCTAAAGCCTAACCTTACCCTACCTAACCCTTTAAAGCTAACTTAAAAACCCTAAAACAAACCCCTAAAAAAACCTACTGCTTTTTCCTATCATTCTGAGGCTGATGTCATTGTTTGTCAGTGTTAAAAGTGAGGATTATCATAGATGGTGGGTACACATCATACTACATGTTCATGGTAGATAGGCTACCTGCCAGTCTATACATCTATAGGCCTACTTTATAGACATGTATTGACATTTTGTCATGTAGGATATTCAATTGTAGTATTTTTAATACAATTGAATATATTTTTAATTATTTTTAATTTTAGGCCTATGTGAAAGTCCTCAGGAAGAAAGTCAAATGGAAATAAATGAATGAGTCAGTGAACTTACTTCTACTGACACAGCACACAATCTTAATGATTCTGAATTTTGTTTTTTTGTATTGGTTAAATTTACATACAGTTACTTGAATTTACATAATTATCTTTCAACATTGTGAGGGAAGATTTTCAGATATCCTCAATAAATATCAACTATAACGAGGTGCTTGACTGCAAGGAAAGCAGGACTTTGATCACAGATCTAGCATCCTCATTCTCCAAACTGCGGCAGACTGACTTTTCACAAATTCACCCCTTTAGCCCAAGGACTGCAGCTGTTGATTACAGAGCCAACTCTGTAGCACTCGCTTTAAATTGTGCATGTCCTCCGTTATATGCACATTAAACTGAACTAAACTTTTTCGACATCCAATTGATGGTAACACATTTACCATCAGAACACCTCGAGAGATAGCGTTGTCCCATCATTCATTAGTCACATACAGGTCTCAGCTAGAGAATGTTGGCAAATGAGATTGAGTGACACAATGGTGTCTGTAGCTACATTTACATGTCAACTAGCAATTAATAATACCCGACAAGTAAGAAGGGTAAAATAATGCATACATATTTGACACAAAAACGCACAAAAATACTTGATTGTTTCTACATTTATAAAAGCCCACTTAGAAACCCAGGAAGGCAACTGCATGAGTACTAGATTTGACAATGAGTATATTTGAATGGCAGTGCACATTGTGTCAAATCTTGTGAATACATTTCACCTGATAGCTTTCATTTCATGTGGAGGCGGAAGTAGTGCGTTTGCTGTCAAGGACAAACAAAACAGTCTAGGTGAATAGGTGAATCGTGTTAGAGATTTGTGCGTATGTGGTTTGTTTTGGCTCTTTAACAACATTTTCTTTGCTGATGAAACCATCTGACATGCAGTACCGAGTGTGTAGTATGCATGTGTGTACAGTCCATTCAAATGTAAAATAGATTTAGATTTAAATGTCTTCATTCTATGTCTATCACTTTCTCACATCCACAAACACTGAAAGTTATGTAAATGTTGACCATATAATACCATAAACAGAGGCATGCCAGAGTGCCTGCAACCATGGGCACATAAACCAAATCACTGTTTTCCTGTGTAGTTTGTGGTGAATTGCAGTGCGTAAAGAATAGAAAATCAAAAATTGTAATTTGTATTCAAATCAAAAAATGTCAGCGGTAACACTCTGTGTGTGTGTGTGTGTGTGTGTGTGTGTGTGTGTGTGTGTGTGTGTGTGTGTGTGTGTGTGTGTGTGTGTGTGTGTGTGTGTGTTCACTCACTCGTGGTTGCCAGTTCTCATATTGCTTCTGCAGGTTGGCTCCGATGGTCTCCAGGGCCTTCTGGGGACTCATCGACAGAGGATCTGGCAAGACGGTACAAAAAGTGTAAACACAGCATGACCACACAAAGTGCACCAACCCAGTGTTGCGGTTCTCCCCGCATCACAATAACACCAGACTTTAGACCAAAGCTCACAGACCAGAAAACAAATGTATTATTCAGCAGGAAGACGACTGTGAGATGAGAGCAAACCAAATGTCTCATATCTTGACAGCCACATCCTAACATGACTCAAAACCTCCATTTGCCCTAACAAAACAATTGACAACAGCTTTGCGTTACACAAAGCCATGTAGCCGTGCTTCCCTATTCCAATATTGTTTCCTCCTCAAATAAGACAAAATTTGCCATAACGCACAGGAAGAAAAACAAATGAGAGAAAATCAATGTGGCTGAAGGGATTGCAGTATATGGATTGAGCGTGTATCAAATTCTGCTCAGTAGGCAGAGAATAATGTATTGACGGAATAGCAGGGGATATTGATACGCTTTATGCAGAGACAATTAAACCACTGCTGAGATGATAAATTGAAGCCTCATTGTGAGAATATGCATCATTTCAACAACAAGGGGGGTTGGTTAGTGTGTGTGTGTGTGCGTGTGTGTGCGTGTACAAAAGATAAAACATGATTGCAGACATGATTGCAAACAGTGTTGTTGTGGTGATTCACATATGCTTTAAATAATGGAATTTGTCTTTGGTTCAAAATACAATGCCACCATAAAACATTTTTTGCACAATGCAAGAACCACCGGGTGCAAGCAAAAGCAGAAAACATTTCAAACTTTTGTTTGAAAAGTTTAACTCCAGAGATATAATAAAAGGTCTCGAGGGACAAAGAGAAAAGAATCCCTTCTCAATACTCTTCCTATGTCTGTGCTTTGTATTTGTCAGGTGTTCAAGTTCATATTGGGATCAACTTCCTGCACATTACATTTCCTACAAACTGTCAACACATTTTTAAAAACAAGTTCGGACTAATACAGTCTGTGTGAAATTCTTATGAAAAAAAATAAAGTTTGCAGATCCGTTTAATTAATTTTTCATCCCCTTCATGCAGCAGAAATACATGTTTTTAATGTTAAATTAAATACAATTAATTACATAAAGAAAACGATCTCATCAGATCAGAAAGCTGGCAAAATCGTATGACACATCCATGTATTGAACATACATGAGCATGAAACAATGCATCAAGTACTGCGAGTGATTAAGTCATTCACATTCTCACCTATCCAGCATTCCAGTCTGGCACAAGGGGAGGTCTTCACCACATCAGGGGGGTCCACTCCCACGTTGAGACACAGCACCAAGGCAACGCTCACCGTCTTCATCTAGAGGAGACAGAACCACAAAGCCACCCGCATGATAATAATGTCAATCTTTTTTTAAACAAACGCTATTGCTCTTGAGATTGATGTCTGAACCCCACATGACCAGACTGGGCCTGTCAGGTTTGTGACAAGCTGTTCAGTTGGTGCCGAGTTAGTTTCACTTTCTGTTTCAGACATTCATAGCTATTCTTTACTTAGCCTTGATATATTTTAAATTAAGGGGTATGAATAATTTCATATAATAGTATTAGAAATGTTGCAGTTTATTTACACAAAAATAGCATAATAATAGCATAATAATTGTCTTTGCCAAAATTGGAGAAAAGCATTTGGGATTTTGGCAAAAACAAAATACATGGATTATGAGGCAATACAAATATTTTGGATATTTATTGAGGTTGTAATAGGAAATATAAGAAAAACATAGAATTAGACCGGCCTTATCCTTTAGGTTCTGTCCAGCTTGGGCTGGGACAGAATTTTTCTAATGCTGTGGTTGGATCAGAAGGGGGCTCAGATGTAATGTCCTCATGCTTTGGTCCAATTGGGTTTAAACTTCCAGTCCGATACAAATTCGACTTCAAGGTGCCTTTGAGCACTTTGAAGTACACCTAGTTAGTAGACCACCATCCTGGTTAACCCGGTATACCTTCTACACTCATGTCATGCCCTGCCTGCAGTAGAACACTGCAGCTATATCGCAGTGTGCTTCCTCAGCTGAAATGCTCCTGGACCAACAGTGTGCATCTGACAGTTGTATATAGGTTAGTAGTGGCTCCGAGTCTTCTGGAGAACCATAACACAGAAGTGGAAGCCCACTGGGAGAAAGCCGGGTCAGGGAAACAATCTCTGAAACAGGGCAACGTCGATCCTCTGGGCACAGGTCACATTTCCCTCGCACACGCACACACAGGTTCCTTTAGCACAGGCCCAATATAGTGACAAACACTGCAGTACTCAAGGACACCCAGAAAAATGCACACATTTAGCATGTTTTCTTCTGCCCAACATATGAACTTATCTGTTAACAATATCAGGTTCGGGTGGGGAAAATATAAACACTGAAACAATGATATAGATATCAAATGAAACATTGCATCAAATCAATCATGAACTCAGGAAATTCCATCACTCTCCATAGCTATGTAGTGACGCTTTATATAATGCATGGAAAGCACATTTAGTTAGTCATTGGCCCTGCACTGATAATGGAAATGACTCGTCAGTGAACGTCAAGGCAATTAAATACAATGATATAACAATGTGTAAATATCGTCTTTAGCCAATTGGAAATTAACTTTTCAATCTAAGCTTTTTTTATATGCACCTGTAATATTTCCAGCTCGTCACCTCAGTAATTCTTCAAGGTATGTCATCAGGTCAGAAATAGACAAATCACTGAACTTTGGACTAATCAGGCCAATCAATAAATGTCTGTCCAGCTTTATTAAAATTTTTAGGTGTTGGCTGAAAAGCTTGCTGAGATCTACCAACCTAGATTTGCTAAAGCAGAATGTGTTCTTCCCCATCAGAGGAACTAAAGTTTGTTGCCGGGGTATGTTGCAATATAAAGCCGTCTTCTGCTGTTGTGAGCTCAATCTCTCTTAACACTACCTACACACATATTACTGGAAAATTACTGCATGTGTATTTAGTGGGCAAAAAGATAATAGATCAAATAAATGTTACCAACAAGAAGGTATGGGATGGAGACCGCTATATCAACCATCTAGTAGGGGTGCAAAAGTGTACTTGAGTGAATGAGTACTCATCAAGCAAATCATCAACAATTACAAAAATATTGTAACCAAAAATCGCTTTGTAGTCATTCTGTCGAAACTGAAAGTGAAATGCATAGTTGCATAGCTGCTGTGGTGGTGTATTCAAACAATTATACATCTCAATAGCATCTTATGCAGTTTGAACGTAGTTTTTTTTTGTTAGAAAGAAATTGGAGAAACAGATATTCACACTCTGCGCTCACTGGTATGAGCCCCAGTGTCTAGCATCGTCTACCTGCCCAGGCGACGGGGCTTCCAAGCAAAGCGTTGGGCAGCAGCACTCCTCTCTCCATCGTTCGGTCAATATCTCTACGCAATAGGTGAATTACAAAATGCCATGCCCTGCCCTAAAAAATAGCCTTACAGAAACACAATTCAACTGGATACGTCATGTTTCAAAAATTCTGCAATGGATACAACATTAAAATCGCTGTTGATAAATGTGTATCCTGCTAACACTACAACAGCAAAAAAATGCGTGACAAGCCGAGCTCCGGTGTGGGTGCAACGCACACGGACTGTATAAAATACAGATTAAAACTGACTTTCGATATATGTCTAAATCAGTGGAAACTGGGGACGGGACATTTTTTAACTAGATTTGGACCACGTATTTGATTGATATTTTTTTGTATTTCTTGCATCCCTAAACAAACAAGCAATTCCTGTAGTCGTGAGGTGTACGGTACACAGGATTATTTAAATTGAGATCTCTGTCTCAGGCATCATTCTTTTCCAAAAGCCAAGCTCGCCACAATACGAAGTAAAGAATGGATTTGGCAGCCATTTCAATGTTTAAATGAGGACACATTAACAGCCTACTCATAATAACTGGTTAATCATTTAATAAACATGAATAGACTAAGCGTGTTTTTGTCCATCCAGTGTATTTTCTGTTCAGGCGCTCACGCATGGCGCTGCTCTGGAATGCCATAGAATCGTTGCACAATGTGCATCCCACCTTTTTGTTTTGTGACAGTTACCTGTCACAAACTTACCTTCCAAGCCTTGGGTCCTTGGAAACTTTTACACTGAACCTTGTTCGTAACCAAGTTTGACACAGCTGCAGCCGAAATCTTTTGGAAATGAGTGGAGCCGAAACTAATTGACATTGCACAACAATAGCACAATAGTAAATGTGTAATAGTCTTCATACAATAGTGCAAAGATCATAAGTGCAGGTGTTCCATAAGCGGCGGTTACCGGCTAAATAGCCTACTACTCGATCCACTTGGGCCGGCTACTTTTTTCCCGCTTCGAAGACGCGGTTGAAGCATAGGCTGTATAAAATAATGTTGAAGACACAATGAGTAGGGGTAATAGTAATTATATAATGGTAGGACAGCAGTCCAGAATTGCATTCATGTGAAAATACACAGTATTCAGTTTGCTTATTAACGCCATTTTAATAAGCATTAGGAGGACATTAGCCTGTATGAAAAACACTTAGCGCTTGGGTCGTCATTTAACTTAAGTGTTTCATGTAACAAATTAACAAATGAAATAACGTAGAAGTTAATATGTGCCGTTATGTCCCACAGTCAATCTGTGTTTTATGATCTGCTAATTTTTTGTTCATCTCATTGAGGCTTTACAACCTATTCCTGTTAAAGTTCATGTCCAATTTTGTTACGAACATTTATTCCCGTCGATAGTGGATAGCCAATATGCAGCAAGTGTCAGGGCTTTCACTATAAGTGCAACAGTGAAATAAATTAATACAAGCACACCGAGCTGCAGTAAGCAACCAGTTTAGCTACCGCTTACAACAGATAACTGACAAGCGAACCAATGTCAAAAAATAATTGAGAATCTGCCAAGACTTAAATAAATGATGTCAGGAAAAAGTAAGTAGATATGAACATGTCCCATTGCATTTAACCTAAGCTAGGCAGAGACAACAAGAAAGGCAAAGAGGATATAAAGGGGTTATCACTGAGACAACATAGTGGAGGCTTACAGAGGGCAGAGGCATTTGAAGACGCCCTTTATACCAAGTGAATGCGCCATTTTAGTCAATAACAAATGTCTTTATTAAGTGGGTGTGGGTCAGACGTGTGTTAATTTAAATGGTGACATTAATCTAACTGGAAAGTCTAAACAAAATTAGACTTTAATACAAGTCCACTGGACTTCATGGATTTCCAATAAACTCATAAATCCTGGCTATGGGGAAAGACAGGCACAAGAGAGAAGAGAGATAGAAACAGAGAGAGAGAAGAGAAAGGGAAAGAGAAGGTTAAAAAAAGCAAAGACCACAAATAGGCCTGCACGATATCAGCAAAATGTGCGATGTGCGATCACACTGTTCAATATTGCGATGACGATATGACTTGCGATAAATAAGAAAATATTTAAGTTTGCATACTCTTTCAGATTTTTCAGCTTTAATAGATTCCCTGCTTTTAGGTACTCTCAAACACTGAATAGCTGATGGTAATTACATAAAAAAAAGGGGAAATAATATTCTTGTGCATGCTTTTATTGAAACCCACATAACATTAATTTACATGTTATTGTAAAAATAAATTAAAGTTTCCTTACCCTGCTCTCAACAAAAACAAAAAGTATCTATTGAAATAAAAGAATCTCAGGGGGAAAAGAGCTTAAATAAATAACACAAATAAATTCTGGATTGGATACTGGCTGGACTCGCGGGATCACGCGAGAACTACAAGACCACGTGAGAATCAGGAGACCACGCGATAATTTGTAGATGTCAAAATAGAATGCTCTATGGCTTTTACTATTTCACTTCCTGCCCGGTCGGTCTGCTCCATAGACATATATACATAGACGCCTTATGACGTGATGGAACGTAACCCAGCGTCGCCGCCATATTGGTAGGGGGTCCTCACTCTAGTCTAGCATAGGAGTCAACGGGAGAGCAAGCTATGCCAGTATTTTGTGCAGCTTAAGGCGCAGTATTGACACCAGATCGCGTGGGATTACCTTTCACAAGTAAGATTGAACAATAATTCTTATTATTAAAAAAAAAAAATAATTCATCCTGTATCATAAATAAATCTCTGCCATTTGTAACAAACCAAACCGTGTGAAAATCCGGTAAAAATTCGGGGAGTTATGCTTATTATTGTAGTTGGGGATACGCCTTCCTCCATAGAAATGAATGCACTGGGGGCGCACTGGGCCCCCCTCCAAGATGGCGGCCGCGCTGCTACGTCAGCTCTAACGGGCAGCGTCAGTCTATGAGGCGTCTATGTATATATGTCTATGGTCTGCTCTGTTTAAATTGACGCGGTTCAGCAGCGGCTCGCGTCACCGGGGACGTGAGCATCGCGGTCACCGCTGCTGATCGCTGCCACTCTAGTCAATGAAAGCATTTCCACCGGGCGCGCTGCGGAATGTCCCAGCAGCGGCGCGCCGCAGCCGCAACGCTATCTTTACGTAGCGTTCTATTTTTGACGCGAGCCGCTGCTGAAACGCATCAATTTAAACCAGGGCTTGAAAACGAAATTATTTTTCAATCGTTCCGCTCCGAACGGAACCGGTATATTTAACGTTTTCGTTCTTGCGTTCCGCCACCAACATATCGTTCCTGAACCGGTTCGGAACGTAAAATAACGTTCGTTCTTAACGTTCCGGCAGTGTTATTGGGCCTAGTCTATTTTTGTGGTCGATACCTTACAACAGACGTAGTTATTGGTATATAACCAGGGTGGTGGTGGGAATTTGTGACAGCTGAGCTTAGCGGGCGGCGAAGTGAACGCGGCAACTGGAATTTTTTTTTTTTCATGAAATAGGCTATGCTTTTGTGAAATTGTATAGGCTATATAGAGAACGGAAAAAAAACGTTATTAACCGGTTTTGGGGATTTCAGAATAACGTTTCTGTTCCGGAACAGTTGAAGACCATTTGGTTTTCGTTTCCGTTTCCGTTCCTCGTAAAATTCCGTTCGTTTTCGGTTTTCGTTTTCGTTCCTTGAACCGGTTCGGAGCCCTGATTTAAACAAAGCAGACCGACCGGGCAGGAAGTGAAATAGTAAAAGCCATAGAGCATCCGGTCAATTTTCAAAATAAAACACCCTCCCAATCGAACACGGCCACAAATCGTCGTTGTTTGTTGATATTTATGTAGAACCTCGTCACTCCAAAACTATACTTTCTGAACTAAGGCGATATGGAATTTCTCCCATATCGGTTACCTTATCAGAACTAAATATACATGTAGTCATTTTGTGGCAATGTGTTTCTGCTGGTAATGTAGTGTATGTTAAGGTGGGGAACTGGAGACCTGGAGCTGCCCACAGGAGCAGACAGCTTTAACACATACCACAGTAGGAGGTATACGCGTATGAGGGCTGCGCTGTGACCTTACAGGCAGTATAAGGCATTGTTTTCTCCAGCGGGCTTGGTTTGGGGGGTGTGTGTGTGTGTGTGTGTGTGTGTGTGTGTGTGTGTGTGTGTGTGTGTGTGTGTGTGTGTGTGTGTGTGTGTGTGTGTGTGTGTGTAGTCAGCCAGGTTTCATGATGAAGCCAATTAAAGCCCCCACCTCTTTCCCACAGGCTGAAGGAAAAGGTCGGCATGCTAGTGGGAGAATAACACTGAGCGTGTCCATCACCTTCTACTACTCATTTTCAACTGACCTGGTTGTCCCTTGACTTTCTTAGCAGCAGATTCTCATTTAGGGCCAAAACCTTTCATTGACCCTATACACAAAAATATATATACGGTATACATCTATCTAGCCATCCATCTATCCAGACAGACAGACAGATTGCCAACACTACTCATTCGATTACATTATCTGTCAACGGTGTATGTACCTCAGCCACATCTGGAGTGGAGCGGTAACACAGAGAAAGACCTTTACTACCAATATGAGCCACACATGACATCGACCCCATTAGGGATGAGGGGCTGTGCTTTGGCCTTTTACACATCAACAGTGGAAAGGACAGCGAGCCTTGGGGATGTGCTAAGGCCAAAGTTCTGTGTTAGAATAAAAAGCCATTCTGGCCACGTTCGGAAAAAATGTCAGATAGATGTGTGTTGAATATCTGTGGGAAGATGGAGAAGAAAAAACCCATAATAGTTTTGTGCTGCACAAAAAGACAAGGATGGACTTCTTTTTACAAAAGTCAAAAGATTGACTTATATTGGTTGATGGTGCTTGAATTTCTCTAGACTTTCAACAGTTTTGAAGCTGATGTTTGGCTGCTCAAATCTGCCTTCAAGAGCCAAAGTTGGCCAAATACACTGTATTTAAATGTCTTCCTGAAGGTCTCTTTTGAGGGCCTGGAAAGAGAGAGTACCCTGTCGCCTAACTTGATGTCAAATAAATGTCTTATTCTTAAGTCTGCTGTAAAATCGGTCTAATCTCAGGCACTGTCACACAATACACTTTCATCCATCCATCGAGAGTGAGCAAGCAAGAGGGAGAGAGAGAGAATACAGCGAGTACATACATTTAGCATGGGTGACCCTAGCGGGGATCAAACCCCTAACCCTGGCAGATAAAAATGCAAAGCTTTACCAATTGAGCTACATTTGAGAACTGTTAAGTTGGTCAGGTAACTTAAGATTGGCATTTAACATACTAGACATTACTCCAGCAGCACCACTGGTGGCAACTCAATATATATATATAATAATAATAATAATATATATATTATTATAAGCAGTGTTACATTTTATTATCCTTTCTGACTCCTCACTGCTTCTGTTTGCCGCTGCTCTGCTGGCTGTTGCGTATGTAGAAGACTACATGGCCACAGTCCACACAGTGTGACGTCAACTGCCGGTGTTCGCTAGTTTTCTATTCAAAGTGTATTTTTAATATATTGAACGTGTCGTGTGTCCAAATTCAACACTGCACTTTTCTGGGTCCCGATACAGCCGCAGAGTGCGACGAACGGCCGTCTAGATAATGGATGAGATTATCGCAGACGGCAGACACACAGAAGAGTCTTGCCTTATAGTTAGTTACATTGCAGACACCGCGTCCCGCCGCAAAGTGTGCTCTTTGTTTACGACACGTGTGACAGCTGACAAAACGAAGGATCAGGCTTAGGTTCATGCTCAATATAGCCGTTACCGATCAGTAAAAAAATGCCTTGAACGGCCCGATTTCGAGTCTTTGAGATCGGATCGGGCCCGCATTCACCGAAAAACAATATCAGGGTCAGAGCCAATCAGAGGCAGAGTAGGGGCACGTCTTCACAGAACGCGGGTGGGGAAACAAAATAACGCTCCACACAGACAGACCTGCTTAATGTCAGGCGCACCGGTGCGACCAATGAAAATGTTTCGTCGCACTCGACAGATTTTTGGTCGCATGTGCGACCAAAATGGTCGCACTCTGGAGCCCTGCTTAATGAATTTGTTTTCCCTTGTGTCTAATGATGGTAAATAATAACACAACTGATGAACATTTACATAACAATAGCGATGGATGAAGGGGGAGAATTCTTCTGTCCCATCTCATCATCACAGCAGCGAGTGGCATTTGGGTGTGATGATGGCCAGATGTTGCTCACATAATTCGTACGCATTGATCAGCTGATTTAAGGCATACAGTCATATGTGTTCGCAACCACCATTTAGTTAATATATTATGTTTATTATGACCGTCATCATTTATTCTTCTCTGAAATCTTCTATACATTTCTAGCCTGCCATGTTTAAACTGGTAACAGATGGATAGTATGTGTGATAGCAACAAATGGGCAGTCCGTTCAGCAAGTGTCAGGGCTGTCACTATAGGTGCAACAGTGAAATAAATGAATACAAGCAGACAGAGCTGCAGTAAGCAACCAGTTTAGCCACTGCTTACAACAGATAAATGACTAAGATGGATGCCTAAGCGAGACAACAAGAAAGGCAAAGAGGATATAAAGGGGTCATCACTGAGACAACATCGTGGAGGCTTACAGAGGGCAGAGGCATTTGAAGACGCCCTTTCCACCAAGCGAATGCACCATTTTTGTCAATAACGAGTGTCTTCATTAAGTGGATGTGGGTCAGACGTGTGTTCACTTTAATTTTGACATTAAGTCCACCGGACCTCATGGATTTCCAATAAACTCATAAATCCTGGCTATAGGAAGACGGGCACAAAAAAAAAAAAAGAGAGAGCGAGAGAGAAAGAGAAAGATGTGTGTATTAAGACCACATGCCTGCAACCAATTTGGCTTCATATGCAAACTTTTAATCTAGAGCCAAATAAAAAATAAAGAAACCATCCATTCATTTTTCGAAGTCTACATTTTATGTGGAGTGCCACTAGTGGACATTACTAGTAACCATCAACACTCCACATAGCTTCCTCCTGAACTCCTCCCAGTGTCCCACCAGCATGTCTCTATGGTTAAGCTCATGTGTGTAATAATTGGTGGCCATCTTCCAGTCATTAATGAATGGCACATGGTTCTCCAGGGGATGGTCAAGTCGCTCCCCTGCCCCAGCCTCCCCTGCTGCCCCCCAGCACCTCTCAGTGCCGGGATCAATGGGCTCTGATTATTCCATTAGTGCAGCCTGCAATAAATGAAGGCTATTAAAATAGCAGGGGACATCGATCTGCTCCAGGCATGCTATAACTAGCAAGCTCGCAACAGGTCAAGCGTTGGAAACTTCAGCTCTGAAACACCAGGGGGACTTGGTTCACAAGCATACATTATCACACATGCAGGTCGTCATCCTGCTGCTCGAGTGAGCGTCAGACTGTTCAGCATTTAGACATATTTTTAGCTATTTCTCAAACAAAAGGTTGTAATGGGAATATATAGACGTTATTAAATCATGTATGAGGCTTTGCAAATAGTGAAAACATCCATTAAAAAAGTATTTCAGGTGTATGAAAATGGTTGCCTTCAAATTAGTGTTAAGCAGGCTATATCATACGGCCCCAGGTAACAATGAAATCTATATATCCTTCATGCTTTATTAGTACTATTAATACTGATTAAAGCCTATCGCCACCCTATAATGAGAAAAAGAATAGTTTGTTGGGTTAAATATGACCAAAACAGATGTGACCAGCTGATGTACACGTGATTTTTTGTATTGGAAATAATCTGGCATAACTTCATGTCTAGGATTATAACCGTTACAACATAGAAGCGTATGTGTCAACAACTCCCACAAATTGAGCAAGAAGGATGAATGGCACACAATAAATTCAGTCTAAATTGCTGGAAAGGTTGGGCCACATGAAGACATGGGAGATCTGAGCTCGGAGTAGTACCGTCTTTTAAATCAATATCGGACTCATATTTAATGACATGCTTTTACTCAGTGTTCCCCTGGAGCTTGACAGCTCACCAAGCTCCACGCTGTAATCCTGGCCATGTCTGAACAGCACAGCGGTGTTAAAATTTCATTCTGCTGAATGTCTACCCCAGGAGCTAAGACTGTGCAGGTTATGTATGACTATGTGGCATCTGGCATTATTAGAACTATATCTCTTCATAAGTTTGAGGCGAGGATATAATCAGGCAGGTAGTGCAGCGGTGGATCAAAAGCTACCTTTATGAAAGCTGCCGAGCAGAGAAACACGGTTGAACCATTCACGTGGGAAAAATTTAAGGTAGACCTGCCACAGAATAGCTTGCATGGCCTGAAGCTAAATGAAATAGTGGGCACAAGAGCACAGAAATAATAAAGTTTCACAATTTGGTGTGCTGCTGGTGCCTTGTTGCCATGGGATTGATTTGCCCTCAAAGCAAAACGCTAACGTCTGACACGACTAATGGCCTCAAGATAACTCAACAGGTAAAAACTTGGTGGACAACTCTGTGGACTATTGTGCAACAGCAACTTCCGAAGGTGATCTATAATAAATTTAATAGACCAAAATATACTGAGGCTTTAAAAGAGAACATTAGAAATAACCAAATACCCTATATAAAACCTATTATAATCTGGAACATAATCAAAACATTTTTATAATATTATTTTATAATTTATTTTATTCTTTTAATTATTTATATCATTTTCATTGTCACAAACGTTACATAAATAGAACATTAAGAGATGTATAAACTGTTTAATTAACAAACTTTATCTGTCAATGGACATGGGTGATGCCAAATACTTTTACTTTTTGCCTCCTGCGATGTGGCGCAGACCTAAGTAGTCAACCTTGTCGGCGATAGCTTATGGTGACATTTTTAAATGGAAATATAACGCATTAAAGTGACAATTAGAAAGACCTGTTGTTGCAACAGAAGACAGTCACATCCTTATTTTTTATTTCCAAAAAAGCTCACAAATATCATTCAGTTTGACAACTCCAGCCCATGCAACTGTTAATCAACGGTAGTAGCATATATTTTTCATTCATTATTGATTAGGATTTAATTAAGGCGTTTTGCACACACGGAAGTTGACGAATACATAATTGGGATGAATAAATTGAGCCCAAACGACAATTAAAATATTAAACATAAATAACCAGTACGCAAATGAAGCATATGCAGTTTTACATAGATGAATATAGCCTGCCTATGCCAGAACAAAGTCTAGGATTCAGAAAGCCTTGTTTTGGATGTGTGAATAATGTCAAAGGTAGGCCTGCTCTCTTTTGCATTAACCTAAAAATGTCTTTTTTTAAACACGGGGAAAGTGAAGCCCATTCTCCAGTGAGATGCAGGCTGGTTATTGCACCCTACAACCGACATCTATGAAACGGGCTATATGTCTATGGTAAAGAGTAATCCGTTAAATGCAGGACAAACATTAATCGTCTCAGTGACTGAACATAACGACGGCGCATCTTCTATTTTGTGACCATTGGAAGTTATGAATCCAATCGAATGGCTGACATGTGGACAGGGGTTGAAACTAACTTTTTGGCTTACCAGACAACTGGCGAGTAGATGAAAATTTTTACTAGACAAACAGGGGGGGGGGGGGGGGATTATTATTATTTTTTCTTCCTTCATGGGCCCCCCGGCGTCTGGGCCCCGGTGCAATGTACCGGTTGCACCGTCGATAGTTACGCCACTGTTCTTAACACAATTTTTTCAAACCAATTGCGACCGAAAAAATCCCCACATACTCAACCGAAACCGTCAAGTCTAAATCATGCGATAGGCACACGATGACATCCTCACAGCATGCACACCGGCTGTGTGTGGAGTCGGCGGCTGGGTCCGCGGTTGGCGGGTTCGGTGCTGGGTCCGCGGCCGGGCCCGGGGCTGAGTCCGTGGTCGGGTCCGCGGCTGGTGGGTCCGGTGCTGGGTCCGTGGCTGGCGGGTCCGGTGCTGGGTCCGTGGCTGGCGGGTCCGGTGCTGGGTCCGCGGCCCAGCACCCCCCCCCCCCCCGTTGACAATCGCACACCCCCCCAATTTTGTTCCCACCCCAGCCCTGGTCCCCACCACTTCTAAAACCAAACTGACGCCCTTAATGATGGGCTTTTATTTTTTTAGATTACTCGCCAGAGTGGCGAGTGGTCTTCATAAATGACTCGACAAATACAAAAATTACTCGCATTTGGCGAGTAAAACAGCTTAATTTCAACCCCTGCATGTGGAGTTCCTCAGGGGTCAGTTCTTGGACCCCTTCTGTTCAGTCTATATATGCTGCCTTTGGGTCAAGTTCTGCAGAACTCTAATGTAGACTATCACAGTTATGCAGATGACATGCAGATATACATAGCGCTGTCCTCAGATGACTACAGTCCAATACAGTCATTGTGTCACTGTTTAGAGCAAGTAACAAATTGGATGAACCAAAATGTCCTTCAATTAAATCAGGACAAAACTGAGGTAATTGTTTTTGGCAATAAAGAGAAGAGGATTGCCGTCATTAAACATCTCGAGTCACTCTCTCTAAAAACTAGGGACCAAGTCAGAAACCATGGCGTGCTGATAGACTCAGATTTGACCTTCAGCAGTCATATCAAATCCATCACCAAAACAGCCTTCTATCAGCTTAAGAACATATCCAGAGTGAAGGGTTTTATGTCTCAAACAGACCAGGAGAAGTTGATTCATGCCTTCATCTCCAGTAGACTCGACTATTGTAACGGTCTTCTGACTGGACTCTCACAAAAAAGCATTAAACAGCTGCAGCTCATTCAGAATGCTGCAGCTCGAGTATTAACCAGAACAAAGAGATCAGAGCACATTACTCCAGTTCTAAAGTCTTTACACTGGCTCCCAGTCAGCTATAGAATAGACTTTAAAGTTCTGCTACTGGTCTACAAATCACTGAATGGTTTAGGTCCAGAATACATGAATGACATCTTAGTAGAATACAAACCCAGTAGGGCTCTGAGATCTACTGACTCAGGTCAGATAGTGGAGCCCAGAGTTCAAACTAAACATGGTGAAGCAGCTTTTAGCTGTTATGCTGCACAAAACTGGAACAAACTACCAGCTGAACTGAAATCAGCCCCAACTGTGAACATTTTTAAATCCAGGTTAAAAACACTTCTCTTCTCCTGTGCTTATGATTGAGCTCGTTCAAAGCACTTTAAATTGTAATCTTTCATTTGCACTATGTCCTTTTAAATTATTATTTTATGCTGCTCTATTATAGTATTTTATTTCTGTCTCTTTCTATTCTTCGGTAGTTGTTTTTATTTATTTATTTATTTTAAATTCTTACTGTTAAATGTTTGTTTTATGTAAAGCGCATTGAGTTGCCATTGTGTATGAAATGCACTATATAAATAAAGCTGCCTTGCCTTGTCCACAATTCAACTTGAGCACAATAGTTTTTTGGTCACGTGATCGGCTCCTGCAACCAGCTAATTTTAAGTTGATGGGCCGATCAACGATCACGGCGTATATCAGCCGATAATGATTGGTGGCCGATCGATCGGTGCATCAATAAAGTTGAGTGAATGTGATAACTTCACTGGAATGCAGCCCTTTTCCCCAGGAGATGACAACATCCAAGCACAACATAACAATAACCATAGTCTCACAAACACGTCTGATAGCAGACTAGCTGAAATCTGGGTGAACGGGGCGGTTCACTTTCTTTCCCTTCATATTTGTTTTGACCAATCATGTTGGTGGATCTGTAAGTGTGTACTTGGTCAACAGTGAACAAAAACTTTTCCCCTTGGGAAGACAAGCTAAAACACCCTGTCCGTACACCATAATTCTCAGAAACGGTGCCTGTAAAGGTTCAAAATCAACACTGTGTAGACTGGCCACTGTAGAAAATAAATACACTTATTAAAATCCCCTTCTAAAGGTGTGTTCACACCGCACTTCGCCCCGCGACACGTTTCAATGTTAAGTGAACGTGGAGACGCGAATCGGGCGAATTTTTTTTTCGCCGATACGCGCGACAAGATTTGATTGACAGCGCGAAATTTTTCCTCGTGAACGGCGAGCGCGTTCACGTGGATTCGCGCCGCGAATAATTCGCCCCGCGAATAAAGTTAAAATATTTCAACTTCTTCGCGGCATTCGCGTTGAAACAGCCAATCAGCGTTCACTCCCTGAGTGACGTAGCGTTCACTGCCTGATCCAGATCAGACAGCAATATGGAAGAAACGTCTCTCCCTCTTCCACAACAGATACAGACACGCAATGGTGGTTATCTCGGCCATGGTTGATGAGAGACTGAATTGGCAT
Source organism: Merluccius polli (assembly GCA_030340625.1). Lineage (NCBI taxonomy): Eukaryota > Metazoa > Chordata > Actinopteri > Gadiformes > Merlucciidae > Merluccius > Merluccius polli. Next base: position 347,986 of record JAOPHQ010000576.1, read on the forward strand.
GAAGGACTGTTGCCAGGCAAAAAAAAAATTCGCCCCGCGAATGCACACAAAAATGCACAGCGACAGATTATGATTTGTCGCGCGGCAACATTCGCCTATTCGCGCGAATAGGCGAAATGGGACAAAGTGCGGTGTGAACACACAGTAAAAGCTTCACCAACTCTCTTTGGTAGAATATCTCCGTAACAGAAGAGGAAACGAGGTGCAACTCTGCCCCCGGTTTTTGGTTTCTGGCCCAGGCTCTGTGGCTTTTCCCCCCTAGAAGTTCTGGTATAGCATAGTAGGACTGCTGGTCCCGAGATTACAATAACCATAATCCCAAACATTAATGCATGCAAGAAAACTGTTCGCTTACTCTATTCACGTTTGGTGAAAGTTTTAGCTGTGGACAAAGTTGATCCACAATGCCAATTTGAGATTATTCGACATCTAAAACCTGCAAGGCCGAGTTGTCACCACCTGAAATAGCAAGTCGTGCTTCATAATGGCCTGAAAATTGTACACACTACTAGTTCGGTCTACAAAGAACTAACACGGCGTAGACACGCAACACACCTCCCCAGAAAGACACCAACAACGGAGGAGAGGAGAAAGAAATTACCCTGTCCTTCATCCTCCAGCTCTGCGCGAGGGCCTTGGAGCCCTCGATCTTCTCCGAGTGACGTTTCTTCATGAAGGCCAACGGCAGCTTCCAGTCTCCCAGGTCGGGCTCCTCTTCCTCGGCGAGCACCACTGCCGGCGAATGCAGCAAGTCCACGTCCATTTTCATTAAGGCCCTGTGTAAAGGGAGAGTTAACAAAGGAGTGTCACATCCTAAACCTGGCCACTTGTGGATCATGCACAGACAGACGGACAGCAGAGACAACAGATCAGATAAAACGTCAAATCAGTGGTTGGTTTGGGATTATGACACAGGGGGGGGGGGGGGGGGGGGGGGGGGGGGGGGGGGGGGGGGGGGGGGGGGGGGGGGGGGGGTCATAACTGCACTGATTGCTGCATCTCAAATATGTGGCAAAACAGTGACAGGTTAGAGACGTTAGGACGATAAGAGACGTTTTGTATTTGTATCTGACTTAAGTGACAACTGCCCAAGTGAACAAAACCATCGCTACATTAGCCTACATGTGTTTTTAAACAACAACAACCAAAACAATGCATTCAACTCAACCCAAACAATCACAATGCATTCAACTCAACCCAGGTAAGTTATGAAACCTTACATTTACCTTTCTAAATCAAAAGAGAGGTTACAACACGTGTTTGCGCCTCTTATGTTGCCCCCCCCCCCTCTGGTTTAGCAGCACCTAGCGCCGCTTAGCAACACGGCGTGCGGCGGTGCTAGCTAGCTAACAGGTTAGCAACACCAGCTAACCTGACAGCTGTGACAGAGCGGCTAGCGGCACACCGCCTGCGACGACGACGCGGCGCGGCGACGCGGCTGCGGCGACGCGGCTCCCCCCCACGACCAACCGGTCCTATTTTAAGCGAGGTGGCCGTAAAGCTACGCCACTCAGAAAGGGGGGAGAGAGAGAGAGAGAGAGAGAGAGAGAGAGAGAGAGAGAGAGAGAGAGAGAGACACCATCAAACGTCAAACGGGAGCAATGGCGCTCGCGCACATACCTTGGCGCGACGGCGGCGGCGGCGCGGCTCTCTACGCGGACCAGGGACGTCCCCCCTCCTCCTCCACCACCACCACCTCCTCCTCCTCCTGATGCTCCTCTCCGCGTCCGCACGATGACGGAGACGGTGGCGCAGACAACGCGGCACAGCAGGTGGTAGGGCAGCGTCCACAGGCGGTAGAGGACGTGGAAGCCGTCGAGGCCGAGCTCCGCGCCGGGCAGGTGCTTGTTGCTGCAGGGGAAGCTGCGGGCCGTCCGCCGCCGCCGCCTCTCGCCGCTGCCGCCGACGCCGCCGCGGCGCCGCGCTACGGGAAGGGGCTGCTGCTGCTGCTGCTGCTGCTGCTGCTGGTGTAGACCGGGCCCATCGTCGCGCCGCAGACCGTCTGCCACAGCCACGGGAGAGGGGACGGATCCCGTGTCACCCGGCGGGCCGCTGGGGGGTGGTGGGGGGGAGTGGAGGGGGTCCGCGTCGCGCTTTCTTGTCTCTCGGCGGTTGTGGTGGTCGTTGTTGTCGTTGTCGTCGTCGTCGTCTCCGCGTTTTTCCGCCCCGAAAATGTGTTGCGGGACGGTTGCTTTCGGAGGCGCTTCTTCAGCACTTCGGCAAGGGCGCAGCCATCTTGGTTGTGGACCCAGAATGCACGGCTGCCTTTTTTTTTTCCTTTTTTTTTGTTGGCGAAAGTGTCAACGCCGTCAGTGCGGCTCCTCTTCTGGCACATCAAAAATGAAAACAAACCACAGCGAAGTACAGTAGAGTAGATAGTTGGTAAACGATGCTGTTTAAGAAGGTTACAAAGACAAAAGTTACAAAAAATCGCAATAGATGTGTGTGCATACCGTTTCTCTTTATGTGATGTGATTTTATTTTTAAACGGCGTCAAGGCCTATATAATCAATTTTATATTTTATATTGGGGGACCTGTATTTTTGTATTATGTGGATTTGTAATTTATCATGGGGCAAAAATGAAAGAAAGACTAAAACTTTTGTAAATTTACTTTTGTCTTGACCCAGTGCTTTTGCATTACGCTTATGTGTTGTACATAATATTGTAAGTACAGATAATGTCATTTTATTTTTATTTTACCTTATTTTGTATTCTATTGTGACATTGTTCCTATTTTTTTAAATTATCACCTGTATTTTTATATTGATATCTTGTTTTATCAGATTATATAAAAAATAAAACTTAATTTATTCAGGAGGACATTCAGAAGTGACTGTCATTTTCAAGTGTGCCCTGACTTCAGCACCAGTTGAATAGAATAGATTTGACTGTCATTGTACAGTTTAAAAGCAAGGTAGACTAGGAGCGCTATGCCTGATCAGTGCATTAAAAGACACAGGGAAGTAGAGGGAAAAACACCACTAAATCAAAATCAGCCTCAATAAACAAACACAAATATCCCACAGCCGGCAACACAACATCCACAACTGGCAACACAATAATACCATATTCGAAAAATGAGAGCTAAACAACAAATATAATGTGTGCTGCTGTCACACTGGAAGTACCTACGTTGTATTTATTTCTAATTAAAGCATGTCGGCCTTTTGTTTCTCTTCCCCCTCTGTCCCAATTGCTCTCAGGTGCATATGGTTGAGATAATTGACTGAAAACAAACATACCAGCGACACCATACGTTGTTTAGCTTAATTTTCTATTCAGTTAAATCAGTGTATTTATTTTCCCTTTTGCTTTTCCAAAAGGATTTTTTTTTCTTATATATATATATCAAGTATATTTCCACGAGGGAAATCGCGTAGGTTGATTTTTCATCACAAGAATGTATAAGAATGTGACATAATCAAAAAGTCAAAATGTTACATAATGTACTTTGTAAAAACTATTAATTATTCAGCCATTCCTTCTTTGGCCAATTATTATTTTATGAATGCAAGTGATGACAGTAATGTAATAATAATATGGTGTATAAATATATTATGTATGTATACTTACCATATGAACACAACAGCATTTCTTAACTTTACTTACATAATTTAATATTTACTTTTATCCAAAACATCTTAAATTAAGTAAATTAGTGCCAATGACATTACATACATACTCAAACTACACATATCACATCAACACAGCCTTCAATAAGAACAAGAGTCACACAGTTCAACTTTTTCAGTGCATGTTCCTCACAAGAGATCTTCTTCTTCTTCTTCTTCTTCTTCTTCTTCTTCTTCTTCTTCTTCTAAAGAATAGGTGTGATCTACTGCTGCTGTGGGAGGGCAACCTGCTGCTGCCATGTTAGTAAACCAGGTTGTCAAGGATCACAGCACGGTTCTGCAGTCATTGACAGCCAGTGGTATTCTCAACAGCAAAAGACATCTGTGTTAGAGAGCAGACATTTTGTCAAGATTTACCAATGTATTTTATACATGCATAGATGTACCGTTACCGTGCGCAGGAGAAAGGAGAGATAATGTAACTCGCATTGCACTGATAGCCATCATAGGGGGATACCACAAGGTCAAGTCATTGAGTGCAAAAGGGCAGACAGAACCCTAGACAACACCACGTCTGATCAGATCAGAAACCATACCTGAGCTATGTTTAGCACACAAACATGTGCAGTGGATCCTTAAAAGCCAAGCTCAGTGAGGGTAGCCAGAAAAACTTGACTTGGTGGTCTCCAACGTGGCAAAGCCAGCAGACGAATCAAGGAGAGTAAGAAGAGAGGAGCGTTGTTGTAAAGCACGTGGAAAGCGTCTCCGCATTGAACTTGAAATGTGTTGTTGGAGGTGGTTCTGAGAAGGAGAAAAAGGGAGAGTGAAAATTGTAATTACATACAGAAGCAGGTCAAGGGATGCTTTTGCGAAGGATTGACTCCTCTGACCTAACAGTATGCTTACCCACTGCATGCGTCCGTCAACACATCCCATTGGGGCGGAGCCGCAATGCATTGTGGCTCCGTCCGTTGCGTCGGCTCCATCCGTTGCCTTGAGAAGTTGAGAACATTTTAACTTTTCAGGCCGCGACGGATCCGTCAGCTAATCAGATCGACGCCCCCATCCGTCAGACACACCTTTCGTCGTCCGTTGACGGACGCATGCAGTGGGCACGTAACAACATGTGTGTTTGTGTAGGATGCTTAGTATGTTTATGTTTATGCATAATGTGTGTGTGTGTGTGTGTGTGTTTGTGTGTGTGTGGAAACAGTTGTGCTGGTTCTCGTTGTTGTAGATTATTATAACATTGTAGATTATTTAAATCTTTTGCACACTGTTTTTTTCTTTGCCTTTTCCAAACTGTGGGAGCCTGGGTGTTTGTTCCTGAAAGAGGAGTCACAGTGAGATAAAGCTGTCCCATCTGTCACCGAGATGAAAGTGACACAACAGTTCATGGTTCCCTTCTGCTTACACAACATGGAAAAACAGTTGGCAGTGGCATGCATGACAGCACTTTAAACAAATGCAGTATAACAAAGCATTGCAACGCATGTTGAACCAGGATGGGATGTTAAACAAATATATGATCATTCTATTCAAACAGAACCCCACCAGTTTCAACCAATCACAACAAAAGCCAAGCAGCATCCTTAGGGCAACTGGCAAATCAGAACACTTCAAAACACTGTACCAGATGGACACAACATGGGAATACCTTTCTCAATGTATTTACCAATGCAGTTATGATTGCAATGACCCTTGCATGTGTGTGTGTGTGTGAGAGAGAGAGAGAGAGAGAGAGAGAGAGAGAGAGAGAGAGAGAGAGAGAGAGAGAGAGAGAGAGAGAGAGAGAGAGAGAGCATTCAGATTGAACATATTCCTACCTTGACCGGTGCCTGCAGCGGAGGAACCAACCCAATCCTCCAGGTGTGATGGAGGTTGGGACACACATGGTGGCAAAAGTGGTGCTGGGAGTACAGCACATTTGAAGGCTTTTTCTTCACACATCTCCTCCTTGGTGGTGACATAATCAGTAGGGCTGGATCCTCAAAACTAGATTGGTTTCAGTATTGTTTGTTATACAATACTGAATCTAATTATGGATAGCAATAAGATGACAGAGCAAGAGAGGGAGAGTCATTTGAGAGAGATGGGCTTAGATGGGTCATGTGGCAATCGGTGGCGTGTCTTACAAGAGGACAGCATTCTTTATGGGATGCCCGAAAAGAAAAATGGGGTTTGTAATTAAGCATAACCAACATAAAGTTAAAATGTTTATACATGGGAATTACCACTTTGGTTCCCCAACCACTCATTTGTTAGCTATCGAGGTGTTTTTGTTTTTCTTTCTGAGTGCATAGCCTATAATAACACTGTCTCATTTGAACTCATTAGATCCAATTATGAAAAAAAAGACTGGCAAGTGCACCGTTCTCTCTCCATGGATGAAATGCCCTCTCTGATATATGCCACTTTTTGTTTACGCCTGGTCTTCACACTACCAATAGAAACACCAGGGAAGTAAATATGCAAACAGTTGGCAGTGGCATGTATGACAGCACTTTAAACAAATGCAGTATAACAAAGCATTGCAACGCCTGTTTAACCAGGATGGGATGTTAATGCCCATGGATGAAATGCCCCCTCTGATATATGTCACTTTTTGTTTACGCTTGGTCTTCACACTACCAATAGAAACACCAGGGAAGTAAATAACCACTAGGGTTCATCTGCATCGCGTTCATCAGAAGTCTCCACACTGCCAATGTGTTCACAGATGGATCACCAGAAGTCCCGGCACTTGATACTCTCACACAATCTTTTATTCAGCTATAAATCAACTTCAAGATATAATAAAAAGTTGAATGCAGGACAGCAGTTCGATCTTGAAGTTGACTTTTTTTTTTCTGGTTCGTGTTGATTGAAGGAGTGTCTGGATAAAAAGAGATTTTGGGACTTTTTTTTCCCGGAAAGAAATCATTGTGAGGCGTATGGTTGCACAGAGACTTATCGGATAATCCACTTGAGGAAGGCGCCAATTTTCTAAATTATGAAAGGAAATTAATTTTGATACGGCACCTCATTGTGGTCTGAAGAGAATACTAATTTAACAGCACGTGATGCAATCCTAATGACTGTTTGACATTGGCAATATTATTGAATATCTAATCAAGAAAAATTCAAATGATAACCGTCTGGAATCAGCAAAGGCCGTGTCGTATTTGGGTATGAGGAAGGTGACACAGGCTTCTTAACCGACGCAATGAAAGTGGCTCTGCTTTGTGAATGTGAATCAATAACTTAGACATTAGGTAATCATCATCTCTGTAACATTATCTGCCATTTGTATACACCCTATCTGTAGCTGCCAGACTAAACACTGCACATCAACTTCAATGTTTCATAAGTGGGTTTTAAACCCAAACGTATTTAGCATCAGTCGTGCGCATTTAAACCTGCCACATGCCTTCTCAACATTGAGACAAGCACAGACAGACAGCCTATGTATATTTCCTTTTTTAAATACGGATGCCCTTAATAGACAGCTTAATGGCAACTGATACTGATGTATGGCCATTTAGGCACGACACATCACATGTGTCAGAGCTGGACCTGCAAGGAAACCCTATATATCATAACACTGAAGGCTAATTGGAAGCTATGTTAACACTGGCATGAAGATGTAAACGAATGCGTACACTGCTGTTCATCATCAATCATGATAATCCGTTCTAATCATGAATCAATCACTCAGATACTTGCTACCCTTGGCTTTCTCACTTCATTTTTTTTCCTAACAGTCAAAACATACAGCCTTTAATAAAGGCCAATTACAATTACAGTCATCTACAGTCGTTGGCCTGACATCATATAGAAACGGAAGTCGATTTTATAACACACACACACACACACACACACACACACACACACACACACACACACACACACACACACACACACACACACACACACCACACACACACACACCCTGCAGTCCTTTTAGGGTCACACTAACCTTTTTCCTAATTTTATGTGGAAGACTAGGGGCCCACGTTTTCACAGTCATTACCAGAAGAGCTCACACCCTGTTCACGGCTGTGAGAACCATTTACCAGCTGAACAAATGCCGCTGTTCCCATTTAGACGTTCCCAGTAAGAGGTGTGGGCAGTGATGAGGGCTTTGTTTTGAGAGAGCAACTCAAATCAATGCAGACCACTTCAACTGGCTGAGCTGAAATTGTTTTTTTTTTTCCTGAATTGAAAGGTTATGGTCATATTGTGTGCATAATGATGGACCACATTCACAGAGAGGACCAGGGTACACAGATCTTTATATGTGGTAGCCTCATGTCCACCCCTGGTATATGTATAGAGAGGTTAGATAGATTGACATGTCAGCTTTGCATTTACAATTTACATTTAGTCCTTTTGCAGATGCATTTATCTGATTCTACTTACAATTGTACTTACAAGTGAATGTTGCACGAGCAAAAAAACTGGAGAGGGCAGACTAAATGGTTTTCACATTATTTCAATTGCAAATGGCAAATCTGTAAGACATGACATAAGGGCCAAGGCCAAACCATTTTTACATGATTAATTTGTATTTTCTCATCTCTTTAGGTGGGTAATATGTTCTCCTAAAGCCCTGCTAGTTGAATAGTTATGCATATAAGCTGTTTCTATAATGCATTTACATAAATAAAGATCTTGGATATTAATGAAATCTTTCAGTTATTTCATTCCTCTTTCAGCGCCTTGTATCTCTGAAGCTTCTCATATTTCCTCTTCTAGGGCCATGTACACACGTAGCCGGGTATTTTAAAACCGAATATTTCCCCCCCTCCGTTTATGAAATAATCTTTATCCACATTACCTCGTTTTCGAAAAAAAAACCTTCCACACATAACCGAACATCTGCGTTTTCAATCACATTCATATGCATTCCAAACCTGTAGATGCCAGTATTTCCCCAAATCCTGCACGCAACCTTTTTGATCACACTGACGGGTGATCGCATGACAGTGGACTACTGCCCCTCGATGTGAGGACGTAGTAACTCCGACAGCGACAGGAGTGAGGACCGGGACATACGGAAATTGTCACGCCATTCCTCTGGGAGTAGGACGACTTCCATCTCGAAGTTTTCCCACCAGCTGGCAGTGCGTCCCGGTCTGACCCAAAACCGGCGTCGACGATTTCTGCGAGGAACATGCCTATGTGGAGTGGTTATGAGGGGGTAAATCACCGACCGCAATGTTGTTGTCCGTCGCCTGTGCTCTTGGAGCAGTAGTTGGGCGTGTAAAATGAGAGAGGTGAACAGCACCTGCACAATAATTAAAACCACTACGGTCTTCAAGGCATTAGAATCCATGCTGCTTCTGCTGTAAATAAAGGTCGCACGTTTGACGTCAGAGCAGATTTGTTGTTGCTTTGGCGCATAAGTTGTGATGTTCGAAAACGCAAAACTTCGGTTATCTCTGTCTACACGCAAATGCGGAGGAATAAATAAACTGAGTTTTCAAAAATCTTCACTTTGCCCGGAGTTTTTTTAAAAATATTCGTTTACGATGCGTTTTCATGCGTTTTCATGTGGATGACAGGTCCAAACGTAGAAAAATATATTCGGTTTACCAGATACCCGGCTACGTGTGTACGGGGCCCTAGATGTTGCTGTCTGACCTGGTTTGTGCGTGGGACGGACAGTAAACTAGGACATACTTAACTCTTCTGTCATACTATCCAGGACAAAGAAAAAGAAAATGTTTGTAAAGAAAATAGAAAAATAGAAAAGTTAGGAACACAAACAAGAGTGATGCGTCGCTCACACGATGATAGCCCTGATCTGTCTCTGTCTCTCTGAAATTTCGGAAAAAAACTAAAACAAAACAACTGTATGAGTGGTTAAAAGACACGATGTGACCCACTAGCCAAGCTACCTAAAAGTTTATGAAGAGAGGCTTAGCTTCATATAATGGAGAGAGAGAGAGATGGTAAAGAGTGTTCTCATCTGTATTGCTTCCTGCCACCCTCTCTCTTCTGGGTCACAGGGTTTCATCTCCACAACATTATTGAGTCCTAAAACACACCTGCCTCCATGGGGCCATGGCCAGCAAGGCCACCTAATGATAAGTACATCAGATTGTCTCTCAACCCACAGGCTCTGTGGGAACAGTGACTCTTTTATAGCGTGGTCGTATAGTTTAATAACGGAAAGGTTAACTGTATTTCTATTTGAGCAGAATGCATCAATGTAGGGGAAAAGGCTTAGCCAATGTTTAAAGTTATTGAAGACGTCCTTAGTGCATTGCATTGCTAAACGAAATAGCGACCCATGATTGAAAAGACAACTATCTGACTTTTGTCATCATTTTTCAGCAAAACAGGATATTAGGCCTTCATTGATTAATCCTTGATTGATTGATAATTTATCCTGATTGATTATTGACGATTTGAATTGTGATCTCCAAGAGTCCTGTGAGCAGGCCCAAACAGTGTCATCACTGATTTTCAAACTGAATATCATGCATTAACACGCACAACAAACAATAGAATTAAAAAATCATAGCCTTGGACTTTAAATGCATCCATCAATGTCACCAACATAGGAACAAATAATCATACATCAATCTGGTAGCTATGCACCGTTATCTTGAGTTATTCTTGTTATCTGGTAATTGATGCTTTTCGTGACTCTCACTATTATATGATGCTTATTATATGACGCTATTATAAGACGCTATTATAAGACATGCAGACTGTGGGTAGGCCACTTGGTCCTCGGCTCACGGAGCCTCTTTCCTCCAGGGTGCTGATGGGCGACCTCCCTTCCCCCTGTGTGGACACTTTCCTCGCCACAGACTATTGAGCCGAGTGCTCGGTGGTTGGAGCTGGACAGAGTCCAGCAGAGCTGGAACAAGCTGCCTGATGAAGAGCACTAATGTGCAGGCAGCAACACGCAGAGTCATTAGCATTGGATACATCTAACGTCACCTTTGGTTTAATGCGAAATAAACTATAGCGGTTGACTCAATGATGTGTGGCCAACGTTGATGGATCACACCGGTCGGAGAAGTTGTGGCCAAACAAATGCCAACAACGGGAGGGAAGTGTTGCAACACCTCCCTGCATCCAGGTGTTTTGCATGTTTGCTGCTTGTGTGTGTGTGTGTGCGTGTGCGTGTGTATGTGTGTGTGTGTGTGTATGTGCGTGTGTGTGTGCGTGTGCGTGTGGACAACACAAGCAGAATGATTGCACACACACGAGAACAACAGTCAGAGAACAACAGAATCAGATAATAGCATCATCACTCATTTATATTGCAAACAAGCGCTTGTGTGTGCTGTGCTGTGCATGCAGACATGTGTGCGTCGGCTTTTATGTAATTTTCTCTTTTTGTGCCATTGTCCCATTCTGGGTAACCCTCATGGGTTATCTCCCGTGGGGAAAACACACAGTGTACATGGTGTCCAATAATATCTACGTGAACTGGGCACAGATCTAATCTTTCCCTCTGCTTTACATTTGAGGGGAAAAAAAGCAGCTAAGATAGAGAGGCTCACAGCAGCAGAGCTGTCACCGTATTGTTCTGTGGAGAGTGCAGCCAGGAACCACTAACTAGCTGGCAAACCCTGCAACTCTGTGCTCCGAGGTGAGAGGACGACGAGGCGAACAAGCAATGTGTTGAAGCGTTACTTCTTCTCTGGCTCCTACAACGACTGATGCGAGCGGTATACTAACTATCGCACACATACTAAATAGACATGTTTATTTTCTTCCAGTCCAAGTCCAGTTCGATTGGTCCCTTATTGTAATGTTTCTGGACAGAGCCAGTAAATGACATTGACTGACTGATTTTTTTTAATTTTTTTTTTTAGTGTTTCCAAAAGTGAAATAAGTTCAGGGTGAGATGGGGTGGAAGCCAGAGGTAAACATATGACGATCTACAGAAGATGAGACGGATGCATGCAGAGTGCAGGAGCTGTATATTGAATAGTGATGTCTTGTAGCGTTACAATAGCAGTGCTCTGCCAGTGGTGCTGTGCAGCAGCTCAGATTAATCATTCACACTTTACAGGAACATAATGGGCCATCACTTAATGGTTGCTAATGGTAAGAATTGCTTCATGGATGTAATTTGCATGTGCTGCCTTATGGAAAATGTGCCTCATGGCTGCCTTTGGCTGGCAATTACACTTTGCCATTAACTATTTGTAATCTCCACTTTTCCTCTCCTCCAGATTGGCAACTTGCTGATTGCAACTTGCTCAATCGATAAGTCAATAAATTCAAGTGATGGGATAGGTTCATTTTCATCTTATTATAGCCAGCGCCTGGCTGGATAGCCTTTATTCTAACAAACTACAATAGGAGATTTAATTGCTGACTTATATACATCCCTCTAACATACAATAGATACATAAATTAGACTAGCCTACTACTAAATGCGGCACACTCACCATAATCAAATGTTTGGTAATATTTGCACAAACTGATGAGTTCAATAGTCCAAAATGTTTTTTTTTTATTATCATTACAAGTTGTTACAACATGTTGGACAATTGAACTCATCAGTTTGTGCAAATATTACCAAACATTTGATTATGGTGAGTGTGGCGCATTTATTTTATATATATGGCATATACATATACCGGTATATGTATATTCCGATGGGTAGGCTTGTAATAAAATTGTAATAATCTGAAAAAAAAAAAAAATATTATATTATATTACATTTCTGATTCATCCATTACTCATATATACATATCTGACAAGGCAAACAATACAAGTTGACTATAGTCTGTCTCTCGTTTGTTGTCTTTTCATGCTTCATTCCTGCCTCTGGGAGTGCCTCTAAATAGGCTATTACCTTCATGTGTGTGCAGACAACATCAGGTAGGCCAATAGGTTATCGAATAGTATGGTAAAAAGTTATTACGTGAGTCTACTAATGATAACACTATCTAATATAGCTAAATAAATAGCGATCCTCCTAATAATCCATCACACACACCCCTAACATGTATTCATTTATTCATTTTGGCCTATTTCTTTTATTAGTTTGGTCTACAGCAACCTGGGACTTATATGGCACATTTATAGTGTGTTTTACGAGGGAATGAGAGATGCAGCAAGAAGAAACAGAAAGCTGGGGAAGGAGGGAGTAAGAGGAGGGAGAGAGCAGCGAGAGAACCAGAAAGCTGGGAGGAGGAGGAGGAGGAGGAGGAGGAGGGAGTGAGGAGATGGAGAGAGCAGCGAGAGAACCAGAAAGCTGGAGGGAGGAGGAGGGAGGGAGGAGATGGAGAGAGCAGCGAGAGAACCAGAAAGCTGGGAGGAGGATGAGGGAGTGAGGAGATGGAGAGAGCAGCGAGAGAACCAGAAAGCTGGAGGGAGGAGATGGAGAGAGCAGCGAGAGAACCAGAAAGCTGGGGAAGGAGGGAGGAAGAGGAGGGAGAGAACAGCGAGAGAAACAGAAAGCTGGGGGGAGGAGGAGGGAGTGAGGAGAGGGAGAGAGCAGCAGAAACAGAAACCTGGGAGGAGGAGGAGGAGGAGGAGGAGGAGGAGGAGGAGGAGGAGGAGGAGGAGGAGGAGGAGGAGGAGGAGGAGGAGGAGGAGGAGGAGAGAGCAGCGAGAGAAACAGAAAGCTGGGGGGGAGGAGGAGGAGGGAGGAGAGGGAGAGAGCAGCGGCAGAATAAACGTCTCTCACGACTCTCCCCCCTTTAAACCAGGGAGCCTTTTTATTGAAGGCAGGCTCGAAAAGCTTCACTCCAATACCAAGTTACCAACACCTTCAAATCTATCATTTAAAACTAATGGCGCAACAACCATATCCCAGGGCATTCATGGGCTATAAATAAAATAATAATAATAATAATAATAATAATAATAATAATAATAATAATAATAATAATAATAATAATAATTTTTAAAAAATCCGCCAGAATGCCGAAGCAAGCACGATTCAGATCCAGACAATTTTGTGGAAAATAATAATAAGTATGGCTGTTTTATTTTATTTTTTCTATATCTTGTAGGAGCGCATTTTCCGCATCTTGACGGGTTCATTTTAGTACCACCTTAAATAAGGGGGCGGGGCTTAGGAGGATCAAACCCGCCGCTGGTTGGTGATGCGGCGAGCGCGCGCTCCGCCGTACGCTATAAAGCGGGCGGAGCGGCTCTCCGGTGCTCAGTGTTGGTGGACGTCTCCGTGGTGCTGAAACCGTGTGAACCCGAACGCGCACACACGCACACACACACACACACACGCACACACACACATAGCACATTGCCTGTACACGTCGTCGTGGTTGGTGGTGTTGGTGGTCGTGGTGTCGGAACTGGAAAAAAAAAACAACAACAATGGACGGATTCTCTTGGAAACTTTTTGTACTTTCTTGCCTGATGGCGGAGGGCTCATCGCAAGACTTCGGGCAGACCCAGTTCATTTGCACGTCGGTACCGAAGGACATGGACCTGTGTTCGGCCGCCATGCAGAACAGCGGTCCCGCGGAGGACCTGAAGCCCACGGTCATGGAGCTGCGGGAGACCCTGCTGCAGCAGAAGGAGACCATCATGAACCAGAAGGAGACGATACGGGAACTAACCTCAAAGTTGAGCCGCTGCGAGAGCCAGAGTCTCCCCGACTCGGGACCGGGAGGGCGGCGACCCGGGTCCAAGAACACCATGGGGGACGTGTCTCGGGGGCCCACGGACACCCTGGCCCAGCTGGGCCACACTTTGCAGACCCTCAAGCAGAGGCTTGAAAACCTGGAGGTAGGCGAGGAGGCTGCGAAGAGCCGTAGAGGTGTGGGGTTGGGGCTAAGGGTTGGGGTTAGGAGGGTTGGGGTTAGGGATGGGGGTTCAAACGGACACACCGGACGGTTTGATGTGCCGTTAGTGTGAATTAGGCTTACCACTTTATCATGGATACTTTAATCCTCATCAGCAGAATATGAAATTACAAAACGTTTCTAATTTCTTCAGGAAAAAAAAAAACCCGACGCCGCCGTAGGCTGTAACTGAACGGTTCAATTACAGTCAGAATGCCTCAAAATGAACAAGTTTACCAGGACTTCCTTAAACGCGTATCAACTCTTTTTTTCGTTTTGTTGTTGTTGTTGGGTTTTTTTTGTCGGACAACACAGTATAGGCCCTATAATAAAATAGGCGCTAACACTGAATGGTATTAATTACCTGTAATTGTAATTGTATTTCCAATAACAGCAATACAGCCGTGGGAACAACACCATCCAGGCCAACAGCCTGAAGGACCTGCTGCAGAACAAGATAGACGACATGGAGAAGCAGGTCCTGTCCAGGGTCAACACCCTGGAGGAGACCAAGCCGGGACCCCGCAACGACACGGACCAGCGGAACAAAGTGGAGTCCACGCTCACCTCCCTGCACCACCGCATCACGGACCTGGAGAAAGGTGCGCTGCGCATATGTTATATAGGATGGGGGGGGGGGGGGGGGACTTTCATTTAGGCCTATATGTGTGGAAATGTAATTTTACTTCTTTTTTTTTTTGGCGTACAAATTGTCGTTAAACCTTCATCTATTTTCGGGAAGCGGACAGTGGACTTTCATTTAGGCCTATATGCGTTGAAATGTAATTTCACTTCTTTTTTTTTGGCGGACAAATTGTCGTTAAACCTTCATCTATTTTCCGCAATTCGCCACGCGATCATCATCACACCGTGGGGGGGGGGGGGGGGGTTAGTTTAGGATGCCGCAGCAGCAGCGCTCCCGATGCGCACACACTTGGTTGGAGAGAGAGAGAGAGAGAGAGAGAGAGAGAGAGAGAGAGAGAGAGAGAGAGAGAGAGGAAGACGGACATACCGAAAGAGAGAGAGAGAGAGGGAGAGGGAGACAGAGAGAGAAAGAGAGAGAGAGAGAGAGAGAAGGGGGGGGGGAGGGAAGATCTGCATTGCTTTGCATATCTCGGTCCTAATTAAAGCGGAGCTCCACAGCGAGGTGTGTGTTTCACTGACCGCATCTCAACGTGTTGCTGTTCACGATCTGCAGCTGATGTGCGTCTGGAGCCGCCGCGCAACTTCCCACGGGGTTGTCCGTAAAATGCACCGCGGAAAAAAAATCAACACGATGTTTTTTTTTGGTTTTGTTGTTGTTGTTGTTGTTGTTTGTTGTTGTTTTTTGCCGCGGAGGCGGACAGCAGATATTAGACGCCACCTTTTTTTTTTTACACTGAAAATGGGCGTCATTGTTCAATTAATGCGTCTCCGGTACAGCCTCTACACAGCCTATACAAAGTGAAATATACATTAAAAAAACGGTATTATTAACGGTATTATAACAGGCTACAGCCATATAACCACACACGCGTATGAATGGCCTTACATAGCCTACTTAGCCTCCCGTGTGACCATGAAGCCGTTTTTTTTTGTTCATCTCCTCCACAGGTAAAGACAACCGACCCATCGACAAGATCCAGCTGACCTTCCCGCTCCGGACCAACTACATGTACGCCAAAGCCAGGAGGAGTCTCCCCGAGATGTACTCCTTCACCGTGTGCCTGTGGATCAAGTCCAACGCCTCCCCCGGGGTCGGGACCCCTTTCTCCTACGCCGTCCCGGGCCAGGCCAACGAGGTGGTGCTGATCGAGTGGGGGGACAACCCCATGGAGTTCCTCATCAATGACAAGGTGACGGACGCCGCCTCCCTCCCCACGCCTCCCCCCCACGCCTCCCCCCCCCACGCCGCCCCCCCCCCCCCCCCCACACACACACACATTCAAAAGCCCCCCTGCGTCAGCACAGTCTGCCGTATTTCAGATGAGGCAGGGCTGACGGTGTGGCGCTCACGGCTGACGGTGCAGTGCTATTTCGGATGCGTGTATATTGAGGCGGCCGCCTCAAATCAACTTTCGAATCGAAAATCAATTTTCCTTCGTGTGTAATATCGTGCAGTCGTTAGCCTACGAAGGCATGAATTAGTATGTGGGCCTACTTGTATGTAAACACACTAAAACACAAAATATCAAAAAAAGAGCGATATAAAACACACAAGTGGGTGACGTTTCATTAAATAAAGAAAGATTCATGTGGTGTTTGCTTAAAAAAAAAAAAAAAAGGTGGCTAGTTGATTGAGATTCATTGGGAAACGATGACATGACATCATTTCCTTGCGCTCAGCGCTTTGACATACATTACCGTCGCTCACGACCGTCAGAATGACATTTCCCCCGCCTCGCCGCGACGACTTACCTTCGAACCCCGTCTGTCCCTCCCCCCCCCCCGCCGCAGGTGGCGAAGCTGCCGTTCCTCATCAACGACGGCAAGTGGCACCACCTGTGCATCACCTGGACCACGCGCGACGGCATGTGGGAGGCCTTCCAGGACGGCGTGATGCGGGGGAGCGGGGAGAACCTGGCCCCCTACCACCCCATCAAACCGGAGGGGGTGCTGGTGCTGGGACAGGAGCAGGTGAGCGGGGCTTTTATCGGTTCCTTTTTAACGGCTTTGGTTTTTATCTGCGGGTTTTTGCGAAAAGGCCATGTTTATCCCTCTCCCGTCTACTGGGAAAGGAAACGCGGATTAATTAGGAGTGTTGTTCTTTGTTTTATGTATATCAGGATGTTCCCCCTCTGAAAAGATCAAAGACGGTATAATATTCATGTTTTGTTCACCAAGCCGTAGCTTCTGAAGTACAAAGTGTAGTAGTATTTGCACAAGTACTTCAAGTGCTTCTACTACAATGTTGCATTTTTTTATGATTTTAAGACATACTTTTATTGTACGAATAGACATACTTTTATTGTACGAATATCGTCGGGTAGGACGGAAAGGGACAATCCATCGGTAGGCACAAAAGCGTAACGTAACGTTCGCGGAAAACAAAACAGCCCCTCACACTGAAATCTGTTAATCGAAACGAGACGGACGTGAAGTGTGAAGTGTGTTTTCCATTTCCATCGCCGGGCTCTCACCTTAATCTCCCTCTTTCCCCCCCACAGGACTCATTAGGGGGGGGCTTCGACGCAACCCAGGCGTTCGTCGGCGAGCTGGCGAACCTGAATTTCTGGGACAGGAAGCTGTCCATCGGAGAGATTTACAACTTGGCCACCTGCAACAGCAGAGCACAAACGGGCAACGTGTTCTCTTGGACCGAGGCGAACATCGAGATATTCGGCGGGACAACGAAATTGACATTCGAACCCTGCCGTTCGCTCAACTAAAACGTCACGCCGCGCCGCGACGTGATTTCGTTGTTCCTCGTCTTGATTTGACATTCGTTAGAAAACTACTTGAGCTTAATTTATCGATAAGCCTCAGTTTGTTTTTTTTCCCCCAAAGTCCACGCCCACTTAGATATTTATGTGCATAACACACAATCTTGAGGGGGAAAAAAAAAAAAAAAAATCTCATTCTTCTCGGAAACCTCAGTGAAGTGTCGGTATCTGTTTTTCAATTTTCTTCGAGAGGTTCGGTTAAAAGCACTTCTTCTCGCTCTCTTTGGGGTTTTTTCTTCTGCTTTATTTCCTTTGTGTGTGACTGGCAGCTGAGCAATCGGCGGCTAACGCCATAACTCCTCGCGCACGCCTCTTTCGGCGAGCGGGAGATTGCGCTGTCTGCCCAATTCTTGTCAGTGTTTGGCGCCGTGAAGTGTTGTCTGACGCTTCCCCCTTTCCGCCCCGCCTCCCGCCGCCTCCCGCCCTCCACACCGCCCCGCCTCCCCCCCCCCCCCCCCCCCCCCCCCCCAAAACGCCTCCCTCATTAACGGCACCGTCGCCGCCGCCGCCGCCGCCGCCGCCTCCTGCCGTCCATTCCGGAACTTGCACTGTGACTGACGAGGAGGAGAGAGCCAGGAGGAAGGAGGAACATGTCGAAGGACACCGCAAAGTCAAGACTGTGGTACAAGTCATAATGTAATTGCTGTTTGCTTCAAAGTGTTTCTGTAAGGATGTCGTTACTTGCCAACATGCTACAAAAAGCCTGGGTGCCTTGGGCCGGTACAAATATTCAGCACATTACGAATGTTTCAGTTGGTGTTGTGTTTTTTTTTTTTGTTTGTTGTTGTTGTGAAGATCCATGTATTTTTTTTCGTTCTGATTATTTTGGGTGGGATTTGCAGGGGTGGGGGGGGGGGGGGGGGTGGTTGAGTTTTTTTTCTGTTTTTCTGGTAAATGTGATTATGGTTTACGGTGTTTTGGCAGGTGTTTGTACTGCTCTGTATTAGGAATGTTCCAGTGTCTGTATAGTAACAGCATGAATGACAGAGTGCTGTGAAAGCATTGTTTAAATTCTGCTTTCCTATCCTCTCTGGGTCTGGGTTTTCTACTGTATTGTTATATGCTCAAAGCATGGCAAAACCGAGAGATGAAGACTTTAATTTTTGTAATAAAATTGTGATACTTAATGTCATGGTTGTGCATTCCTGGCTTTGGCAGTCCTCTGTAACAGGGTGTAAAAGCGTGAGGGAGGGAGGGAAGGAGGGAGGGATAGAGAGAGAGAGAGAGAGAGAGAGAGAGAGAGAGAGAGAGAGGGAGAGAGAAAGAAAGAAGACACTGCAGAGAGGGCGGGTGCTGTAAAAGAAAACCGCAGATGACTTACAAGGTGTTTACCACATGAAGTGGTAGTGAAAGGCTGGAAATTACTGGGCAAGAGAAAGTGAAGGTCAAAAAGTCACTGTGTGGAAAGGAGCAAAAAAATGTGTGTGTGTGCATGTGTGTGTGCGTGCGTGTTGTGCGCGTGCGTGTGTGTGTGTGTGTAATGTGCAGGAACAAATCTCCTTAGTGCCACATTGTTCCTCCTCTTAAGAAAGCAGGGCCATTGGGGTAGGAAAGTGCCGTGTCATATCATCCCTCATGTAAGTGGCGGGAGTGCAATCTAAACGGGAGCCCATCGCCATTTTCCCGTCCAGTAATTGCGCTTCCCACATTCTTTTCCTGTTGCATACATCCATTATTTAAACACTGCACTTTGTTTGTTTGTACACTTTCAGTGCTGTGGTTTAGTCGGTGTATCTGTTCTCTCCCACACACACACACGCACACACACACATGCACACGCACACCCGCACACCCACACACACACACCAGATGCTGCCGTGTGATGCACCTCCAGAGACACTGCATCACTTTGCTCTGCATACCACCAAGCAAAACATTTAGACTACAACCGCTGTCACACTTGGCCAACGCCAGTCCCTGTCTGCACAGGACATTTAGCTGATCATCCATTCATTTATATCACCCTGACATGCATTCATTTAGTGACATATATATTATATGGTAGCCAGGAGGCGAACATTAATACATACAATAAAACAACATCAAAGGACATTATAGGCCAATGTAAGAAGAACATGATGACATCTGTTGCCCTAGCAACCACCCCCCTCCACGGGGAAGGGATGATAACTAATAGTAGTATTCATAATAGGAATCCTTGTTCCTCGGTGGATGGGCAGGAAGTACAGTAAGTGGAGAAAGGAGAAAACAGTAAATACAGCACTTAAGAGTGCTATATAAATGCAGCGGCAGAAGAATGATAAGGGGCTCAGGCGTGTCCTTGCCTTTCTCCGCGAGCAGCACATGGAGAAAGCTGCCATGCAGAGCTTGGCCAGCTATTGTGTTGCTACACAAAATAGAGTGGACTTCTGCTGAGGAGGGCTGTCTACTATCGGATGAACCCTGTGCGCCTTTGACGTCACCACGCGCACAAAAACGCTACCAGGAGTGTAGCCGTCGTAACGGCGTACACACCTAATAATGTGCATAGTAAGCGTGAGCCCATGGTGTGTGAATAGGATGACATGGACAGCTTGTTTGCACTGGCCCAAAAACATTACAATAAAGAGATTAAGCCAAACAATCCTAACCCATCTCAAACATGAATATAATTTCAAGTGACTAGACAGGAAAAGTGGTTTTGGGGGCAAAGTGTATTTCAATTGCATTAGATTCTGATCTCTCTTCCTGTAACTGGTTTGAGGGTAAGTTATATGATTTACTGTAACTGCTCTGTGTCATAAATAATACATTTGGAATAGTTTCTATGACAATGCATATTATGTAATGCTTTGCTGGCAAAGCACATATTCTAGGACACCGCTCACCTGGCGATTGCAAAATGATGATCTTGCTCATGTTGTAAATAAGGAAAAGATGCTCTAATTTACAGCAAAAAATACAATGAGGTTATTTAAAGAGATTCAAACAAGTATGTGTCCCAGTATTCTTGGTCCATTTGATTGCACACATTACACACAACCTAAACTTTTCCAAGGTAAGTCAGACGCGCACGTGCACACGCACAAACACACACACACACACACACACCTTTACATTGTGAATGAAATATGACCCTATGACTAGATACTGATTACTTTTCTATATGAATCAATGTGTGCATGTATCACTGTGTGTGTGTCCATGTGTATGTACGTGTGAGTGGTGTGTATGTGTGAGCATGTGAGTTTGTGTATATGTGAATGGTGTGTATGTGTCTTTGTGCATGCATTTGTGCCTGTGTGTTTGTGTGTGTGTGTGTGTGTGTGTGTGTGCGAATATGTGAGTGTGTGTATGTGTGTCTGTGCATGCAAATGTGCCTGTGCGGCGTGCCCTTATATTTAAGTGTGTGTGTGTGTATGTGTGAGCGAGCAGGGATGGGCCTGGGCCTTGTACAACATTGATTGGATCAAAAATGAAGCGAGAGGACATCTCTGACATGTTATTAATTCATAAACTGTCCCAGGCAACCGTGGACGAACATGATAAATAATGTACTGGTCAAAGGAGACCCAGAGGCTCGTGTTGACACCGAATCTGCCAGTGCGCCGCGTGTAATACTGTAATAACGCGCACGCGGTAACGAAAGCTAGAGGGGGGCTTCCAAAACAAATAAAGAGAGAGGAAGCCGCGTTATTTACCAAAGCCCACAGCGTAATACATTGTTATTTTGGTGCATCTGTACCCCACTGACTGTTATCCAATTTATGCCGCTGAAGCAGAGCTCTGTCACTCCTGACCAGCGCCGGCCCATAGGGGCGTCTGGAGCGGCGCCTCGGCTCTGATTGGCTCAAGCCCATAGGCTACTGCCCCTATGCACAAGGACGTAGGCTCGGGGCGGCAAGAAATATTGCACGGCCAGCCACTGTCCACATTTTGGTTTTTTTTGTAGACGTCATTGGTTTTGTATAGACCCTATCGGGGTGGGCCAAAGCGCTGCCTGAGTTGCGATTGGCTGGCTGCCTGCTGCTGTCACAGCAGCTCAACGCCGTGTCAGTTGACAGTGAGAAAAATGGCAGCGGCCGACGCTTCGGTGCCTCCGGCGGCAGCAAAATGTTATGAAAGTCTGCTTTCGTCTACTTTTTCTCAGAGAAAAAACTTTTGGCCAAAGAGCATCTCATTGAGACTCGGCCCGCTCTGGCACCCTCTGTCCCTGGGCTCCAGGGGGTCCGTCTCTGATGCTGAACTCGGACCTGGCTGGTATATTTTGCTGTTTGTTACCCAGAAATCATTGAACAGGGTAGGCTTGAAAAACCATCTCCATCACTTGAAGTGAACCCACTGTTTCAGTTCGAATTCAAACACTATGAGATTTAAAAAAAAAATGCATTTTGGGCTGAGACTTCAAGGAAGGAGAGGGAACGTGTTATCCCAATTGTTATGACCCACACCAAATTTTTGATAGTTTTTGATAGTACTGTCCTTGTGTATGAGTGTTATAATGAACAACGTATATACGCCACACTCTGTGGTGTTATACTATAAGTATCCGAGATGCTTAACCCTCTCTCGGACGCGGACATCAACCGCTGTCCAGATGAAGCTCCACACATCCACACACACCCTTCGTCCAGCAGACTAAAACATTCACACACCGGTTGGCAGAGACTGGCAAAAACATAGGATTTTACACCTGTTTACTCTAAATGACGGTCTTTGTCACAAAATGACAGATTACGATGTTGAAGATCATGAAGACATATTACCACATTTTAATCACTGCCCCTTTAAATTAGCATAATGACCGCATTCTTGGCCACATTCTTCAAGCTTGCGCCCTGTGGGTGCTCACATTAATCCTCTCCCTTGCACCACCAAGTGGCCAGCTCAGGAGCTGCCACTGCTCATGATGTCTCTGAAGGGGAGTGGTGGGGGGGGGTGGTGTCACTCTCCTCACCTTACCTCCCCTCTCATCGCCCCCCCCCCCCCCCCCCCCCTCCCCTCTTCCCTGTGTTACATAGCCCATCCGAGATCCGGGATCAAGGGGGTTCGGCCCGGCGACAGGAGGGCCGGTCACGCGTCTGAACACGACCGTACGGTCCAGTGAGGCCGGTCCACGGAGGACTTTCATCTGGCGGTCCGCCTCATGGCTGGGCTGCGTGGCCACAGCCGCGGTCGCCACGCGGTGGAGGAGCACGACGCTCGGATCATCTGAACTGCAGCCACCAAACCGAAACGCCAGAGCCGACATTTGTAACATTGGTAAGGAAACAAGACAACAGCTCTCTTGTCTGCCTCCACTAGTTTCTAGTGTTGTTGACGGCGTGGTTCCCTGCCAGCAGTGCATCTTCAGGGGGAGGTCTTTGGCACTTTCAAACGGGTCCTAATGAACTGACACAGCCAGCTGATACCATCTCTGGTCCATTGTCCTGTCGAGCAAAGACGGCCAACTCGACAATCAAATGAGCTTAGAAACAGCATGAATGACTAAATAATGACTAAATAATGAGAACATTTCTTTATTACTCGATGAAGGGAAATAGTCATCCTCCGAACGAGGCCAATAAAGAAACAAGTAATAACTCCGGAATCATAGTTGTTGTTTTTGTTGTTTTTCATCTGAGTCATGCACTAAGACTCGTCAGCCCCAAACTGGATTTAAGTGAGTGTGTCCAGTATTGAGTTTTGCGACAGTGTGCTGCCGGGACTAATTGGGAATCCGCACCGAGGGGCTGACTTAGGTCAAGTTCTGTCTGAAATCCCAGCACGCCGTTCCCAATCCACTACTTTGATTTATTCATGCGCCGCCCAGCCGTATCCTGCCACCACTTACACCTCGCTGAATCCTCCCATGAAATATGTATGTGTGACGCATGACGGCGGGATGTCAAGGAGGAAATGGGAGGCGCACCGGGGGGAGATGGGGAGGGGAGAGATGGGGGAGGGGAGATGGGCTGTGGGGGTTTTGTTGGGGGGGCAGAGGTGGGGCTGCCCCATCAGGACGCTGTGATCTGATTTGATGGGGAAGGGTGTCCGAGGTGAGCTCCCCTGTGGAAGAGGGACTCCACCGTGGACAGAAATGAGATGGAGATGAAGACACAGCAGCAGCAGGGGAGTTGGGGGGGGGGGGGGGGGGGGGGGGGGGGTTAGTAAGATGGTTCACTGGGAATGACCTTGTAGGAAGGCAAATCTCAATGTGTCCCATACAAGCTCCTGACCACGGAGGTCGCCGGCGTGACGGCCGGGTGGGACCTGCTCCATGCCCAGAGCCGAGTAACTGGTTTGGCAGCATCCATGGTTTACTTGTATGTTGGCAAGGGAAGCAAAGGATCATACATCAGGGGTCGAACCACACCTTTCTGGAAACAAAAGACATGCTCTGCAATAGATTTCATCCTCATCTTCCTTTCTGTTTGGTCTTCTGCTTTCAAGTTCGGCGGACGCTCTCTCTTTCTTTCGTCAGCCCTGTCCTACTGTGTTTTTCACACTCTCTCGCAAATTCTCACTACTTATTGCATATTCTGCTTCAAGAATACTCTTTATGCTTTCTCCCTTAGCATTTGTGTTGCCTCTCTCTCTCTCTCTCCCTCTCTCTCACCCTCTCGCTCTCTCTCTCTCTCTCTCCCTCTCTCTCACCCTCTCGCTCTCTCTCTCTCTCTCTCTAGCGGGAAGACGGTGTTGTTGACACAGGTGGACAGTGATATTTTTTGGGGTAAATTGGATGTCTCATGCTTTCTTACAGCCCAAAGTCACACTGTGGGAACAGAGGAGGAAGAGGGGTTTGATCATGAAAAGGAGGACGAAAG